>JAGIQG010000008.1:122838528-123158528 GCA_024679065.1 Sphyrna mokarran | reverse complement strand
GGCAATCAAGTCGATAAGGTTGTTAAGAAGGCATACGGAGTCTTAGCTTTTATTGGTAGGGGGATTGAATTTCGGAGCCGCAACGTCATGTTGCAACTGTACAAAACTCTAGTGCGGCCGCACTTGGAGTATTGTGTGCAGTTCTGGTCCCCACATTATAAGAAAGATGTGGAGGCATTGGAGAGGGTACAGAGGAGGTTTACCAGGATGTTGCCTGGTATGGAGGGCAGGTCTTATGAGGAGAGGCTGAGGGATTTGAGGTTGTTTTCGTTAGAAAGAAGGCGGCTAAGAGGAGACCTTATTGAAACATATAAGATGATTAGAGGTTTAGATAGGGTGGACAGTGATAGCCTTTTTCCTAGGATGGAGAAAGCTAGCACGAGGGGACATAGCTTTAAATTAAGGGGTGGTAGTTATAGGACGGATGTCAGAGGTAGGTTCTTTACCCAGAGGGTGGTAAGGGTATGGAATGCCCTGCCTGTGCAGTTGTAGATGCGCCAAGTTTGGTGGCGTTTAAGAGGTTAGTAGATAAGATTAAGGATGAAAAGGGAATGGTTTAGGTTAGAGGGTCATTGCTTTTTCCTAATTGGTCGGCGCAACATCGAAGGCCGAAGGGCCTGTTCTGCACTGTAATGTTCTATGTTCCACGTTCTATCTCTACCAGACCCTGTCCCATAAGCCCATGTATTTATACTGCTGGTCTCCTTGAGACTAAGGGGAAACTGAGCACGGCCAATCCACCTAACCTGCACATCTTCAGACTATGTGCAGAAACCAGAGCACTTGGAGGAATCCCATGCAGACACAGGGAGAACATGCAGACTCCACACAGAAGTGACCCAAACTAGGAATTGAATCTGGCTTCTTGACATTGTGAGGCAGCAGTGCTAACCACCATGCCACTGTGTCACCCTTTCCAATAGTGGACTGCTCCCAGTATTAATCATTTTAAATTTTCCCAGGAAATAAGAACTAGAAAGAAATAATGGATTGTTGCACTGGCACAAAGTGCTGAATAAGAAAACAGAGCTGAAACAGAGAACCAAGCACTGCATGTGATGGTTAAGCAATTAAATTAACAGTGGCAGCACTGTTACTTTATATATCTTTATTTATATAGCGCTTTTAATGTAATAAAATCCCCAAAAGCTTCGCAGAACACAAAATATGATGACAAGCAAGTAAATGAGATACTAGCCCAGTTCCTCCAAGTAGCAACAGGTTTTAAACTGTCCACATACCATTCTATCCTGGTTTCAGCCCCAGTTTGAATCCAGTGATGAACACAATCAGCAGAACCCAAAGTCCAGGATTGTAGCATGGTCCACACATGTTATCAAATATTAGATCATCATTACTACCTGCTCCCATTTTAATTTCAAAAATTATATTCAAATTTCTATTTTCTAACCTCACTTTTTTCCCTCCAATACTGAGCAAGTTAACCAGGCACAGAATCCAGCGATGTGAAATAATCCTGCAGCATCGTAACATCTGAACAACCGAGGTCACATTGTGCCTCAACCTGCAAGATTTCTGCTCTAAGGCAGGGATGCTATAAGTTAGTAATGAAATTCTACAATGAAAACAATAGCAACATTCTGTGATCTTCAGAAGGGACATTTATTGCTGTTTTACTAAGTAGATTAATTGAACTTTGCAATAGCCTGTGGCCAGGTTCCCGTGAACCAATGTAATGTTGTACAGAGGAGTACAGCTTATCTCAGTGTAATAGCCCATCTGGTGAACATTGATCTCAGCTCCTTGTGGGGGAGGAAAGGGATTTCAGAAGATGAGTGAAGTGTGCAATGTACCATTGGCAAGGTCTTTAAGAAAGTCACTTGACAAGCTTTGTAAATGTTGCAGTGGGGAAGGAGAAACCGGAGGATGTGTAAGGGATGTCTTATTTTTAATTGCCTCTTATAAAATGCATGAGTGGCAACAAAAGGCAATTGCTTACTGCTCAATCTACAAAGGCCTGGCAATGAGCTTTCATTAACATAAAATATTGACCTGAATTTTGATGCTTTACATTTGGAGTAAACGGGCTGGAATTGAGTCCGAAAATGTTATGGAAAAAATAACACACGCTTGTTACCATCCCTGTGGCCATGTCCATTTTTTTAGAACCTTCCACAAGCTTACTGCCCGGTTTGAAATGAGTTCCAGTTTTGTGATCGTTAATGAGAGGCTGGAGAGAATCAGAACAATGGAACCCCGAATCAAAAAAACATACAAGATGGTTTCAGCGACTCCACTTCCTCTTTGTGATTTCACCATCTAAACCCCGTCACTGTTAATCTACAGTACAAGCACTTAGCCGATGTTTTCTTCAGACTTGACAATTCCAATCCTCTCCCATCTTTCATCTTCCACAAATCTAAACTCACATGACTATCTGCTGACTGCAGCCGAACTCCTGTCAACTTCCATTCACCCATCATCCCTCAGTTCAATGATCTGCACTGATCTCACCTCAGGAACATCTCTATTTTAAAATTCTCCTCCTGCTGTTCAAATCCCTCTTAAGATCTCAGCTTTGACCATCTCAGTAATGTTCTCTGGCCTGCTGGGAACTCTAATTTTTCCCAACTCTGGACTATTGTTAATTCCTCACTTTCTTTCATTGCTGTCGGTGACCACACAGTCAGTTATATAGGCCTAAACTCTGAAACTCTCTCCCTGTATCTCCAGCTCTCTCTCACCTCTTAGTCTGTTCCTTTAAATCTACTTAGTTGGCCAAACTTCTGATCATGTTTTATAAGTTGCCATTTTTTGCCTTGTTGTTAACCTTTTAACAGATTATGTACCTGCGACACACTTAAAGATCCTCAGAAGCAATAATGTCTGGATTACTCCCACTGTCTTTGCAAATGAGAATGGAAATAAGAGGATGAAGTGGATGAACGTGTGGCTGGAAAGGTGGTGTCGGAGAGAGGATTTTAATGTCCCGGCACATTACGCCCACTTCTGGGGAAGATGAGACTTGTACGGGCTGGGTGGATTACACTTGAGTTCTATGAGAACATAGAACATAGAACATTACAGCACAGAACAGGCCCTTCGGCCTTCGATGTTGCGCCGACCAATATAAAAAGCATGCCCCTCCAAACTAAACCATTCCCTTCTCTTCCATATACTTATCAACTAACCTCTTAAACGCCACCAAACTTGGCGCATCTACAACTGCTGCCGGCAGGGCATTCCACTCCCGAACCACCCTTTGGGTAAAGAACCTACCTCTGATATCCATCCTATAACTATCACCCCTTAAATTAAAGCTGTGTCCCCTCGTGCTAGCTTTCTCCATCCTAGGAAAAAGGCTATCACTGTCCACCCTATCTAAACCTCTAATCATCTTATATGCTTCAATAAGATCCCCTCTTAGCCGCCTCCTTTCTAACGAAAACCACCTCAAATCCTTCAACCTCTCTTCATAGGACCTGCCCTCCATCCCAGGCAACATCCTGGTAAACCTCCTCTGTACCCTCTCCAATGCCTCCACATCTTTCTTATAATGTGGGGACCAGAACTGCACACACTACTCCAAGTGCGGCCGCACTAGAGTTTTGTACAGTTGCAACATGACGTTGCGGCTCCGAAATTCAATCCCCCTATCAATAAAAGCCAAGACTCCATATGCCTTCTTAACAACCTTCTCAACTTGACTGCCTACTTTCAGGGATCTATGCACATACACACCAAGATCCCTTTGTTCATCAACACGAGTTCATCAAGACTGAGTTCTTTGTAGAACATTTTTCTGTGGCTATTGCCAAGAATTTAAATGAACTTGACAGAAGTGTGGATAAAAGAGATAAAATCACAGAGCGATACTGATGTGCACAGAACACTGGGATAGACATATAGCACTAGAATATGTCATAGTCAGCTGGATCAAGTTATGAAGAAAGTAATAAAGCTTAAATCAGAGTTACTGCACATGTCTGTGAACACACAAAGTATGGTAAATAAGACTGGTGAGTTGTAGGCACAGATTGCAATGTGGAAATACAATGTTGTGGTGATAACAGAGACCTGGCTTAAAGAAGGACAGCACTGAGTATTAAATATTCTTGAGCACCTCATATTCAGCAAAGATTGGGAAGGAAGCAAAGGACTGGGATGACATTGATTATTAGAACACTGCAGTGCTTGGAGAAAGAGGGTGTCCCAGCGGGATCAAGGTCACAATCTATTTGGCAAGAGATGAGGAATTATATGGCTCGATGTGATCTACAGTCAGCAACTGGTGGAAAGACGTCGAAGAAGAAATTTGTGAAATTACAGAGAGATGCAAAAATTATAGGTTAATTATGATGAGTGACTTTAATCTGAATATATACAAGGATAGTAGTAGTGTAAAGGAAAGACAGAGACAGAGACAAGTGTTCCAAGAGAGTGTGATCAGGAATATTTTCATTTAGATAAGGAGGGAGGCACTAGTAGACTGATTGAATTTAAAAAAGACGTAAGTTTTTAAAAAAAATCTTTCAAGGGACATGTCCATCACCTGCTGGGACAACATTGATTGTTCCTTGTTGGGATACCAGATCAGAAATGCTAAGGTATGTAATGAAGACTAAACATCAATGTTTTTTTTTAATTTTGAAATTAATATGAGGATATGATGTTTCATTCCAAGTGTAATTCTATTGAAACACTGCGGAGCTTTTATCAAAACAAACTTTATTTAGCAACATAGTTTAATTATAACAAATGAATTAGCTTAACTTTTAACAATTGAATAATACTTAAACAAGATAAGATACAATTCTTAGCTGCTAACCTATTGCTATGAATTCCAATTCAAGAAATATTCCTCTTATAGACTTAGGCCACTCACTTTAAAATTAGTCATAAAATACAGGCTTACTTTCTTGTCTCAGGCTAACAGTCTTCAAACTCTCAGAGAGAGTGAAAGACAGAAAGGGAATTTCCTTCTGGCAGTCCAGGCAGTGATCTGCTTGTATTTAAAAATGAAACTGAAACAGTATATTGTCTCTGCAAGCTTAACTCCTCCCATTAAGCACATGATTTTATCCCTGTCAATCAACCCAATCAAAACGTTAATCTGAAACACCAGGGGAAACATAAGTAAAGACATATAAGGCTCCGGGGCCTGATGGCATTTACCCCAGGTTGCTAAGGGAGTTGAGGGAAGACTTGGCTGGGCCTCTGACACAAATCTTTGTCTCTTCCTTGGACACAGGTGAGGTCCCAGAGGACTGGAGGATAGCAAACGTAGTACCGTTGTTTAAAAAAGGTCAGAGAGATCACCCAGGGAACTATAGGCCGGTGAGCTTGACTTCAGTTATAGGTAAGCTAATGGAGAGGATACTTAGGGACAGGATGTATGAGCATCTGGAGCGCTGCGATCTGATCAGGGATACGCAGCATGGCTTCGTCAAGGGGAAGTCTTGTCTTACGAATCTGGTGGAATTTTTTGAAGAAGTGACAAAAACAGTTGATGAAGGACAGGCTGTTGATGTCGTCTACATGGATTTCAGTAAGGCGTTTGACAAGGGTCCTCATGGTAGACTGATAGAGAAGGTGAAGGCGCATGGGATACAGGGTCGGGTATGTAGATGGGTCGAGAACTGGCTCGGGAGGAGGAGACAGAGGGTAGTAGTGGAAGGCTCTTTTTCCGGCTGGAAGCCTGTCACTAGTGGAGTGCCACAAGGCTCAGTACTAGGTCCTCTTCTATTTGTGTTCTACATAAACGACTTGGAAGTAGGGGTAGGTGGTGAGATCAGCAAATTTGCTGATGACACCAAGATGCTTGGATTGGCGGGTACAGAAGAGCAGTGTCAGGCAATACAACAGGACATAGATAGGTTGGTAGACTGGGCAGATAGATGGCAAATGGAATTTAATCCAGATAAATGCGAGGTGATGCATTTTGGCCGGAAAAATGTAGAAGAGAGTTATAAGATAAAAGGTAAAACTATACGGAGCATAGAGACGCAGAGAGACTTGGGGGTGCAGGTTCACAAGTCTCTGAAGGTGTCCTCGCAGGTGGAGAAGGTGACAAAGAAGGCGTATAGTATGTTAGCTTTCATAGAAAAGGGTATAGAATATAAGAGTAGGAGTTTGATGTTGCAGTTGTATATAACTTTGGTTAGGCCTCACTTGGAATACTGTGCCCAGTTCTGGTCTCCGTACTATCGGAAGGATGTGGAGTCCTTGGAGAGAGTGCAGAGGAGGTTTACCAGGATGCTGCCTGGTATGGAAGGACTGTCCTATGAGGAACGATTAGATAGACGGGGGTTGTTTTCCCTTGAAAGACGTCGGCTTAGAGGGGATCTCATAGAGGTGTATAAGATTATAAGGGGTATAGATAGAGTAAATGGAGGTAAACTTTTTCCACCTTTAGAAATGGATAGGACGAGGGGTCATGGCCATAGGGTGCGGGGGGCTATGTATAGGACGAATATTAGAGGGCAGTTTTTCACACAAAGGGTAGTGGGGGTGTGGAATGCACTGCCGAGTAAGGTGTGGGAGCAGGCACGCTGGGGCTGTTTAAGGGTCTCTTGGACAGCCACATGAGCGGTATGCAGATAGAGGGATATATTAGGACTGTTTAACTACGGCTTTTTTCCACAGGTAATTCGTTCCATAATTTGAGCATGCATTCGGCAGGTGGTGCGTGTACAGCTCTTGGATGTTGATTCATGGGTTGCCTGGTACCTCATGTCGTAAATGAGTGCTTTATGTGGACCATCTGAAGGGCACATGACAGCTCAGAGACTATCGATGTGGCTGTGCAGACACTTGGAATTGGGCCGGTGTCTGCGGGAGTTTGCGCGTTCTCCCCGTGGTTGCGTGGGTTTTCTCCGGGCACTCCGATTTCCTCCCACAACCCAAAAATTCGCTTTTAGGCTGATTGGGAAACAAATTGTCCCTATAGTGAGAATTTTCCATATTAGGAATAATATATATATTATTATATAGGAATAATAAAATAGGATAATGGATTTGCTACTATATAGTTATGACGGCGGCGCGGGCTCGTTGGGCCGAAGGGCCTGTTTCCCGTGCTGTGTTGCTCTTTCTTTCTTTCTTTCTTTCTTTCTAAACACAAATCCATTAGGAACTATTCCTGTTCTCCCAGTTACCAATTGAAAACATTTCTTAGGCAAATCTGCACCTTGCAAATTAGTCTGAATTCTACACATTCCCCTCACAAGAAACATGATATGTTTATATTTCTTAAAGTTAGTAATCCCATCACATCCACCCTTAATTGCCCAATTGCCCTTGAGTGGACAGTTAAGAGTCAACTATATTGCTGTGGGTCTGCAGTCACACGTAGGCCAGGCTAGGTAATGATGACAGAAGGGTTTTTACAACAATCCACACTGGTTTATGGTCATCATTAGGCTTTAAATCCAGATTTGTATTGAATTCAAATTTCACCATCTGCCATGGTGGGACTCAAAGCCGGATGCCCAAGGCATTATTCTGGGTCTCTGGATTAGGCCATTGTCTTCCTCTATGACCTGAATGCGGGATATAAGATTTTGAATGACAATGTGGAAAAGGTGTTTCTTTTTGTGGATTAATCTAGAACTGCGGGGAACAGTTTTAAACTTAGGGTCAAAAACAGAAAATGCTTTAAAATCTCAATACAGCATCGGTAGGGAATGAATGGAGCCAATGCTTCAAGTTTAAATGACCCTTTGAAGGGTCTCTTAAACTGTCCCCTACTCAGTCTCAATCTATGCTCCCGAGTGATTGACCTTTTGACCCTGGGAAAAAGACTCTGAATACCCACTCTATTCAAGCCTATCATAATCTTGTAACCCACTATCAGGTCCCCCCTCAGCCTCCGACGCTCCAATGAAAACAATCCAAGTTTGTTCAATCTTTCTTCATAGTCCATATACACCAAACCAGGCAACATCCTGGTAAATTTCTTCTGCACCCTTTCCAATGCATCAACATCTTTCCAGTAATGTGGCAGCCAGAATTGTACACAATACTCCAAATGTGGCCTAATCAAAGTTTTATACAGACGCAACATGATTTTCCAATCCCTATACTCAATGCCCCAACCGATGAAGGCCAGCATGCCTCACATCTTCTTGACCACCTTGTCCACCTGAGTTCCACCTTCACTCTATATGTTAATATTTCTAAGGGCTCTACCATTTACTGTTTACTTTCCTTCTGCAGTAGACCTTCCAAATCATTTCACCTCACATTTATTCAGGTTAAATTCCATCTGCCATCTTTCGACCAGGTCTCCAGATGATTTATATCCTGCTGTATCCTCTGACAATCCTCCTCACTATCTGCTACTCTCCCAATTTTTGTATCTTCCACAAATTTACTCATCAGACCACTGACATTTTTTTTGCAAATCGTTTATATATGTTACAAGCAGCAGAGTTCCAGCACTGATGCTTGTGGAACACTGTTTGACACAGACCTCCAGTTAGGAAAGTACCCTTCCACTGCTAGTCTCTGTTTTCTATGCCCCAGCCAGTTTTGTAACTGTTTTACCAGCTCACCTCAGGCCCCATATGACCTCAACCTCTGTATCAGAAAAATTACTTATTCAGCAAGTAGTTGTGGGAGAGGATGAATGCTGTATAGAACATAGAACATAGAACACTCCAGCACAAACAGGAACATAGAACACTACAGCACAAACAGGAACATAGAACATTACAGCACAAACAGGAACATAGAACACTACAGCACAAACAGGAACATAGAACATTACAGCACAAACAGGAACATAGAACATTACAGCACAAACAGGAACATAGAACACTACAGCACAAACAGGAACATAGAACACTACAGCACAAACAGGAACATAGAACACTACAGCACAAACAGGAACATAGAACACTACAGCACAAACAGGAACATAGAACATTACAGCACAAACAGGAACATAGAACACTACAGCACAAACAGGAACATAGAACATACAGCACAAACAGGAACATAGAACATTACAGCACAAACAGGAACATAGCACTACAGCACAAACAGACATAGAACACTACAGCACAAACAGGAACATAGAACACTACAGCACAAACAGGAACATAGAACACTACAGCACAAACAGGAACATAGAACACTACAGCACAAACAGGAACATAGAACACTACAGCACAAACAGGAACATAGAACACTACAGCACAAACAGGAACATAGAACACTACAGCACAAACAGGAACATAGAACACTACAGCACAAACAGGAACATAGAACACTACAGCACAAACAGGAACATAGAACATTACAGCACAAACAGGAACATAGAACACTACAGCACAAACAGGAACATAGAACACTACAGCACAAACAGGAACATAGAACACTACAGCACAAACAGGAACATAGAACACTACAGCACAAACAGGAACATAGAACATTACAGCACAAACAGGCCCTTCGGCCCACAAGTTGCACCGATCATACCCATACCTACCAGGCCATAGAACTATCTGTAATTCCCAAGCCCATTAAATCCTATATACTCATCCAGAAGTCTTTTTAAAAAGTGAGTTTGCCTCCACCACCACTGATGACAGCCAATTCCACTCACTCATCACCCTCTGAGTTAAAAAACGTACCTCTAACATCTCCTCTATAACTTGCTGCACAGCACCTTAAACCTGTGCCCTTACATCCTGATTTAGAGAACTATTGTGTTCTTCTGCAAATGGACCCCTGAGGCTTTTACATCCACCAAGAGAGCAGGTAGTTCAGTTTAATGCCTGATTCAAGGAATGGTATGACATTTCCTGAGTACTGCACTATGTGTTCAAGGGAAACTTACGCCCACATTCTTCTGATTCAGAAAAAAACACAAAGACAGGAAAAGAAACAAACTCTCAAAGGCTTTTTCATCATTACTGTTAAATAATAGACTGCAGGTAAAAACATACCTTCAATTTCTGGGCACTATACTTTCAGTAAAATGTGAAAGCATTAGCGAGAGTATAGAAGAGATTCATGAGAATGGTTTCAGGGCTGCAGAACTTCAGTAACAATTATCACCATTTGTGGAAGGATTGAGAAGAAGCTAGCACAGTTTTACGGCAATTAGCAAAAGAGACAATGGAGACATGGGGATTTTTTTTAAAGCAGTAAGTGGTAAGGGTCTGGAATATGCTACCTGAGAGTGTGGTGGAGGCAGATTTCACTAAGAGATTCAGAGTGAATTGGATTATTATTTCCAAAGGAGTAATGTGCCATGTGGCATAAGGGACTGGCACATTGAGGGTTAACATGAGACTGAGCACAGCCCACATTGTGATGTAAGAGAAAACATGACCTACACCTTTGGGTCATTCTTATGTTGGACAGAGTCATGGACTGGGATTTTACTGTCCCACCCAGCATAGGAATCGGAGTGGGCAAGGAGTAGACCATTGAAAGATCCATGTATCTCAAGAGGATTTTTATGGTTTTGGGACCAATGAGGCCATAAACCCGACACTGACTCTGAACGGGGATGGCTCCTAGCCTGTTGTAGCTAATTAAAATATACCTGCTTAAGGCTACTTCGTTAAGAAATACTGAATGTTATCCAGTGTCCAACAATACGAGGGCAGTGAATTAAAAAGAAAACTCATAAAAAATTCAGAGAAGCTAAAATCTCGCAAGATTAATGACAGATTTGAAGATGCATTCTGACTTGAAGAAAAGCTCGAGAGGCAGATGTGTATGAAATTGACAGAAAAAAACTCTAAAAAAGGACTTGGAAGCTGAAGACAGAAATTGAAAATTCTTCACTGCAGCAAAATTCTCTTTTGTTTATTAACGTCACAAGTAGTATCACAATGTTACATTAACACTGCAATGAAGTTACTGTAAAAATCCCCCAGTCACCACACTCTGGCACCTATTCGGCGAATGGCTAGTGCACCTAACCAGCACGTCTTTCAGATTGTGGGAGGAAACCAGAGCACCTGAAGGAAACCCATGCAGACATGGGGAGAAGGTGCAGACTCCACATAGACAGTGACCCAAACCAGGAATCGAATCCAGGTCCCTGTACTAATGGTCAGCAGTGCTATCATTGTGTCACTGTGCCGCTCCTACTTGGGAATCCAACTTCAATTCCCAGGGTGCAGACTCAGCAAACTTAGCAGAGTTTGGCAAAAACATTTAACTCGCAGCACAACAACAAGTCCTGAGAGACTTACAAATAGTTCAGTTATCAGAAATTGCCAGCAAAAAAAAAAAAATAGATACCCAAGTCAATGCCTGAACTTGGGGCATTTGAGTTCATTCTGAAAAGGGAAAACAAGATTAATTCAGAAGAACCGTAACTGAAGAATTCAATGTTCTTGCGATTCTAAAGTTGAACGCTGAAGGAGAAGGATCTGCAGCAATTCAATCCAAGCAGCTAATGTTTAAAATTATTTCCAAGGATAATTGTGAGTATCTTTGTTGTGGGGGCACCACCCAAACCAGCAAGGGTGGGGAAGCTTTTGTCTCCAAATCTATGGTACCAGCTTGAATGTCAGCAATTTCTGAAAACTGAACCTACACTTCAACATTTTTTAACCATGGATCAGAAATCCACTCTTCCAGCTCAACTGGGACTTATTCGAGCTTTATTCTGAGCTTAGTCACAAAATTTGGGATTTAAGAGAGAGAGATATATGATTGCTTCAGGATTAACAGATAGAAGCTGAACAAACTGTTTTACTCGTTAGGCCCAACAGCGGATAACATTATTGCTTGACAAGGAATCAACAAATTATTTACTAAATTTGAAGAAACAACAGATTCTTTGAAAAGAATAAATTTAATAAGCATGTCCCAGCAGTCAGGAAAACAGACCAATTCATTCATTAAAATTCCTGTGTCGGAGCTGAATATTGCGAATATAGAGACCTAATATCAGAACTTATCAAGTAGAGAATAGTTGTTGGAGTTATTGCAATAAAGGAGGATCTTACCCATGAGAAAGCTATCCAGGTTGTTAGGCAGTCTGAACTTCATGAGCAGCAAGAAGGTCCATTTGATCGGGAAAAAGTAAACTTTGGTACAAGAGAAACTCCACATTCTAGCACAGAAAGAGGGACATCTCGGCCATGGAATACTCTAGCTGACCAATTGAGTGGCCATGCAGTGGTGGAACAAAGTGCCCCCACAGGCAAGATCAATGTTCTGCAATTTCAGCCCAATGCTCTCAATTTAACAGAACTGGGCAATGGCAAACTGTGCAAGACCATCAAAACTAAACACACAGAAGATCTGAGGATGATTCGATGAGTTAATATTCATTAAAAGACAATTGATCCTGTTTCTGAGATGAGGGACTTTCATTTTGGAATGAGATATCCTGGTTAACAGCCATCTCATTGGATAGGAGAGCCAGTGTTGCAGTCCTATTGGACAAAGAACCATGGCTGAGAAACCTCAAACAACAGGCACACGACACTATGAGCTCAATGACTTATAAGGAGCAATGGAATACCACTAACAGTGTAAATACATGGGTAAATGAGAATAACTTGCAATTATGTAAAGGCTTGAGGGAAGGCGCAGTATAAGATATAGCACATATACTATGGACTAATGTGGGATTCCATGCAGTATCACGCACACAATGATGCAAGAGAACATGTGAGCCACATATAAAGGTTGTTCTAAAGTTAGACAGAGCTGTGTGTACAAACAAGCATGGAAACAGCTCTAAGTCTGAACCCGTTACTGCATACATATATATGCATATAGTTCTTGTAGTTAAAGCCACAAAGAATTAAGACCCAGTGAATGTTATCCACAGCCTACAACATTGCAGGGCTATGGTAAAAAGATGGGAGGGTAGCATTAATTTAATAGATCCTTCAACTCAGATAAAATGGTCTGAATTGTCTTTATCTGAACTGTGACTACCCTGTGTTCCCGGTGAGAAAAAGTGGAATTGGACCTTCAATGTATTTCATTTAATATGCAGAATTTTTGCACTTTAATGAGGCTTTTCCTAAATTCTTAATACTTACCAAACAGATGATACTTTTATGAATGCAGAACTGAATTAGAAAATCGGCCCTGGGATAGAACATAGAACATAGAACACTACAGCACAAACAGGCCCTTCGGCCCACAAGTTGTGCCGAACACATCAAAACCTACCCAGCCATAGACCTATCTATAACCCCCAATCCCATTGGATCCCATATACTCATCCAGAAGTCTTTTAAAAGACCCCAGCGAGTTCGCCTCGACCACCACCGATGGCAGCCAATTCCATTCACTCACCACCCTCTGAGTGAAAAACTTTCCCCTAGCATCCCCTCTGTACCAGATGTTCGACCAAATTCTGATGTATGTGACCAAGAAACAGCTAAATTACAGGACTGGAATTCAATTTTCTGGCCTCCTTCTCTTGACTTGCAACTGGGGCTCAGAGCTCCTTCCTAAGAAGTGATCTTTCCTCCTGCAGAAACACAAAGAGAAGTCAAGTAATCTTGATGCCATTTTGATCTCTGTCTGTTCCAAAATCAGAAATTGCTGGAGAATCTCAGCTGTGGAGAGAGAATAGAGACAACATTTTGATTCAGGATGACCCTTTGCCAGAACTGGCTAATTTCTGTTTACCAGTCACAGATGCTACACACAGAAAAGTGATCATTTAACAAGATCTCACAGTTGTCAGTTAATGTGGAAGAGTCAATTGTTAGGGGACACAGGTTTAAGATGCGAGGGACAAGGTTTAAAGGAGATGTATGAGGTAGATTTTTTTATACAGTGAGTAGTGGGTGCCTGGAACTGGCTGCCGGGGAGGTAGTGGAGGCAGATACGATAGTGAGTTTTAAGGGGTATCTTGACAAATACATGAAAAGGATGGGAATAGAGGGATATGGTCCCCAGAAGGTTAGGAAAGTTTTAGTTAAGGTGGGCAGCAGGTCAGCGCAAGTTTGCAGGGTTGAAGGGCTTCTTCCCATGCTGTAATTTTCTTTGATTTTTTTTGTTAGAAGGAACTTTTGGGACACTTTTGTCCACCTTAACAAATATGAAAGATTAATTAGTTGGTGCTCCACTCATGCTGGTTACTACTCCACATACACTCCCTACATTAATACACCTCCCAGTTAAGTTGCTGCCGCACCATCTGTCTGGTCACCTCCTAAATGATGAGTGGACTGTCTGGAGAATGCTTAGCTCTGAAAGTTCAGAGATGAATTATGATGAGAAGAAATCAATCAGCCTCCACATTGACCCGCTTGGGTAGGCTCCGCAATGCCTTAGTCACTAGAGATCCACTTAACAGGCTTATACAATATCATGAAGATTTGGAAATATTTACTGTTGTACTCAAAGTGTATTCCTTCTCTCCCTTTACACTTAATTCTGCCACAAAATTGAATGGCATTCGTTAAGTTGGATAAACTCCTCAAACAGACATGGGATCACTGTATGTAATTAACCCACACCCATTAAAGTGTTGAAGATTCATGCCCTCTGCTATTTTACAAGGCTGCTACTTGCAGCCTGCACTACCTGTGTCTCGTGCATCAACAGAGAGCTGTATCCGTGGGTGATGAGTGCTCCTTACAGACTTTTTAAAGGGGATTTGTATTTCAGCTCCAAGGAATGGTAACAGTCCCTTGTGAACTGAATCACTGCTGGTGATAGGTGAAAGGTGGCTGAACATGTGAGAGATCCAAGTGTGAACAATCGAGCCCGTCACCAGCAGAAACAAGGCAGCAAATAGCCTGTTAGTGTTCCATCATTTCTTTAAATAACATTGGTGGTAGGGTCAGGAGGCATTTACTTTCTCTAATATTGGTTCAGCCTTGAAAAGGGAATATTGGTTCAGCCTTGAAAAGGTAGGTCATGCCTTACTAACCTCATTGAGTTTTTTGAGAAAGTGACCAGAGAGGTGGATGGGGGTAAGGCGGTTGATGTAGTATATATGGACTTTAGTAAGGCTTTGATAAGGTGGCCCATGGAAGACTTCTACAGAAAATGCAGATGTGTGGAATAGAGGGTGATTTAGCTAATTGGATTAGGAATTGGCTGGCAGATAGAAGACAGAGGGTGGTGGTTGATGGGAGATATTCATCGTGGAGTTCGGTGACGAGTGGTGTGCCTCAGGGGTCTGTTTTGGGGCCCCTGCTGTTTGTAATTTTTATAAATGATCTGGATGAGGGTATTGAGGGATGGATCAGTAAATTTGCAGATGACACTAAAGTTGGTGGAGTGGTAGATAGTGAAGAGGGGTGTTTTAGTTTACAGAGTGACTTGGACAAGTTGCAGAGCTGGCCGAGAGGTGGCAAATGGAGTTTAATGTGGAAAAGTGTGAGGTAATGCACTTTGGCAGGAACAATAAATGTGTAGAGTATAGGCTAATGGTAGGGCTCTTAATAGTGTTGAGGAACAGAAGGATCTTGGTGTATGTGTCAATAGATCCCTGAAAGTAGGCAGTCAAGTGGATAAAGTTGTTAAGAAGGCATATGGAGTCTTAGCTTTTATTGGTAGGGGGATTGAATTTAGGAGCCGCAGCATCATGTTGCAACTGTACAAAACTCTAGTGCGGCCGCACTTGAGTATTGTGTGCAGTTCTGGTCGCCACATTATAAGAAAGATGTGGAGGCATTGGAGAGGGTACAGAGGAGGTTTACCAGGATGTTGCCTGGTATGGAGGGCAGGTCCTATGAAGAGAGGTTGAAGGATTGAGGTTGTTTTCGTTAGAAAGGAGGCGGCTAAGGGGGATCTTATTGAAGCATATAAGATGATTAGAGGTTTAGATAGGGTGGACAGTGATAGCCTTTTTCCTAGGATGGAGAAAGCTAGCACGAGGGGACACAGCTTTAAATTAAGGGTATGAGTTATAGGACGGATATCAGAGGTAGGTTCTTTACTCAAAGAGTGATTAGGGAGTGGAATGCCCTGCCTGCAGCTGTTGTAGATGCGCCAAGTTTGGTGGCGTTTAAGAGGTTAGTTGATAAGTATATGGAAGAGAAGGGAATGGTTTAGTTGGAGGGGCATTGCTTTTATTTTGGTCGGCACAACATCGAAGGCCGAAGGGCCTGTTCTGTGCTGTATTGTTCTATGTTCTATGTTCTATTAACTCGGGGTGGAGTTGCAAAAAGACAGAGGCAGCTTCAGATCTCACTGCTCTGAGTGCTGGAAGCTACCATTAACTGTGTGCGAGTGAGTGTCTGTGAGTGAGTGAGTGTGTGTGAGTGCATCTGTTCGTGTGTGTGTCAGTGTAAGTGATGAGTGTGTGTGAGTGTGTCTGTTCGTGTATGTGTATGAGTGAGAGTATGTGTGTGTGTGTGTGTGTGTGTGTGTGTGTGTGTGTGTGTGTGTGTGTGTGTGTGTGTGTGTGTGTTGTTATGAGTGAGAGTATTGTGTGTGTTGTGTGTGTGTGTGTGTGTGGTGTGTGTGTGGTGTCTGTTCGTGTATTGTATGAGTGAGAGTATGTGTGTGTGTGTGTGTGTGGTGTGTGGCTGTCGTGTATGGTATGAGTGAGAGATGTGTGTGTGTGTGTTGTGTGTGTGTCTGTGTGTGTGTGTGTGTGTGTGTGTGTATATATAAGCCCAACACCAATAGGATGCAGTTTCTATCAGAATTATGCAAATATTTTAGACACCCATTTTCAATTCCGACTCAGTTGTCTTGAGCTGGATATTACATTGATCCAATTTTGCCCACAATATTTTAGGTTTCTCAGAGAAAGCTGAATTTCTTTTTATTTGCTCATGAGATGTGGAGATTGCTGCCTAGACCAGCATGCAGTGTAAAATAGGCCATTCAGTTTCTTTTCCTCTCCAGCCCATTGTTTCACTTGTGATTGGGTGTGTTTTTCCTCAAGTCTGTACAAACTCTTCAAAAGAACACATTACACAGGACCCCCTCCCCATAAATCTATGTATTTACTGTAGCCAATCCACTTAATCTACATATTTCTGGACACTGAAGGAGAATTTAGCATGACCAATCCACCTAACCCACATATCTTTGGACTGTGGGAGGAAACTGGAGAATCCGGAGGAGACCCATGCAGACACAAGGAGAATGTGCAATCTTCCCACAGACAGTGACCCAAAGCCAGAATTGAACCCGGGTTCAGATGCTGTGAGGCAATAGCACTAACCACCATGCCTTTGTGATACTATTGTTAGGATTTGAAATTTAACCAGTCTAACTGGCATCCCTGATGATGTGATTAAGCCACATGCCTGCCTCTAGAGAGAGACATCTTATGATTTATTTCAGCAAAGCTTCACTCAGAAACAGTGCAGAAACTGTTGTCCTAATGCTAGAAACATGCTGCATAAAAATGTGTAAAAATAGATTTTTGAATCCTGCAGAAGGAGCAGAGAACAAAGAACAAAACAGCACGGGAAACAGGCCCTTCGGCCCAACGAGCCTGCGCCATCACCCCGATGTTCCCATCTCTACCCGCGATCCCTGTCCATGTTTATAGATCAGTGGATTTAAAACCAAATTTGAGACAATTTAGGGAGAATTTGTTTTGCCAATTAGCCTAAGAGCACATCTTTGGGATGTGGGAGGAAACCGGAGCACCCGGAGAAAACCCACGCAAGCACGGGGAGAATGCGCAAACTCCCACAGACACAGGCCAAATCCATGTATCTGCACAGCACAGCGATAGTCACTGAGCTGTCGTGTTGCCCATCAGAAGGTCCAGGTCAAGCGTACACTAACGACGTGAAGCACTAGGATACTCTCGAAAAAGATCCAAGAGCAGCCCTCTCACGACCCATCGCGTGTATGCCCCTCGTTAGACAACAAGGTGGACCAAAGCACCTGTAGGATAAAAACAAGTACATCAATATCATCATCTATTTACACACTTCCCAGGGACTCCCAAGGCTCATGATCCCTATTTTAAATCAGTTTTCTATACCCCTCCATTCCCATTCTGTTCATGTGCCCATCTAAGTATTTCTTAAATAACTCCAGAGTACCTGCCTCCACCACTTTACTTGGCAGCGCATTCCATACCCCCACCACCCTCTGTGTGAAAAAACTCCCTCTAGCATCCAAATTATACCTTACCCCCTCACCCTAAGCCCGTGACCCCTCGTGCTATTTGAGTCCATCCTAGGAAAAAGCTTAACCCTGTTTACTCTATCTATACCCCTCATAATATTGCACACCTCTATCAGATCTCCTCTAAGTCTATGTCTTTCTAATTAAAACAGTCCCAATTTGCCTCATCTCTCCTCATAACTCAGACCTTCCATAC
The DNA here is from genome assembly GCA_024679065.1 of Sphyrna mokarran. NCBI lineage: Eukaryota > Metazoa > Chordata > Chondrichthyes > Carcharhiniformes > Carcharhinidae > Sphyrna > Sphyrna mokarran. The sequence goes on along the minus strand of JAGIQG010000008.1, from coordinate 123,140,317 downwards.
CAGGCAGCATCCTGGTAAACCTCCTCTGCACTCTCTCCAGAGTCTCCACATCCTTCTGGTAGTAAGGCGACCAGAACTGGACGCAGTATTCCAAATGAAGACAATGAACCGCACCTCCCTTTCCCCCGGTATGGAATGTATGGAATTCACTGTCACAGAAAGTAGTTGAGGCCAAAATGTAGTTTGATTTCAAGAGGAAATTAGATGTAGCTCTTGGGGCTAAAGGGAGGAAAGGATATAGGGGTGGGGGGGTGGAGGGGGCATGGTGAGGAGGCAGGATCAGGATATTGAGTTTGATGATCAGCCATGATCAAAATGAATGGCAGACCAGGCTAGGAGGGACGAATGGCCTCCTCCTGCTTCTAGTTTCTATGTTTCTATTTTTCAATATCAAATTGGAAAGTGATCTGGGAGGATGCACTACAAGTTTGCAGCAGACTGAAAAGATTGAGTATGTAGATATTAAGGAAGCGGATGTGTTAGAACTTTTAAATACTATCAAGATAGTCAAGTCTCCGGGACCAGATGGGATGTACCCCAGGTTATTGTGGGAGGTGAGGGATGTCACTGCAGAGCCCCTGGCGATGATCTTTGCGTCGTCGATGGAGATGGGAGAGGTTCCGGAGGATTGGAGGATTGCGGATGTGGTCCCTATTTTCAAGAAAGGGAATAGGGATAGTCCTGGAAATTACTGACCGGTGAGTCTGACCTCAGTGGTTGGTAAGCTGATGGAGAGGCTTCAGAGGGACAAGATTTACGAGCATTTGGAGAAGTTTAGGTTGATTAGAAATAGTCAGCATGGTTTTGTAAAAGGCAGGTCGTGCCTTACGAGCTTAATTGAGTTCTTCGAAAATGTGACTGAACACATTGACGAAGGAAGAGCAGTGGACGTGGTGTACATGGACTTCAGCAAGGCATTTGACAAGGTCCCACATGCAAGACTTCTTGAGAAGGTGAGAGGCCATGGGATCCAAGGGGCTTTAGCCTTGTGGATCCAGAACTGGCTTGCCTGCAGAAGGCAGAGGGTGGTTGTGGATGGCTCTTTTTCTGCATGGAGGTCGGTCACCAGTGGAGTGCCCCAGGGATCTGTTCTAGGACCCTTGCTGTTTGTCATTTTCATAAATGACCTGGATGAGGAAGTGGAGGGATGGGTGAGTAAGTTCGCCTATGACACGAAGGTCGGTGGTGTTGTGGATGGTCTGGAGGGATGTCAGAAGTTGCAGCATGACATCGACAGGATGCAAGACTGGGCGGAGAAGTGGCAGATGGACTTCAACGCGGATAAATGTGTTGTGGTCCATTTTGGCAGATCCAACGGGATGAATGAGTACACTATCAAAGGTAGGAGTCTTAGCTGTGTGGAAGAGCAGAGGGATCTTGGGGTCCGGGTCCATAAGACTCTCAAATCGGCCTCCCAGGTGGAGGATGTGGTTAAGAAAGCTTACGGTGTACTGGCCTTCATTCATCGAGGGATTGAGTTCAGGAGTCAGGAGGTAATGCTGCAGCTTTATAGGACCCTTGTCAGACCACACTTGGAGTACTGTGCGCAGTTCTGGTCGCCTCACTATAGGAAGGACGTGGAAGCTATTGAAAGGGTGCAGAGGAGATTTACAAGGATGTTGCCTGGATTGGGAGGCATGCCTTATGAAGACAGGTTGAGGGAGCTGGGACTGTTCTCCCTGGAGAGACGAAGGTTGAGAGGCGACCTGATAGAGGTTTACAAGATGTTGAGAGGAATAGATAGGGTGGACTCTCAGAGACTATTTCCCAGGGCTGAAATGGTCGCGACGAGAGGGCACAGATTTAAGGTGCAGGGAAGCAAGTACAGAGGGGATGCTAGGGGAAAGTTTTTCACTCAGAGGGTGGTGAGTGAATGGAATCGGCTGCTGTCGGTGGTGGTCGAGGTGAACTTGCTGGGGTCTTTTAAAAGACTTCTGGATGAGTATATGGGATCCAATGGGATTGGGGGTTATAGATAGGTCTATGGCTGGGTAGAACATAGAACATAGAACATTACAGCACAGAACAGGCCCTTCGGCCTTCGATGTTGCGCCGACCAATATAAAAAGCAATGCCCCTCCAAACTAAACCATTCCCTTCTCTTCCATATACTTATCAACTAACCTCTTAAACGCCACCAAACTTGGCGCATCTACAACTGCTGCAGGCAGGGCATTCCACTCCCGAACCACCCTTTGGGTAAAGAACCTACCTCTGATATCCGTCCTATAACTATCACCCCTTAATTTAAAGCTGTGTCCCCTCGTGCTAGCTTTCTCCATCCTAGGAAAAAGGCTATCACTGTCCACCCTATCTAAACCTCTAATCATCTTATATGTTTCGATTAGGTCCCCTCTTAGCCGCCTCCTTTCTAACGAAAACAACCTCAAATCCCTCAGCCTCTCTTCATAAGACCTGCCCTCCATACCAGGCAACATCCTGGTAAACCTCCTCTGTACCCTCTCCAATGCCTCCACATCTTTCTTATAATGTGGGGACCAGAACTGCACACAATACTCCAAGTGCGGCCGCACTAGAGTTTTGTACAGTTGCAACATGACGTTGCGGCTCCGAAATTCAATCTCCCTACCAATAAAAGCCAAGACTCCATATGCCTTCTTAACAACCTTCTCGACTTGACTGCCTACGGGTAGGTTTTGATGTGTTCGGCACAACTTGTGGGCCGAAGGGCCTGTTTGTGCTGTAGTGTTCTATGTTCTATATATGTTAAATCTGTCAAAAAGCACTTCTGAAATGAACAAAAGGAAAAGGGATAAAGGTTGTTATGCTGCAAGTGAGGCAGGTCAGAAAGGCACACACAAAAGGACAAATCTTCAAAAACAAAGTTGCTAAAAAAAGACAAAGGAAAAGCACACCCAATCACAAGTGAAATTATGGGCTGGGGAGGAAAAGAGGCTCAGTAAATTACTGAGTGAATAATAATGGCCCTTGTAAATTTTCAATCCCAAACTCACAGATATTCCACTTACAAGTGTAAAACTTTGAGATTGCAACAGACTTAATTAACAAGCCTGAACCGATAAGAATAATTAGATTGTTAACACTGAGAGGAGAGACTGCTACAAAGTGTACCCACCGAAATCTAACAAAATAAGCAAAGTCAACAATTCGCAGCAATTTTGAAAACTTTGAAAGCATATTTTGAAACATGACGGGATATTGCTTAGGAATGTGATATATTCAATACTAGAAATGAGACCATTAAATGGTACATCATGGTAGTAGTGTGTCCAGCACAATCGTGTGAATTTTGACAGCTAAAGGATGAGCTGGTTAAAGATAGGTTAGATGTAGGCATCAGAGACCCCTCAGTGATAACAGTGATGCTGGGAAAATTGATGGGATTGAAGGTGGATAAATCTACACCCCAGAATACTTAAGGAAGTGGCTCTAGAAATAGTGGATGCATTGGTGGTCATCTTCCAGGATTCTATAGATTCTGGAACAGTTCCTGCAGATTGAAGGGTAGCGAATGTCACTCCAATATTCAAAAGGGGGCATGGAAAGAAAACAGGGAATTATAGACCAGTAAACTTAACATTTAGTGGGAAAATTCTCAAATACATTATCAAGAACTTTATAGCAAAGTATTTAGAAAGAGGTGGCAGGATCTGACAGAGTCAGCATGGATTTATGAAGGAGAAATCATGCTTGACCATTCTGTTGGAATTCTTTAAAGATGTAACTAGTAGAGTTGACAAGAGGGAACCAGTCGATGTGGTATATTTTGACTTTCAGAAAGCGTTTGACAAAGTCCTGCACAGGAGATTATCGTGCAAGATTAAAGCGTATGGGATTGGAGCAGGTATATTGAGATGGATAGAAAACTGGTTGCCAGAAAGGAAACAAAGAGTAGGAATTAATGGGTGCTTTTCAAATTGGCAGACAGTAACTGGTGGGGTGTCACAGGAATCAGTGCTGGGACCCCAACTATTCACAATATATATTAATGATTTGGATGAGGGAACAAAATGTAACATCTCAAAGTTTGCAGATGATACCAAGTTGGGTCGAAGGGTGAACTGTGACAAGAATGCAGAGATCCTTCAGAATGATCTGGACAGGTTGGGTGAGTGGGCAAATCAATGGTAGATGCAGTAAAATTTGGAAGCAAAAACAAGAAGGCAGATTACTACCTGAAAGCCTGCAAATTGGGAGAGGGGAGTGTGCAGAGGGACCTGGGTGTCCTTTTGCACTGGTCACTGAAGGTAAGCACGCAGGTGATAAAGAAGGCAAATGGCATGTTAGCTTTTGTTGTGAGAGGTTTCTAGTACAGAAGCAGGGATATGTTGTTGCAATTATGCAGGGCTTTGTTGAGGCCACATCAAGAGTATTGTGTACAGTTTTGGTCTCCTTTTCTGAGGAAGGATGTTCTTGCTGTCAAGGGAATGCAGCAAAGGTTTACCAGACTGATTCTGAGGTTGGTGGGATTGACTTATGAAGAGAGAGTGACTAGGTTAGCATTGTTTTCGCTGGAGTTCAGACGAATGACGGGGAATCTAATTTTGGACAGTGATAGCCTTTTTCCTAGGATGGAGAAAGCTAGCACGAGGGGACACAGCTTTAAATTAAGGGGTATGAGTTATAGGACGGATATCAGAGGTAGGTTCTTTACTCAAAGAGTGATTAGGGAGTGGAATGCCCTGCCTGCAGCTGTTGTAGATGCGCCAAGTTTGGTGGCGTTTAAGAGGTTAATTGATAAGTATATGGAAGAGAAGGGAATGGTTTAGTTTGGAGGGGCATTGCTTTTTATTTTGGTCGGCACAACATCGAAGGCCGAAGGGCCTGTTCTGTGCTGTAATGTTCTATGTTCTATGTTCTATGTTCTAATGGAGACTTATAAAATTCTAACAGGACTAGAGAGAGTAAATGGAGAGAGAATGTTCCCAATGATGGGGTTGTGCAGAACTAGAGGTCCAAGTCTGAGGATTCAGGGTAGACCATTTACAAAGAACAAAGAACTAAGGAAGTTACAGCACAGCAACAGGCTCTTTGGTCCTCCAAGCCTGCACCGATCATGCTGCCCGACTGAACTAAAGTCCCCTACTCTTCCAGGGATTATATCCCTCTATTCCAATCTCATTCAAGTACTTGTCAAAATGCCTCTTAAAAGCCACTACTATATCCACTTCCACTACCTCCTCCAGCAACAAATTCCAGGCACCCACCACCCTCTGTGTAAAAAATCTGCCTCATACTTTGGATAGTGAGAGCCTTTTTCCTCGGATGGTGATGACCAACACGAGGGGACATAACTTTAAATTAAGAGGTGGTAGTTAAAGGACGGATGTCAGAGGCAGGTTCTTTACACAGAGGGTAGTGAGAGCGTGGAATGCCCTGCCTGCAGCAGTTGTGGACTCGCCTACTTTGGGGGCATTCAAATGTTCGGTGGATAGGCATATGGATGATATTGGAATAGTTTAGGTTAGAGGGTCCACTGGCCGGCGCAACATCGAGGGCTGAAGGGCCTGTACTGCGCTGTAATGTTCTATGTTCTATGTTCTATACAGCTCTTTTAAACATTTCCCCTCGTACCTTAAACCTGTGTCCCCTAGTCATTGACTCTTCCACCCGGGGAAAAAAATTTCTGACTATATATTCTGTCCATGCCTCTCATAATCTTGTAGACTTCTATCAGGTCTCCCCTCAATCTCCATTGTTCCAGTGAGAACAAATCAAGTTTCTCCAAACTCTCCTCACAACAAATGCCCTCCATAACAGGCAACACCCTGGTAAATCTTTTCTGTCCCCTCTCCAAAGCCTCTGCATCCTTCTGGTAGTGTGACAACCAGGATTAAACACTATTATCCAAGTGCGGCCTAACTAAGGTTCTATAAAGCTGCAACATGACTCGCCAATTTTTAAACTCAATGCCCCGGCCAATGAGGGCAAACATGCCATATGTCTTCTTGACTACCTTCTCCACCTGCATTACCACTTTCAGTGACCTGTGTACCTGTACACCTAGATCAATCTGTCCATCAATACTCTTAAGGGTTCTGTCATTTATTATATAATTCCTATCTATATTAGACCTTCCAAAATGCATTACCTCACATTTGTCCACATTAAACAGATTAATTGTTCCTTGGGAGCACTGTGGAGAGGCAGCGATTTGCGAGTGGAGAGCTTGTGAGTGAGTAGAGCGATTTTTAAGTCTAAATTTTACTATTTTTTTTAAACTTTTTAAACTTGTAAACCCGGAAGGTGTTGCAAAGCACCTTGGGTAGTATAGTTTTTTTTTCAACCTCACTATAAATTGGGGTGGTGTGGAATCCCGATACTCTACACAAGGAGAGTATCCCAACTCCCCCTCCTCCTCTAACCTAAAAAAAGAGAGAGAGAGAGAGGAGAGCTCTGAGAAGGAGCAGGTAAGTTTGTTTTTGTGTGAGCTGTAAGGTCCTTGGCTCACAGGGCCTAAGCAAAAAGGGGAGGCAAGGTAAGTTTTTTTTTAATCTTTCTTACTTTTTTTTTCTCTGGGTTACTAAAAAGAGGCAAGCATGGGTGTGAGGCCAGTATGTTGCTGCCAGTGTAACATGTGGGAGGTCTTGGAGGCTTCTGGTCTCCCAGATGTCCATACCTGTGATCGCTGTGTGGAGCTGCAATCCCTACAGGACCAGGTAAAAGAACTGAAAATGCAGCTTGAGGACCTTCGACTCATTAGGGAGAATGAGGAGATTATTGATAGGAGCTACAGACAAGTAGTCACACCAGGGCAAAGCGAAGAAGGCACATGGGTAACTATTAGGAAGGGGAAACCTCAGGTGATGGAGAGTACACCGGTGGATGTCCCCCTTCAAAATAAGTACTCTTGCCTGAGTACTACTGTGGGGGACAGCTCATCCAAGGGAGGCAGCGGTGGCCAGCTCCCTGGAGCTGAACAAAAACAAAAACCTAAAAAACAGAGCAAAAAGGCAGTGTTTATAGGGGATTCCCTAGTGAGGGGGGCGGACAGGCGTTTTTGTGGACGCAGACGGGAGTCGCGGATGGTGGTATGTCTCCCTGGAGCTAGGATTCGGGATGTCTCTGGACGCATCCCAGACATCCTGAAAGGGGAGGGTGAGGAACTGGAAGTTGTAGTACATATAGGTACTACTGACATAGGCAGGAAGAGGGAAGTAGACATGAAAAGGGATTATAGGGAACTGGGTAGGCAGCTGAGAGAGAGGAAAGCGAAGGTAGTAATCTCAGGATTGCTGCCTGAGCCTCGGGAGAGTGAGAGCAGGAATAGTCTGAGGTGGAGGTTGAATATGTGGCTGAGGGACTGGAGCAGGGGGCAGGGATTCCGGTTCCTGGATCATTGGGACCTCTTTAGGGGCAGGTGTGACCTGTACAGCAAAGACGGGTGGCACCTGAATCCCAGGGGGACTAATATCTTGGCGGGAAGACTGGCTAGGGCTACTGGGGGGACTTTAAACTAGAAAGGTTAGGGGGAGGGAATAGTGATGTGGAGACTGGGAGCAAGGAAGTTAGCTCCCAGGTAGGGAAGGACTCTAGGCAGGATGAGAGGCAGGTTAGACGAGTGGAGGAGAAGGGAAATGTCCAGTCTGAGGGAATGAGCTGTGTCTATTTTAATGCCAGGAGTGTAGTAAATAAGGTGGATGAACTTAGGGCGTGGATTGCTGCTTGGGATTGTGATGTGGTGGCCATTACAGAGACTTGGATGTCTCAGGGACAGGACTGGGTACTACAGGTCCCGGGATTCAGATCCTTCAGGAAGGACAGGGAGGGAGGCAAAAGAGGTGGTGGAGTGGCACTGTTGATCAGGGACAGTGTCATGGCTGCAGAGAAGGTGGATACCGAGGAGGGAATGTCTACGGAGTCTCTGTGGGTGGAAGTTAGGAATAGCAAAGGGTCAGTGACGTTGCTGGGTGTATTCTATAGGCCGCCCAATAGTGACAGGGAAGTTGAGGTGCAGATAGGGAAACAGATACTGGAGAGATGTAGAAATAACAGAGTTGTTGTGATGGGAGACTTCAATTTCCCAAACATCGACTGGAATATCGCAAGGGTAAGGGGTTTGGATGCGGAGGAGTTTGTTAGGTGTGTTCAGGAGGGTTTCCTGACACAGCACGTGGACAAGCCAACGAGAGGAGAGGCTGTACTGGACCTAGTATTAGCTAATGAACCAGGACATGTGATTGATCTCTCGGTAGGAGAGCATCTTGGGGATGGAGATCATTATTCTATCTCCTTCACCCTTGCATTGGAAAAGGATAGGATCAGGCAGGCTAGGAAGGTGTTTGTCTGGAATAAGGGGAAATATGAAGACATCAGGCAGATGTTGGGGCAAATAAACTGGAAGAAGGTGCTCTTGGGGAAAAACACAGAAGGAAGGTGGCAGATATTCAAGGAATGCTTGTCTGGAGCTCTTCACGACATTATAAGAAAGATGTGGAGGCATTGGAGAGGGTACAGAGGAGGTTTACCAGGATGTTGCCTGGTATGGAGGGCAGGTCTTATGAAGAGAGGCTGAGGGATTTGAGGTTGTTTTCGTTAGAAAGGAGGCGGCTAAGGGGGATCTATTGAAACATATAAGATGATTAGAGGTTTAGATAGGGTGGACAGTGATAGCCTTTTTCCTAGGATGGAAAAAGCTAGCACGAGGGGACACAACTTTAAATTAAGGGGTATGAGTTATAGGACGGATATCAGAGGTAGGTTCTTTACTCAAAGAGTGATTAGGGAGTGGAATGCCCTGCCTGCAGCTGTTGTAGATGCGCCAAGTTTGGTGGCGTTTAAGAGGTTAGTTGATAAGTATATGGATGGGAAGGGAATGGTTTAGTTAGGAGGGGCATTGCTTTTTATTTTGGTCGGCACAACATCGAAGGCCGAAGGGCCTGTTCTGTGCTGTATTGTTCTATGTTCTATGTTCTATTAACGTTCCGGTGAGACAAGGAGGTTTTGGTCTCCTCCTGGTCTCCTCCCGCGGGAACCGTGGTACACGAAGGCTGTGGTGAACATAGTCAGGAAGAAAAGAAAGGTGTATAAAAGGTTCAAAGAGCTAGGAGATGTTGGGGATCTAGAGAAGTATAAGGCTTATAGAAGAGAGCTTAAAAAGGAAATTAGGAGAGCCAGAAGGGGTCATGAGAAGGCCTTGGCTGGTAGGATTAAGGAGAATCCCAAGGCCTTCTACAAATATGTGAAAAGTAAAAGGATGAGAAGAGAAGGGATAGGACCTATAAAAGGTGAAGGGGGAAAAGTCTGTATGGAACCGGAAGAAATGGCAGAGGTGCTTAATGAGTACTTTGCCTCAGTATTCACGGTGGAAAGTGATCTGGGAGGATGCACTACAAGTTTGCGGCAGACTGAAAAGATTGAGTATGTAGATATTAAAGAAGCGGATGTGTTAGAACTTTTAAATGCTATCAAGATAGACAAGTCTCCGGGACCAGATGGGATGTACCCCAGGTTATTGTGGGAGGTGAGGGATGTCATTGCAGAGCCCCTGGCGATGATCTTTGCGTCGTCAATGGAGACGGGAGAGGTTCCGGAGGATTGGAGGATTGCGGATGTGGTCCCTATTTTCAAGAAAGGGAACAGGGATAGTCCTGGAAATTACCGACCGGTGAGTCTGACCTCAGTGGTTGGTAAGCTGATGGAGAGGCTTCTGAGGGACAAGATTTACGAGCATTTGGAGAAGTTTAGGTTGATTAGAAATAGTCAGCATGGTTTTGTAAAAGGCAGGTCGTGCCTTACGAGCTTAATTGAGTTCTTCGAAAATGTGACTGAACACATTGACGAAGGAAGAGCAGTGGACGTGGTGTACATGGACTTCAGCAAGGCATTTGACAAGGTCCCACATGCAAGACTTCTTGAGAAGGTGAGAGGCCATGGGATCCAAGGGGCTTTAGCCTTGTGGATCCAGAACTGGCTTGCCTGCAGAAGGCAGAGGGTGGTTGTGGTTGGCTCTTTTTCTGCATAGAAGTCGGTCACCAGTGGAGTGCCCCAGGGATCTGTTCTAGGACCCTTGCTGTTTGTCATTTTCATAAATGACCTGGATGAGGAAGTGGAGGGATGGGTGAGTAAGTTCGCCGATGACACGAAGGTCGGTGGTGTTGTGGATGGTCTGGAGGGATGTCAGAAGTTGCAGCATGACATCGACAGGATGCAAGACTGGGCGGAGAAGTGGCAGATGGACTTCAACGCGGATAAATGTGTTGTGGTCCATTTTGGCAGATCCAACGGGATGAATGAGTACACTATCAAAGGTAGGAGTCTTAGCTGTGTGGAAGAGCAGAGGGATCTTGGGGTCCGGGTCCATAAGACTCTCAAATCGGCCTCCCAGGTGGAGGATGTGGTTAAGAAAGCTTACGGTGTACTGGCCTTCATTCATCGAGGGATTGAGTTCAGGAGTCAGGAGGTAATGCTGCAGCTTTATAGGACCCTTGTCAGACCACACTTGGAGTACTGTGCGCAGTTCTGGTCGCCTCACTATAGGAAGGACGTGGAAGCTATTGAAAGGGTGCAGAGGAGATTTACAAGGATGTTGCCTGGATTGGGAGGCATGCCTTATGAAGACAGGTTGAGGGAGCTGGGACTGTTCTCCCTGGAGAGACGAAGTTTGAGAAGCGACCTGATAGAGGTTTACAAGATATTGAGAGGATTAGATAGGGTGGACTCTCAGAGACTATTTCCCAGGGCTGAAATGGTCACGACGAGAGGGCACAGATTTAAGGTGCAGGGAAGCAAGTACAGAGGGGATGCTAGGGGAAAGTTTTTCACTCAGAGGGTGGTGAGTGAATGGAATCGGCTGCCGTCGGTGGTGGTCGAGGCGAACTCGCTGGGGTCTTTTAAAAGACTTCTGGATGAGTATATGGGATCCAATGGGATTGGGGGTTATAGATAGGTCTATGGCTGGGTAGGTTTTGATGTGTTCGGCACAACTTGTGGGCCAAAGGGCCTGTTTGTGCTGTAGTGTTCTATGTTCTATGTTCTTTGTTAAACTCCATCTGCCATGTCTTCACCCAATCTCCAACTGATCTATATCCCGCTGTACCCTCTGATGGTCCTCATCGCTATCCGCAAATCCACTAACCTTTGTGTCATCAGCAAAATTACTAATCAATCCAATTATATTTTCCTCCAAATTATTTCTTTATATTACAAACAGTAAATGTCTCTGAGGAACACCACTTGTCAAAGCCCTTCATTCAGAAATGCACCTTTCCACTGCTACACCCTGTCTTCTTTGACTGAGCCAGTTTTGTACCCACCTTGCCAGCTCACCTCTGATTACAAACCATTTCACCTTCTGCACCAGTCTGCCATGAGGGACCTTGTCAAAGGCCTTACTGAAGCCCATTTAGACAACATGCACTGCCCTACCCTCATCAATCATCTTCCTCACTTTCTTGAAAAACGTTATCAAGTTTTGAGATCTGACCTCCCTTCACAAAACCATGTTGCCTCTCACTAATATGTCCACTTATTTCCAAGTGGGAATAAATCCTGTCTTGAAGAATCCTCTCTAATAATTTCCCTACCACTTAGTTAGTTACCCAGATTATTCTTGCTACCCTTCTTAAACAAAGGAACAACATTTTCTATTCTCCAATCCTCTGGGACCTCCCCTGTGAGAATACAACTATTTCTCTCAAGACCCCAACAATTCCCTCCCTTGCCTGTCTCAGTTTTCTGGGGTAGATCCCATTAGGCCCTGGAGACTTGTCTACCTTTAATGTTTCTCAAGAACCCCGTTATCTCCTCCTTTTTGATCTCAGCATTAAGGTTGAATGTGAGGAGGCATTTCTTCAGCCAAAGAGTGGTGAATCTGTGGAATTCATTACCACAGGAAGTAGTTGATGCCAAAACATTGAATGTATACAAGAGGTGGTTGGATATAGCAATTGGGGTGAATGGGATCAAAGATTATTCACAAAATATATTAATGATTTGGATAAAGGAACAAAATGTAACATTTCAAAGTTTGCAGATAACACCAAGTCGGAGGCTGAACTGCGACAAGGATGCAGAGATCCTTCAGAATGATCTGGACAGTTGGGCGATTGGTCAAATCAATGGAATGTGCTGTCTAATTTGGAAGCAAAAACAAGAATAGCATTAGGCTATCAAGCTGGATGATCAGCCATGATTGTAATGAATGGCGGAGCAGACTCAAAGAATCAAATGGCCTGCTCCTGCTTCTATCCCGGTCTCCTATGTTTCTGTGTAAGTTGAGAACCTGACATGATAGACATGTATCAAAATGCAGAAGTGGTGAAATGTCAACTAAGGCATTAGTCTGGGACAGCAGACCGGGAGATTCTTTACGCTGAGAAACAGCCAAACTGAAAGAGCAGAACAATTGCAGACAAAGAACATGATGCAAATACATCAGATTACAGCACACACGGGACAAGAAGAATTGCCCAGTATAGAGGGAGCAATGTTTAACTGCAAGAATTAAAATCATTTTGCAGACAAGTATTTTACCAGAAAAAAAAAACAAAACTACACAAACAGCCACTGGAGATATTTCAGCAGATGAATCTGATGAAGAACAACACACGACACAAAAGGTTCGCTTTAGTCAAATCGATAGATAGAGTTTGTGATGAACACCATGATGACTGCAGAGGGAAAGTATCAAGCAATCAAAAAATGTCAGCTGGACACTGATGTAGAACATAGAACATAGAACACTACAGCACAAACAGGCCCTTCGGCCCACAAGTTGCGCTGATCACATCTACCAATCCACAGACCTATCTATAACCCCCAATCCCATTAGTTCCCATATACTCATCCAGAAGTCTTTTAAAAGACCCCAGCCTCGACCACCACCGACGGCAGCCGATTCCATTCACTCAGCACCCTCTGAGTGAAAAACTTATCCCTAACATCCCCTCTGTATTTGTTTCCCCGCACCTTAAATCTGTGTCCTCTCGTAGTGACCATTTCAGCTTGGGGAAATAGTCTCTGAGAATCCACCCTATCTATTCCTCTCAACATTTTATAAACCTCTATCAGGTCGCCTCTCAACCTATGTCTCTCCAGTGAGAAGAGTCTCAGCTCCCTCAACCTATCTTCATAAAGTCTGCCTCCCAATCCAGGCAGCATCCTTGTAAATCTCCTCTGCACTCTCTCAATAACCTCTACATCCTTCCTACAGTGAGGCAACCAGAACCGCGCACAATACTCCAAGTGGGGTCTGACAAGAGTCTTATAGAGCTGCATCATTACCTCCTGACTCCTAAACTCAATCCTTCGATTAATGAAGGCCAGTACACGGTATGCCTTCTTGACCACATGCCACACAATGATCTGTGTGAAGTGGCTCAACATTACAGTCTGAAACCAAAGTCCCCGAAAGTAAGCTTGAAACTATAAACCAGCAGGATACTCACCACCAGAGGACAAATACTGGAGCAAGACTGGAGTTCGAGATCACAGGATGGGATGCATTAGCCACTCATTTCAGCTGAAGCAAGTCTAAAGTTTGGACCCAGTAACTCTAAATGTGATTCACAGCATGGCACAGCACAATAAAACTATAGACAACAGGATAGATCCTGGAGGAGGACAAGCATGGTTACTGGGTTGGGATGTTTACTGGCAGAATATCATCTGGATGACTCTGTGAGACCAAATCAAAAGAGCTTTAGCTGCCCTCAAGTCCAGCCTAAGAATGCAGATAGAAGCGCTGGAAAAGAATGATTAATCTAGAAAGTGACAGCTCCTCTGGAGTGGATTCACATCATGGTCACAGTGAAGAAACCTGGAGAGCTGGGGGTATGCTTCGACCCAAAGGATGTAAATAAATTGATGCAGAGATCTCACTGCCCAGTGCCAACCATTGAAGAAATGTTGCTGTAACTTTCCAAGACAAAGATATTCGCTGCCCCTAGATGCTAATGACATTTACTGGAGTAAATCTGGATGAGAAGATCAGATTAGTAACAACATTCTGGGTGCCGTTTGGGAGATACAGATGGCTGTGTGTGTGAGGTTGGGCATTTCCACAGCTCACGAGAAAGATCGACAAAGACAGCATGAGATAGTCAGTGATCTTTCTTGTAGAATCTAGAATGGATGATCTCTTTGTCTATGGATACAGAGACACCATGAGAAAAGCCATAGCTGACCAGGATCAAAGTTTAATACAATTGCTTGACAGTTTACCTGATGAATCTGACGTGAAACAAGAAAACATTGTAATTGAAGATATTCAAATTCAAATATGTAGTGTTGATAGAAAAAGGTCTTTGCTTGGATTCCGACAGATAAGGGCTGTAAGAATGTTGCAGAGTGGAAGCAGTGCTCCAATTTGTTGGATTTGTGAACAATCTAGCAATATTTCTGCCTGTTTGTCGGCAGAGTGTGACCAATTACACAATCTCACTGCCTTAGGAACATTAATATACAGAGGGATCTGGGCGTGCAACTCCACAGTTCCCTAAACACAGGTGGCCAAGATGATTAAGAAGGCATATGGCATACTTGTCTTCATCAGCCGGGGCATTGAGTACAAGAGTTGGGAAATCATGCTGCAGTTATATAAAACCTTGGTTAGGCCGCATTTGGAGAATTACATGCAGTTCTGGTCACCACACTCCTTGAAGGATATGGAAGCTTTGGAGACAGTGCAAAGAATGTTCACCAGGATGTTGCCTAGTCTTGAGGGTGTTGGCTATGAGGAGAGGTTGACTAAACTATGATTGTTTTCACTGAAAAGATGGAGGCTGAGGGGAGACCTGATAGAGGTTTACAAAATTATGAAAAGCAGAGATAGGGTGGATAATCAGAGGCTTTTTCCAAGCGTGGAAGTCTCCATTACAAGAGGGCACAGATTCGAGATGAGAGGGGGAAAGTTTAAGGGAGATGCATGGGGGAGGTTTTTGACACAGAGAGTAGTGGGTGCCTGGACGATACTGCCAGAGGACATGGTGGAAGCAGGCACATTAGCAACATTTTGGAGGCATCTAGATCAGTACATGAATAGGGAGGGAATAGAGGGATATGGACCGAGTGAGGCAGAAGGGTTTTTTTTAAATAGAGCATCATCACTGGCACATTGTTAAAGGGCCTGTTCCTGTGCTATACGTTTCTTTGTTATTTGTTCTTACAAGAACTAGCGATGACAATGCCAATGGGTGTGAAGCAGTTCCTTCACAGCAGTTTTGGCAGAGAAGAGGTCTCACAACAGCACTGAGCACAGAACCATCAAAAATCCCGGAAGTCCTCGAATCCCAGTAACCAGAATGGAACAAAAGCAACCACCAAGGGCCACAGGAATAATTCTCTCCAGATAAGGAACATCACCCAGACACATGTCAATTTGCATGAATTCCATAAGAGACCTGCATTATTTAAAGACTATGGGTAGGGATTTCTGTTTCCGTCCATGCCAAGCTGGAAACTCTCTGCCCAGCCGCAATTCCTGTGGTGGATGGGACTGAAAAATGTATTCCTTTATGCAGCACACGTGCAATGAGTGACCTGTAGCACTGACAAGAGGGTACAGAGGAGGTTTACCAGGATGTTGCCTGGTATGGAGGGCAGGTCTTATGAAGAGAGGCTGAGGGATTTGAGGTTGTTTTCGTTAGAAAGGAGGCGGCTAAGAGGAGACCTTATTGAAACATATAAGATGATTAGAGGTTTAGATAGGGTGGACAGTGATAGCCTTTTTCCTAGGATGGAGAAAGCTAGCACGAGGGGACACAGCTTTAAATTAAGGGGTGATAGTTATAGGACGGATATCAGAGGTAGGTTCTTTACCCAGAGGGTGGTACGGGTATGGAATGCCCTGCCTGCTGCAGTTGTAGATGCGCCAAGTTTGGTGGCGTTTAAGAGGTTAGTAGATAAGTTTATGAATGAAAAGGGAATGGTTTAGGTTAGAGGGTCATTGCTTTTTCTTAATTGGTCGGCGCAACATCGAAGGCCGAAGGGCCTGTTCTGCGCTGTAATGTTCTATGTTCTATGACAGTGTTAATGCATCAGAACTGTGGGTGCACTATGGGAAATGTGAGTAACATGCAATCATGTGAGATCACATAGTCAAATGTGACTTCTGTTCATGAGGAAAAGGGGACGTTCATTTTTTTTTTGAGATAAAAAGTGTTGTGTTGGGTTTTGAAATGAAACCAGTCTGATTGACATCTCTCGCTTTCCGTAGTCATGTGATTATGCCATGCGGCTGCCTCTGGGGGCAGAAATCTTGAGATCAGTTGAATAAAACCTTTCATAAAAAGACAAATACTGAAGAAGATTGCTGTCCTTATAATTGAAACATCTTTTGTTCATTCTCAATTGCTCTTGAAAAGGTAATTGTGAGTCACCTTCTTGAACCATCATCTTAAACCCTAATCACAACATGGTTGTACTTACGCACATGAACTGCGACAGTTCCAGAAGGCAGCACACTATCACTTTCTCAAGGGAGTTATTGGTGGACAATAAACGCTGGTCTAGCCAGTAAAGCCACACCTCCTGAATTAATTTAAAAATTGTCTACGTATTGTTGGTATACCCAGTGTTTGGGAGGGAGTTCCAGGATTTTAATTCATTGACAGTGGAAGAATGATGATATTGTTCCAAATCAGGATGGTGACTTGGATGGACACTTGCAAGTGGTGTAACCAGGCATCCACTACCCTTGTCATTTTGGTGGTCGAGGTCATGGATTTGGAAGATGTTATTGAATAAGCCTTTGTGAGTCACTGCAGTGCATCTTGTAGATGATACACATGGCTGTAACTGTGTGTCCATGATAGAGGGAGTGGATGTTTGTGAGTGTGTTGGCAATCAAGTGGACTGCTTTGTCCTGGATGGTGTTGAACTTCTTGAGATTGTTAGAACTGCAGCCATCCAGGCAAGGGGAGAATATTCCAGCACACTCCTGACTTGTGCCTCATAGATAGTGGTTGAAGAAGTGACCAAAGAGGTGGATGGGCGTTAGGCAGTTGATGTGGTATATATGGACTTTAGTAAGGCGTTCGATAAGGTGGCCCATGGAAGGCTTCTGCAGAAAATGCAGATGTATGGGATTGAGGGTGATTTAGCTAATTGGATTAGGAATTGGCTAGCAGATAGAAGACAGAGGGTTGTGGTTGATGGAAGATATTCATCGTGGAGTTCGGTTACAAGTAGAGTACCTCAGGGATCTGTTTTGGGCCCCTTGCTGTTTGTAATTTTTATAAATGACCTGGATGAGGGTATTGAGGGATGGATTAGTAAATTTGCGGATGACACCAAAGTCGGAGGAGTGGTAGATAGTGAAGAGGAGTGTTATAGTTTGCAGAGAGACTTGGACAAGTTGCAGAGCTGGGCTGAGAGGTGGCAAATGGAGTTTAATGTGGAAAAGTGTGAGGTAATTCACTTTGGCAGAAATAACAAATGTGTAGAGTATAGGGCTAATGGTAGGACTCTTAATAGTGTTGATGAACAGAGGGATCTTGGTGTATGTGTGCATAGATCCCTGAAAGTTGGCAATCAAGTCGATAAGGTTGTTAAGAAGGCATACGGAGTCTTAGCTTTTATTGGTAGGGGGATTGAATTTCGGAGCCGCAACGTCATGTTGCAACTGTACAAAACTCTAGTGCGGCCGCACTTGGAGTATTGTGTGCAGTTCTGGTCCCCGCATTATAAGAAAGATGTGGAGGCATTGGAGAGGGTACAGAGGAGGTTTACCAGGATGTTGCCTGGTATGGAGGGCAGGTCTTATGAAGAGAGGCTGAGGGATTTGAGGTTGTTTTCGTTAGAAAGAAGGCGGCTAAGAGGAGACCTTATTGAAACATATAAGATGATTAGAGGTTTAGATAGGGTGGACAGTGATAGCCTTTTTCCTAGGATGGAGAAAGCTAGCACGAGGGGACATAGCTTTAAATTAAGGGGTGGTGGTTATAGGACGGATGTCAGAGGTAGGTTCTTTACCCAGAGGGTGGTAAGGGTATGGAATGCCCTGCCTGCTGCAGTTGTAGATGCGCCAAGTTTGGTGGCGTTTAAGAGGTTAGTAGATAAGTTTATGGACGAAAAGGGAATGGTTTAGGTTAGAGGGTCATTGCTTTTTCCTAATTGGTCGGCGCAACATCGAAGGCCGAAGGGCCTGTTCTGCACTGTAATGTTCTATGTTCTATAGTGGACAGGCTTTGGGGAGTTACTGATTCCAAAATTCCCAGTCACTGACTTACTGTTGGAGCCACTGTATTTATTGGATCTCAAAGTAAAATAATCCACTCAATGAAGTAAAGACTCTGACTCTGTAAGCAATCAGAACATATTTTATTACAATGCACTAGTAAGGACATTGATTGATTTGCAGTGATCTGAAATAAATTGAGGTCCTTCATGGCAGACTGGTGCAGAAAGTGAAGTTGCATGGGATCAGAGGTGAGCTGACAAGGTGGATGTAGAACTGGCTCAGCCAAGGAAGAGAGGGTAGCAGTGGAAGGGTGTATTTCTGAATGGAGGGCTGTGACAAATGGCATTCCTCAGGGATCAGTGCGGGGATCTTTGCTGTTTGTAATATATATATAAATGATTTGGAGGAAAATGTAACTGGTTTGATTAGTAAGTTTGCAGATGACACAAAGGTTGGTGGATTTGCGGATAGCGATGAGAAGCATCATAGGATACAGCAGGATATAGATCAGTTGGAGACTTGGGCAGAGAGATGACAGATGGAGTTTAATCCAGAGAAATGTGAGGTAATGCATTATGGAGTGTCTAATATAAATAGGAAATATATAGAGAATGGCATAACTCTAAAGAGTATTGATAGGCAAAGGGATCTGGGTGTACAGGTACACAGGTCACTGAAAGTGACAACGCAGGTGGAGAAAATATTCAAGAAGGCATACGGCATGCTTGCCTTCATCAGTTGGGGGACTGAGTTTAAAAATTGGCAAATCATGTTGCAATTTTATAAAACCTTAGTTAGGCCACACATGGAATATAGTGTTCAATTCTGGTCACCACACTACCAGATGGATGTGGCGGCTTTGGGGAGGGTACAGAAAAGATTTACCAGGATGTTACCTGGTATGGAGGGCATTAGCTATGAGGAGAGGTTGGAGAAACTTAGTTTGTTCTCACTGGAGCAACGGAGATTGAGCGGACACCTGATAGAAGTCTACAAGGTTATGAGAGGCATGGACAGAGTGGGTAGTCAGAAGCTTTTTCCCAGGATAGAAGAAAGAATTACTAGAGGACACAGGTTTAAGGTGTGAGGGCCAAGGTTTAGAGGAGATGTACGAGGCAGATTTTTTTACACAGAATGGTGGGTGCCTGGAACTCGTTGCCAGGGGATCCATAAGATCTAGGAGCAGGAGTCGGCTATCTGGCCCCTCGAGCCTGCTCTGTCATTCGGTGAGATCATGGCTGATCTTTTCATGGACTCAGCTCCGTTTATCCACCTGCTCACCATAACCCTTAATTCGTTTACTGTTCAAAATCTGTCCTTGCATTAAAAATGTTCAATGAGGTAGCCTCAACTGCTTCACTGGGCAGGGAATTCCACAGATTCACAACCCTTTGTGTGAAGAAGTTCCTCCTCAACTCAGTCCTAAATTTGCTTCCCCTTATTTTGAGGCTATGACCCCTAGTTCTAGTCTCATCTGCCAGTGAAAACAACTTCCTAGCTTCTATCTTATCGATTTGCTTCATAATCTTATGTGTTTCTATAAGATCTCCTCATTCTTCTGAATACGGTAGTGACCTATACAGGGCGTTTTGGCAAATACATGAATATAATGGGAATAGAGGGATATGGTCCCTGGAAGGGTAGGGGGTTTTGGTTAAGTCAGACAGTATGGTCAGTGCAGGCTTGGAGGGCCGAAGGGCCTGTTCCTGTGCTGTAATTTTCTTTGTTCTTTGCTCTCTTTGTTGATTAGTTGCATACAAATGTCAAGGAGAGTCACCTGGTACAGTGCATCTTTCCAACTCACTGTGAGCCACAGGAAACTTGACAACAATATTTACACCTCATTGAAACCCTCAGAACACTGCCAGTGTAAACAATATTAAACGCTACTGACAGGAGCCAGGGCAATCCTGATTAACCCTGACATTCCTAGATATCCTGGAAAAGTGTAGATATGTGAAAATTAAACAAAATACGTTACTAAAACAAAATAAAGTGCCAGAGACATATCTTGCAAATGACTGCTCATATGCAGACAATGAATTTTGTAACATTAGCTGTGCTCATGAGCTGAAGATAAATTTGCAGTAATGCGGCTGGTAAACTTGCCAACATAATGAGCAGTAATTGGTGAATATTCTACGCTTGACTGAAGATTGTAGTGTTATGACTAGATTTTTAAAAATCATCTAATGTAAGTGAAGAGGAAGAAATGTTTCCCATTATTATTTCATACACACATCAGGTAAGAGTTTCCCTATAGTGGCATGTATAACAAATATACTTAGGCAGCAGTTATGTTACAGATATTAATCTGACAAAGATCTCTTCCAGCAACAGCATGTAGCTCACAGAAGCTTATTGTATTGTAGATTTAATTTCAGTCTGCTCGCCAATGATTCACAGCAACAAAGATTGGAAGAGTAGGTGTCAGCATCCGTTTTGTCCTAATATTAGAAGTGATTCATTTGAAACTTTAACAGTTCCCTTGGAAGTGGACTTTCAGTAGAATATAGCAGTCTCCTGAACTGGGTGAATTCAGATTACCTGGATCAGTTGTGTTATAACCGTTACAATTGGTGCAGACCAGGAACTATTTTTCATCAGCACAAAGGGAAAAATCTATCTATATCCCTGAATAGACTAAATGAGGATCCCTGCACCACACCAGTTATTGCTGAATTTTAATCCATGCTTAATCAGCTGACAAGGGCAGCTTTCTCTTGGATTGTTTCATAGAATCCCTAAGTGTAGAAGAGGCCATTCATCCCATCAAATCTGCTTTGACTCTTTGACAGAGAACCTTACCCCGGCCCTTCCCTGGCAACCCCATGTTTTTATCATGGCTAGTCTTCCTAACGTATACATATTGGGAGACTAAGATGCAATTTATCATGGCCAATCCACCTAACCTGCACACTTTTGGAGTGTGGAAGGAAACCAGACACCAGGAAGAAACCCATGCAATCACAGGGAGAAAGTGAAGACTCTGCACAGAAAGTGAACCTGGGTCCTGGCACTGTGAGACAGCAGTGCTAACCACTGTCAGTTTCCAGAAGTTGTCAATTGCAAATAAGTAATTTGACAATCTAAAGTGTATTCATTCAACATGAACAATGACAATAGCATATATTGAACAAAAAAAGTTAAATGTTTCATGATTAATCTTTACACATGTTTGAGAGATTGAAATCATATGTTGTATTGTTAATAACAAATGGGCCAATGTGTTTACACAAAATTCTTTTTATCATTCCTTTTTCAAAGGTAGCAAGATAGAGGAAATAAACATGTTACACAAATGTTTTAGAAGCAATGGTTATTAATACTGTATGACATCAACCTGTAATGAGGTAATTTTCTCATAATAAAATGCACAAGAATACTTGCTTTGCTCCATAATAAACAAACTCCTCAATGAAATCAGGCGAACCCATATCTGTAACATGTACAATTGATGTAAATGTGATTTTATTAGTTGGTTATTAATTGTTGTGAAAAATCATCATTCACCAGTACTTCAAAAAAAAATTGCACCCTCACCTGTCGATTAAGGATGACTAAGGTTCATTTTATCTTGGGTTTGGCAGATTGAAATAGGTCCTTTTTAATTTGATTTCATTTATTATTGTCACATGCATTAGCAAACAGTGAAAAGTATTGCTTCTTGCGTGCTATACAGACAGAAAGTTCTCTAAGATTGGTCCCTGTTTTGTACATTTGTGATTTGAGTGGAAATAAAGGTTGGGAGATTTGCAATTTACACAGCATTTAAATAAAAGCAAAATATCATTGATGCTGAAAATCTGAAATAAAAACAGAAAATGCTGTATAAAGTCAGAAAGTATGGCAGAATCTGTGTAGAGAGAAACAGAGTTTCTCAAATGATAGGCAGAAATGAAGATGTTGATTATAGAGCTGCCTGAAATTACTGTGCTGGGGTTGATGATCAGGTCTACCAGGGTTAGAAGGGGCAGTCCAGCCACAACACCCCCATCCTCATGGAGAGTACTGAGATCAACTCTTGCCCCCCGGCCCAAACCCACCCAACTCCCAGGAGACTTGAGGAGGTCTTCCTCTGCAGCCTGGCAGCAGGAGAGGAACAAATGGCCATTGGAACGACTTCCTTCATCTCCCTCCCCCACAACCCTAAGGGCCCAAGGCACCAGACCAGAGTGTCAGTGCTGGGGTGTATGAGGGCATTGCCAAGGCACATTGCCTAAAGGGGGACTGTGTGAGGAGAGGAGCTGAAATAAGAGTTTGGGTTGGGTCATCCTTATGCCTGTCTGGTGTGTGGGTGTGTGAATCATGATTTCAGTGGAAGGAGGGGAATCCTCTGATGGGTTTGTGCTGCCCCTGGATCCTTGTGTTTCAGCATGCCATGCCCCCACTTGTTGATGGCAACTGTAAAGCCCTCAGTGTTGCATTCCTGCTGGCCTTATTAATAGCGTGGGCACTGGTGAAAAGCAGAGGGGCTGGTTAATGGTGTGGGACTGATGAATGTCAGGGGGACTGCTGAATTGCGGGGGGATTGGTGAATGGTACAGGGACCAGTGAATGGAGCTTCAAACCAATTAGTGACCTTCAAATTAGTGGGCTTGCATAATTACTGGGTTGCCATTCACTATAGGTAGGACCCCAATTGATGCTCGCAGGATGGGTTGGGTGAATAATCCCAATTGTCTTGACACTGTTGGATATCTGGAATTTTGGCTGATGTCCCAATCACTGGAGCTTCGGGATTCTTTTGGGCCATCTGAGGAGGTCAGAGATTGGCGACCATTAACTCTGTTTCTCTCCACAGATGCTGCCAGACCTGTTGAGTTTATGCAGTACTTTCTGAGGCAATATGTTCCATTGTGAACTATACTGTGCAAGTTAAACAATGACATAGTTGTGTGTCTGAATGAGGGTTTTGGATGGAAATTTTATATTTGAATCGGGCAGATTGTACAATAAAAACTAACCGGAAGTGGCTTATTGTATTGTCATTCTGTGCATTGTGGGTCAGGCAGACTTTAACAGAAAATGTTAAATGCTTTGTCAAATTTTCATTAAATAAAAAAACCTTCATAATTAGCTTGTTTACATCAAACTTGAAAAAATGAATTTTATTGTAAGATTGTCCAGTTAGAGATTTGTTCTCCGACTGTCCTGTCTGTTAATTACAGAGTTCACTATTGGATTAATTAGATTTGCATTTGCTTGCTGCTATGTTGCGGCAGGAGAAATCATTCAGTTTCATTATTGAGCCATTAAACGCATTATTCTGTCCCCACAGAAGCTACATGCTGAGAATTTGCATTGCTTGGCTTATCACAAAGATTTACAAGCATCTGACCTTTTCAAGTGTGACTAACATTAGATCCCTGAATGCGTGTGGTACATGTTCATTTCAAACCCAATATTGCACTCTGCAGAAATGATCATTCATGTCACAGTAAAATAGATTTCCCAATATCACTTTTATTACAAAAATGATCTGTGTCTTTCGGAAATCTTGCTCTGAATTATCCTCTTGGCATCACTTGTGTTTTAAAATATTATTTCTAATATTGTTAACCCTTTAGAAATGTTATATATCAATATTTGCAGAAGCGTTTATTCTCAGCCAATGGCTTCAGATCAATGATGACAGAATAACAACCATCCAGCTAGTATATAATTTATATTGGAAATTAGAATGGAAATTCAGTCGATTGGTCCATTTAAGTATTCACCCTTCACAGGGATAAATGTTTCAAATCACCTTTTGTGCAGCATGGTAGTACAGTGGTTAGCAGTGCTGCCTTACAGCACCAGGGATCCGGGTTCGATTCCTGGCTTGGGTCACTGCCTGTGTGGAGTCTGCACATTCTCCCCGGGCCTGCGTGGGTTTTCTCCCAGTACTCTGGTTTCCTCTCACAGTCCAAAAATGTGCAGGTTAGGTTGATTGTCATGCTAAATTGCCCTTTAGTGTTACAGGGATGTCAGGGAGATTAGGAGGGAGATTGTATGGATAGGGCCTGGGTGGGATTGTCGTTGGTGCAGACTCGATGGATCAAATGGCCTCCTTCTGCACTATAGGGATTTTATACAACATAGAACATAGAACAATACAGCACAAACAGGCTCTTCGGCCCACAAGATGCGCCGATCACATCTACATAGAACATAGAACAGAGAACATTACAGCACAGAACAGGCCCTTCGGCCTTCGATGTTGCGCCGACCAATATAAAAGCAATGCCCCTCCAAACTAAACCATTCCCTTCTCTTCCATATACTTATCAACTAACCTCTTAAACGCCACCAAACTTGGCGCATCTACAACTGCTGCAGGCAGGGCATTCCACTCCCGAACCACCCTTTGGTAAAGAACCTACCTCTGATATCCGTCCTATAACTATCACCCCTTAATTTAAAGCTGTGTCCCCTCGTGCTAGCTTTCTCCATCCTAGGAAAAAGGCTATCACTGTCCACCCTATCTAAACCTCTAATCATCTTATATGTTTCGATAAGGTCCCCTCTTAGCCGCCTCCTTTCTAACGAAAACAACCTCAAATCCCTCAGCCTCTCTTCATAAGACCTGCCCTCCATACCAGGCAACATCCTGGTAAACCTCCTTTGCACCCTCTCCAATGCCTCCACATCTTTCTTATAAGGCGGGGACCAGAACTGCACACAATACTCCAAGTGCGGCCGCACTAGAGTTTGTACAGTTGCAACATGACGTTGCGGCTCCGAAATTCAATCCCCCTACCAATAAAAGCTAAGACTCCATATGCCTTCTTAACAACCTTCTCGACTTGACTGCCTACTTTCAGGGATCTATGCACATACACACCAAGATCCCTCTGTTCATGTAGACTACTAAGAATCCTACCATTAGCCCTATACTCTACACATTTATTATTTCTGCCATAGTGCATTACCTCACACTTTTAAAGATCTACCAATCCACAGACCTATCTATAACCTCCTATCCTATTCTTTTCCAAATACTCATCCAGAAGTCTCTTAAAAGACCCCAGTGAGTTTGCCTCAACAACCTCCGACAGCAGTCGGTTCCATTCACTCACCACCCTCTAAGTGAAAAACCTACCCCTGACATCTCCTTTGTATTTGCTTCCCTGCACCTTAAGTCTGTGTCCTCTCATATTGGCCATTTCTGCTTGGGGAAATAGTCTCTGAGAGTCCACCCTATCTATTCCTCTCAACATTTTATAAACCTCTATCAGGTCGCCTCTCAACCTACGTCTCTCCAGCGAGAAAAGTCCCAGCTCCCTCAACCTATCTTCATGAGGCCTGCCTCCCAATGCAGGCAGCATCCTTGTAAATCTCATCTGAACTCTCTCAATAGCCTTTACATCCTTCCTATAATGAGGCGACCAGAACTGCGCACAATACTCCAACTGGGGTCTGACAAGAGTCTTATAGAGCTGCATCATTAACTCCTGACTCCTAAACTCTATTCCTCGATTAATGAAGGCCAGTACACCGTACGCCTTCTTGACCACTTCCTCCACCTGCGAGGCCGATTTAAGAGTCCTATGGATCTGGACCCCGAGATCCTTCTGCTCTACAACACAGCTAAGATTCCTACCCCTTATATTGTACTCCTTCATCCCATTATTCCTGCCAAAATGGACCACTACACATTTATCTGCGTTGAAGTCCATCTGCCACCTCTGCCCAGTCTTGCATCCTGTCTATGTCCCACTGCAACTTTTGGCATCCCTCCAGACCATCCACAACACCACCGATCTTTGTATCGTCGGTGAACTTGCTAACCCATCCCTCCACTTCCTCATCCAGGTCATTTATGAAAATGACAAACAGCAGGGGTCCCAGAACAGATCCCTGGGGCACTCCACTGGTTACCGACCTCCATGCAGAACAAGACCCATCCACAACCACTCTCTGCCTTCTGCCGGCAAGCCAGTTCTGGATCCACGAGGCCAAAGCCCCTTGGATCCCATGCCCTCTCACCTTCTCCAGAAGCCTTGCATGTGGGACCTTATCAAACGCCTTACTAAAGTCCATGTACACTACGTCCACCGCCCTTCCTTCGTCAATGTGTTCAGTCACATTTTCGAAGAACTGAACTAGGCTCGTAAGGCATGACCTGCCCTTGACAAAACCATGCTGACTATTTCTAATCAGTCCAAATTTCTCCAAGTGTTCATATATCTTATCCCTCAGAAGCCTCTCCGTCAGCTTACCAACCACTGAAGTCAAACTCACTGGTCGGTAATTTCCTGGACTATCCCTGTTCCCTTTCTTAAAGATAGGAACCACATCCGCAATCCTCCAATCCTCTGGAACCTCTCCCGTTTCCATGGACGACGCAAAGATCATCGCCAGGGGCTCTGCAACCACTTCCCTCACCTCCCACAATAACCTGGGGTACATCCCATCCGGTCCCGGCGACTTGAATATCTTGATAGAATTTAACAGGTCTAACACATCCTCTTTCCTAACATCCACATACTCAATCTTTTCTGTATGCCGCAAACCTGCAGTGCAATCTCCCAGTTCACTTTCCACCTTGAATACAGAGGCAAAGTACTCGTTAAGCACCTCTGCCATTTCTTCCGGATTCACACAGACTTTTCCCTCTTCACCTTTTATAGGCCCTATCCCTTCTCTTCTCATCCTTTTACTTTTCACATGGTTTACGTTTCTTACCCTGCTATTTTTTCTATAGTATTTATATTTTTAAAATTCATTTACGGGGCATGGGCATCGCTGGCTAGGCTACCATTTATTGTCCACATTTAGTTGTCCTTCAGAAGATGGTGGTGAGCTGTCTTTGTGGACCTTTGCAGTCCTTGAGGTGTAAGTGGATCCGCAATAGTGTTAGAGAGGGAATTCCAGGATAATGGTCTTGCGACACTGAAGGAACAGCTGGTGTATTTCCAAGAAGGATGGTGGGAGGGGGTGTTCAGGTGGTGGGTAACTGCAGCCCTTGGGCTTTTATCAGGATGTTCAGCGACTCAATGTATCCACCGTCAACCCTGGCAGCACCACTATCAACTCAAACTCCAGAATCTCCAAGGGAATTAAGTCCTTACAACACATTTAATTGTTGTACTTTCCCTTTGTGAGTAGTAATCATGCACGCAAGAACTGCCAGCTAATCAGAGACCAGCAAATTTCCAATACCAGCAGCGTCACTGGGAGTGATGGCTGCAGCCGGTAATGCACTTTGACCTTCACCAGGGATTATCTTTCATTCCTGGCAGAAAGATAAGCGAGAGTGGGATGAGGGTCACAGGGAGACGGTCACTGGCAGGCGGGGGTAAGGTGTTTGGAGGAAAGGACGGGGGGACAGTTAGCTCTCAGAAGCCTGATCTTCTAACTCTTTCTGATGGCTGGATACCTTGTTAAAGCACTCAGTGCATTTTTTAACAAGTGACATCGGTCAAGGACAAAATGAGGAATGCCAAGGTTATTATGAAGATAATCTCCAGACTCAAAACTTTTTTTGGATTTTGGTAATAGGTGAGCATAAGCTGTTTCACACCAGCTGTGATCAGTTCAGTCACTGGGAAACTTTTATTGAAATGAACTCAATTTAATAACACAGTTAAAATATAACAAAAAGAATGAGCATAACCTTTATCTGTTCAAATACTTAAATATGACAAATAATTTTTAACTACTATCTAGAACAAAGAAAATTACAACACAGGAACAAGCTTTTCAGCCCTCTATGCCTGCACCAACCATGCTACCTGACTGAATTAAAACCCCTTTCCATTCGGGGTAATCTTCACCTCAGGCCCTTCATTCCAGGCACCTCAAATATTACAAATTCTGCACAGTCTACTTGTCCCATCCAATCCTCTCATTATTTTAAATGCTTTGATCATATTGTTCTGAAGAGAAACTCTGTTAAGTCTTTCTTCACATTTATTGTTCTTCCTACCATTCATACAAACCTGCACCAGCTACTCAAAATCCTCCCTGCAGTATATCTTCACTTCATTCTGAAGTCCTAACATTTTATGAAGTCACATCATTGACTCTCGCAATAAAAATGAGAAATCCATTAGGTTTTTATTTTTTTTTCAATCTGAGCCGTAGTCTTCAATGTTCTGTGAGACTACACCCAGAAATCAATTGTCTCATCTTTGCTGGGTGAATGTTTCCTGTACTGGGAGGTTGGAGCCTGGAGTCAAGGACTCAGAATAAGAAGTCAACCATTTACAACAGAGATGTGGATAAATGTATTTGCTGCAAGGGAAAACTCTGTATTCTGAACCATTGCTTTTGGTCAGGACAATAGATTTTTGGTTTTGATGGGATTAAGGAATATTGGTGTAATGAGGAAAGTAGACCTGAGGTAAGAAAATCAGCCATGATCTTATTGAATAGTGGAATAGACTCAAAGCCCACACAGCCTACTCCTGATCTTATATTTGATTCTTTCCAACACTAGGCCCAACTACGCCCATTCAAAGTATAATTATTGTTATGTATTTACTGACATTCATTACCTCACAGTTACTATCACTAAATTCCTTTAGTTACTTTTATGTTATTCCCACATTTTATCAATATCTCTTGTCAGCTTTATTCAGTCTCCAAGTAATTAACTGTATCTCCCATTTTGGTGCTGACAGTTCTCTATATGATGCCTCTCAGGGCTCTGTCTAAATGATTAATAACAATAATGAACAGCTGTAGCTCCAGGATTGAACCCTATCACACTCCATGACCAACTGACAACCGCTCTCAAAGCTGCCCTTAACTCTTAATGCCCATTTTCAACCTCCCAATCAGTTTTATTGCAGTTGGCAATCCTTCTCCCAAGTAAATAGTCTTTAATCTTCTCTAATGATGTAACCAGTGTCCTTTTTTAAAGGATGTGGTCCTGTCCATGGAAACAACAAACCAGTCTGCCAATTCCTTGGAGCAGTAACCCCTCCACATCAACTGCTACCATTGGTCAAATACCAAGTGTATGGTCCCAATACATCTGGTTCCTCACAATTTTAACAGTCTCTACTCTCCACAACCCCTCTCCACGCCCTCTCCCACCTCCCCATAGCCATCTCCTAGCCAATATCCTGTGGACCAGTGATATTCTGGCCCTGATTATTATTTATTTTTAAATAATAGTGCCAGCATGGCTCTTGTTGGAGGAAGCTCATGTTCCTGATAAGAGTTACACGCTAGCATGTAATCTAATAATCTGACTGGATGAAATTTAGGTCCAACGGAGGCAGGACTTACTCAGTTGTTGGTAGGGCACTGGGGAGAGTTACAGAATAAAGAGATTTAGGGGTACATGTTCATAACTCCTTGAAAGTGGAGCCACAGATGGACAGAGTGGTGAAGAAGGCATTCGGCATACTTTGTTTCATTGGTCAGAACATTGAATACAGGAGTTAAAACATTTTATTGAAGTTGTACAAGACATTGGTGAGACCACACTTGGAATATTGTGTGTAATTCCAGTCACCCTATTATAGAAAGGATATTATTAAACTAGAAAGAGTGCATAAAAGATTTACTAGGATGCTACCAGGACTTAATTGTTTGAGTTATAACAAGAGGCTGAAGAGGCTGGATAGACTGGTACTTTTTCCCCTGGACTATCAGAAGGGGTGACCTTATAGAGGTCTATAAAGTAATGAAGGACATCAATCAGCTAGATAGTCAATACCTTTTCCCAAATGTTGGGAAGTCTAAAACTAGAGGGCATAACTTTAAGGTGACAGGGGAGAGATACAAATGTGTCCAGAGGAGCTATTCTTTGCACAGAGGGTGTCTGGAATGAACTGCTAGAGGTAGTAGTAGAGACGGGTACAATTTTGTGTTTTAAAAAGTATTTAGACAGTTACACGGGTAAGATGTGTTTAAAGGGATATGGGCCAAATGCGGGCAATTGGGATTAGCTTAGTGGTTAAAATTGAGCGTCATGGACAAGTTGGGCCAAAGAGCCTGTTTCTAGGCTGCAGATCTCTATGACTCAGAGTAGATAGTTGCATGATGTATGAGGCAATGTTGTTGTCAGGATATTACAGACCTTCCTGATGCATTGCCTGTAGCTGCAAACCAGCTGGGCATTGGAAGCATGGAATCCCTTTCGACTGATAAAGATAGCAAGCTGGGTATGGGAAGCCCACAGACTAACATGGATACAGACTGTCCCTGGAGTCAAATAGTTTATATGGCAAAGAAAAACAACACAACACTAGCAGAGTCTCATCAATTATTCAAATTATGTTGTCAACATTAGACAACAGGTTAAAGGAGACCAGCAGAATTTGACCAGCAGCTTAACCTGTTTTGGGGAAGGGATGGCCTAGTGGTATAATCAATAGATTGTTAATCCAAAAACTCAGCCAATATTCTGGCAACCCAGGGTCAAATTCCACTACAGAAGATGGTGGAAGTGGAATTCAACTTTTAAATAAATCTGGAATTAAGAATCTACTGATGAGAATGAAACCATTGTCAATTATTGGAAAAAACCATCTGGTTCCCTTTAGGGAGGGAAATCTGCCATTCTTACCCAGTCTGGCCGACATGAGACCCCAGAACCCCGGCAATGTGGTTAACTCCCGAATGCCCTCTGAAATGACCCAGCAAGCCACTCAGCTGTACCAATCACTACAAAGTCTCAACAAAGAAATGAAACTGGATGGATTATCTGGCATTGATCCAGGCACCAGAAAAGGCAAAACAAACAGCTTTGTCAACGCTGCAAATCCTCCTCCTTTACATCAACTGAATCATTCCAAGAAGGCAGCTCACCACCATCCTCCAAGAACAACTAGGATGGGCAATAAATGCTGGCCATGTCTCACAAATGAATAAAAAAACCCCTCTTAATTAACAGATGATCTTGTAAACAGGCGAATGGTGTGGGTGTATGTGAGTTGTGTGAGTTTACTGAGGCAGTATCAAAAAAAATCCCACCAAAGATGCGGAACATTAATTTAAATGTATTTTTATTGTTTTAGATAGCCCTAGTTTGTGACCTGAAAGGAAATAGTGAATGATACGTAATGAGTGCATGCTTCCTCACTCCCATACTGAATAGTGAGGTGTCAGAAGGTGAGCTTAGCACTAACTCAACTTTGCAAACCCTTCATTCTTTATATCTGTAACTCAAGTTTCCATCATCATGAATCTTCCATTGGCAAACTCAGTACAATTACTTTTTTGTTTTAAAAGGGTTTCAAAAACTGTTTTGAACTTGATCACAGAACAAATCACTGGGGGGTCTATGGGAGTGAATAGCAACCATTCTGGAAACTCAGTTGCTGAAACAGCAGGGTGTGAGAATGTTTGACATCAAGGTCAATAACAGGATGTGTTTCAGATAACCTTACATTCCTCTTATGGTATATTTTATATACTGGTAATTGTATTCATTGTCAACTTAAAATCAGAGCTGTTAAATATTGTCATAAATCTTTTATAATTAGAGAAAATTGTTGCAAGCCAAGAATTATGAGTTTGCTGACAGGTTTTTGTTAATGACAGAATCTGCTGACCCCATCATGTAGTTAAATGAATAAGTCATTAATAGGAAAGCAGGAATATGTCACTGCAGCAAAGTCAAGCTTTTGTCATTTCCTTCCAAAAATACTTCATTTAGAATATTGACACAGAGCATCAGCTTGGAAACCAGATACGTGACCCAAGATGTGTTTTGGGATTCCTTCACAATCTGATTGCTGGGGTTTTCTTGGAAGGTTTGAACTTCTGATTCCTCTGAAAAACTCTTTAACTCTCAGTTAGAATCAGTGTGCGCAATCTTACCAAAAAAATTCAAGGTATTAAACAAGCGTGAAAACGGGAAAGAACACAGTTTTTCTGGGTAATTAAAAATTGAATCTGACCTCACTTTGATACAGGATCTGTTTCCTGCCAGTAAGGGGAGGGGACAGGTCCTAATCCAACCAAATGCCATCGGATTGCAGCAGAGGGTGCCATTGCACATTATCAGATCTCTCTGTGCAGAAAGGTAGGATGAGAAAGGAAGGGGTATTCTTGGGCTAGCATGGACTAGATGAATTAAATGGCTTTCTTCAATGCTGGAACTTTTCTATGCTTCTATGATAATTGGGGGTGGTAGATGGGAATGTGAAGTTGAGATTACAATTAGATTAGCTATGATATTATTCAATGATTCTGTTGGCTTGCAGAACTGCGGCCTACTCTAGGTCGCCATCAATGGGGGGATTCTCCATCCACTTCAGAAGGCCAGCAGCATTCCTGATGCCTTGCAAAATGGAGCATTGACAAAAAAAAATCAGGATTCTTGTCCAACATGAAGATAATCCGGATTCACCCAATCTGCTCCACCAGCCCAGAGTGGATAACAACTTCAGTGTCTTCAGTAGAATAGAAGCCCGTAGTTAGTGACCTTCTGAGATTCACCCAGCCTCCCCTGTGGGACATTGGTGCTGATAATGACCAGGGTAGACTGGAGTGCTGTACCTTGTGGCCCGTATGTGGGGAGGGGAAGTGGGTAGAAGAGGTGCAGATTCAAGGAGTTAGGGCCAGTGGTCACTTCCCCTGCCAGGTTGTAGAGAGAGGCCCCTGAAGGGTTCTTGGGTTTGGTGGGCTCAGGCTGAGGGCAAGAGGTTGACCTCAGTGTTCTCGCCTAGGATCTGCACCAATTTACCCAGGCTCTATCCTCATATCTCCACATATTTACCAAGCTCATTTCTCTAACTAACACGTATTGGGACACAAAAGAACACTTTATCTTGGCTAATCTGTCTAACTTGCGCATCTTTGGGCTGAGGGAAGAAAAAGGGGGAAACAGAGGAAACCCATGAAGACACGGAGAGAATGTGCAAACTCCACACAGAGATCTGGCACGGTGATACTAATCACTGTGCCACTGTACTGTGCTTCACTAATATCTACTGGGAAGGAAATTTGCAGTCCTTCCCTAGTCTGGTGTACAAGTGAGTCCAGAAATCCAGCAATGTGATCCTTAACCCTTGAAATGGCCAGAAAGCCAATCAGCTCAAGGACAGTTAATATTGGGTAGTAAATGCTGTCCTTGCCAGCGACACCTGTGTCCCACAAATGAATAATAAAAAATACACAAAAAAAAAAAGAAGTCTTAAACAGTCTTTCAACATCTTTCCTTAATCTTGGTATATTGAGGAATAGAATAGAAGCCTATTTCATCAACTTGCCGTCACACATTATCCCTCTTAGCCCAAGCATTATTCCAATGAATCGCTACGTTGCAAACTGAAAGACAATTTATCTTTTCAAAGGTACAATGTCTCGAACTGAATCCTGTATTCCTGATGAAATCTACCCATAGCGGCACACTGCTATAAATTACTTCCATCCCTTTGTATTCCCGTCTCTTTGTGATAAATTCCAGCATTATATTATCATTTCATTTGTTTTTTTTTAACTCTATTCTGCCTTTCCTCAATCCAAAATGAATGACCTCAAATTTACCCACATTAAACTTCATCTCCCATTGCTTTGCCCAGTTATATTAACGTTCCATTTCAGGTTTCTGTTATTTATTGCCCACCTCATTTAGTGACATTAATAAATGCAGATATTTTCTATTCCTGAACTCTACCCATATTGCCTTGCTGTGTGAACTCTCCAAGGTGTCCTCCCAGAGTACAGCTGTGATACTCTCCTTAACCACTCGTGCAACTCCTTCACCCCTTTTACATCCCCCTCTATCCTGCCTGAAACACCTGTATCCTGGAATGTTAAGCTGCTGATCCTGTCCTTCCCTTAACCAGGTCTCTGTAATAGCAACAACATTGTAGTTCTTAGTACTAATCCCAGCTCTAAGTTCATCTGCCTTACCTGTTACGCTTCTCACATTGAAACAAATGCACTTCAGTCCACCAGACTCTCTGATTATCAACCCCACCGTGCCTGCTGTTTCTGAGCCTTGCTGGTCCTGGTCCTAATCTCTTGTTCCCCTTCAACTAATTCACTTTTGCTTTGGTTCCCACTCCCTGCCAAACTATTTAAATGCAGTGTGACACCAGCGAACTTCCCAGCCGGAATATTTGTGCCCCTCCAGTTTCGATGCAACCCGTCCTTTTTGTACAGGTTCCATCTGTCTCAGAAGACACCCCAATGGTCCAGATATTTGAAACCCTCCTTCCTACACCAGCCACATGTTGAGATGTACTATCTTCCTATTCCTAGCCTCACTAGCACGTGGCACAGGGAGTAATTCTGACATTACAACCCAGAGAGGTCCTGCTTTTTAACTTTCTATCTAACTCCCTGAACTGATGCTGCAGGACCTCATCACTCTTCCTGTCTATGTCATCAGTACCAATATGTGCCACGAACTCTGGCTGTTCACCCTTGTCCTTCAGAATGCTTTCTGTCTGTTCAGAGACATCCTAGACCCTGGCACCCAGAAGGCAACATACCATCCTGGAGTCTCTTTCATGTCCACAGAAGCGCCTATCTGTAGCCTTAATTACAGTCCCCTATAACTATTGTTCTTGGTCTTTTTGTCCTTCCCTACTTAACAACACAGCCAGCTGTGGTGCCACTGCTCTGGCTGCTGCTGCTCTTTCCCCTGATAGGCCACCCCCCCCCCCCCCACAACAGTATCCAAAATGGTACAGTTGTTAGAGAGGGGAATGACCATAGGGGGATTCCTGCACTGACTGCATGCCTTTTGTAGCAGTCGCCCATCTATCTACCTGCACTTTGGGTGTAACCACATCTCCAAAGCTCCTTCCTATGATACTGTCCGCCTCCTTCATGCTCCTAATGCATCCCACTGCTGCTCTAACCTATCCATGCGGTCTGTAAGGAGCTATAATTGGGTGAACCTCCTGCAGATGTAGTCATCCCGAGACGTTGGAAGTGTCATGGACCTCCCACATCTCACAAGTGCAACACTTAACCTCACTGACTGACACTTCAAACACCAATTTAATTATTTGGAAAAAAAATTATAAAACTCTTATCTTCACATTTACCTCCTTACAGTGGCCTTTTTTTTGGTTAGACGAGTATATCCCTATATGCCAATACATCCTTCCTCAAGTAAGGAGACCGAAACTGTACACAGTACTCCAGATGTGGCCTCACCAGCACCTTGTACAGCTGCAACACGAGGGGTCTAGGGCTCAAGGTGAGCGGGACAAAGTATAACTCAGATATCAGAGGGATGTTTTTTACACAGAAGGTGGTGGGGACCTGGAATGCGCTGCCAAGTAGGGTGGTGAATGCAGACACGCTGGGATTGTTTAATTACCTGGATAGTCACATGAGCAGACTGGGAATGGAGGGATACAAACGAATGGTCTAGTTGGACCAATGAGCGGCGCAGGTTTGGAGGGCCGAAGGACCTGTTGTATTGTTCTTTGTTCTTTAACATAACCTTATTGTTTTTAAACTCCATTCCTCTAGCAACGAAGGACAAAATTCCATTTGCCTTCTTACCTGCTGCACCTTCAAACCGACTCCTTGAGATTCCTGCACAAGGTCACCCAGGTCCCTCTGCATGCTGCATTTTTTTTAACCATTTAAGTAATATTTTTACCATTTAAGTAATACCATTTAAGTGATACTTCATACTTGGTTTAATCATAATTGATGCATCAAGCAGAATTGATTTGATGGAATGTTAGGTAGTTTCAGTTGTGCAATATCCTGAATTAGTGTCACCCCCTGTGGGATTTTGAACCCAGCGTCTGAGCTGGAGAAAACTGCTGTGAGCTTTGTAAATAATTGACTTCTTATAGGGATGAGTTAATTATTGGTGCAACCGTTAAGGTATTAATTCTTCCCGTGAGGTGCCTGCAGTAGATTATCCTTTCTGAGTAAGTTTATAATTTAATTTTGATGGAGTAATTTGATTTTCTGTAGCCATCTCAAGAAGGCTTTTTCCACCAAAGGGCTACAATTCGGCTGATTGTGTTTCTCGTCAATGATGCTTCTTCAGGACAATATTATTAAGATGCTGAGGCTGTATCCTAATACCAGTTTGCAGAAGCACTATTCTTTCAGTTAAAATTAACAAAGAGATGATTGCAGTCAAATGTAACTTACTTCTGATTATAAATACTGACCTTTAAAAATGAAACCTACCAATCCTTTCAATCAAGCACTGTGACAACAAAGAGGTGAAAAATAACAAAGTGATCATTTAATCATTATTGCTGAGTGAGTGTCAATGTTAAAGATCTGGTAAGAACAGATAGTAAAGACAGAGCTACAACGGCAGAAATCTTATCACTGTTCATATCGTTGGGATTTTCCCATCCCATTGCAATGAACTGAGATTTGGCCGGGTACCAAATTATCCGACCTCGCTGCAGTGGGAGCACGGTGTGAATGATGGGGAAAGGAAAAGTAGGTTCACAATATCATTATTGTACTGGTTTGAGTTAAACCATGTGTATCCCCACAGCATCTACTCGTGAACCAGAGAAATGTGTGATCACTCCAAAATCACAACAAATGGCTCTTCACCAAGAAAGTGTCACGTTTTTAAGCTGAAAGCAGAGAGATTGCTGCTGACACATTGAGTATCAGCACTATAATACTACAGGGAATGATTAATGACTCCCTAAGGAGCACAAAGTTAATTTTTGCCTCATAGTTACTGCTATGGAATGTTTTACTGTGGCCAAAGTGCTATATTAATACAAGTTGTTATTTTGTAGTATAACTTATCTCCTATAGTACATAGCAATTTGGAATTTGTCTTTTCCCTCTATTTTTAACCAGAATTATCACAGAGGGGATGGGATTTTCCAGGCCCAAGACTGGAAATTCCCACACAAGGCCAATGGTCCACAAGAGTTTCAGTCCCACTCATGACAATTCCTATGGAATTCTTAGTTCACTTAATGTCATGATACAAACATAGGTGGGACAATAAGTTCATAGAATTCCTACAGGATAGAAGGAGGCCATTCAGCCCATTGAGTCTGCACCGAACGCAATTGAACTCAGCCTGTATGTAGTGCCATGTATGCTGCTAGTCCCCCTGCCACTAAGGGGCAATTTACCATAGTCAATCAACATAACCTTCATATGTTTGGACTTTGGAAGTTGTAATAATAAACTAAGCAGAATGACAAGTTGGGCCAAAGAGCCTGTTTCCCTGCTATAAACATGTAAATAAAAAATTTATAAATGGATATGAATAGATGAGATGAATGGGGCAAAATTTGGCAGATGGAGTTTAACGTGGATAAATATGAGGTTATCCAGTTTGTAGAAAAATACGATGGCAAATTATTATCAAAATGGAGAGAAACTTTGCAGTGCTTTGGTGGAGAGGGATCTAGGAGTCTTTGTGTATAAATTGCAGAAAACTAGTCTGGTGTTACAACAGGCAATTAGGAAGGAAAATAGAATCTGATATTTATTGATCAAAGAATAGAAAAGAAAAGTAATGAAGTGTTGCTGCCACTGCACAAAGCACTAGTGAGACCACAATTACAATATTGTGTATACTTTTGGGTCCTTTATGTGAGGAAGGACAGTTCAGAGGAGGTTCACTAGATTGATTCCAGAGATGAGGAGTTTGTCTCATGCAGGAAGGTTGAGCAGTTAGGCCAATACTCTCTGAAGTTTAGAAGAATGAGAAAAGATTGAATTTGGGTTATAAGATGATAAGCGGAATTGACAAAGTATACATGGGGAGGATGTTTCCTTTTTTCAGGAAAATTTAGAATGAGAGCTTATAGTTTTAGGAAGAGGGCAGCAAATTTAAAACAGAGATGAGGAGAAATTATTTCTTTCAAAGGGTGATGAATCTATGGAAATCACGAATGCAGTGGATGCTGGGGCATTGCGTAAATTTAAGGAGGAGGTAAACAGGTTTTAAATTAGTAATGGGTTTGAAGGTTATGATGGAGTTGAGGCTGAGATGAGATCAGCCATGATCATATTGAATAGCAGAGCAGGCTCGAGGGGCTGAATGGCCTCCTCCTGCTCCCCTAATTCTGATGATTCTTATGAGAGTATGGTATTGAGAGAGAGGGTCAGCTCAACGGGCCAAGTGACCTGAACCTACTCCTACTTTCTCTGCTGATCCGTAACCACCAGGATCCCTTCCTCCTTCTGTGTTGGACTGTGTCCTGCTATAAGGTGCCATGCTCTCCATTCTGGCTATCCTTCTGATAATGTTAAAGTTTCCGCTCACAGCCAGTAAGCAAATTGCAGAAAGTGATCAGTTTCTGTGACTCTGTATTTCCTACTTTATCTAAAAGCCCACACTCTGCATTCCATCAGTAGTAACAGCACACACAGCCCCTTTGAATTTCCTGTCTGAGCAAACTTGAGTACAGTAGACCAGATTGAAGATTGTAGCTGAAATGTTCTTCACCTGAAAGGAGTGATTGGGGTGTTGGACAGTGAGGAGAGAGAAGGTAAATCAGCAGATGCTGCACTTTCTGCAATTGCAGTGTAGGTGCTGTGGGAAGGGGGTGAAGGGTGGGGTTGATGGAGTAGTGGACCAGAGTGACATAGATTTATAGAATCATAGGCATTCACAGCATGAAACAGGCCCTTCAGCCCAACTTGTCCATGCCACCCTTTTTTTAAAACCCCTAATCTAATCCTAATTGCCCACATTTAGCTAATATTTCTCTATACCTATTATACCTATGTAACTATCTAAATGCTTTTTAAAAGATAAAATTGTACTGCCTTTACTACTGGCTCTGGTAGCTTGTTCCAGACGTCCCATCCTCTGTGTGAAAAACATTGCCCCTCTCAGCATCTTTGTATCCCTCTCCTTTCAACTTAAAATTCGTTTTAGACTTGCCCACTTCTGGAAAAAGACATTGACTATCTGCCTTGTCTATGCCTCTCATTATTTTATAGATCTCTACAAGGTCACCCTTCAACTGCCTACACTCCAGAGAGAAAAATCTATCCAACCTCTCCTTATAACTCAATCCATCAAGCACCGGTAGCATCCTAGTAAATCTTCTCTGCACTCTTTCTAGTTTAATAATATTCTTTCTTTAATAGTGTCTAGAATTGCACACTGTATTCCAAGTGTGGCCTTACCAATATCTTGTACAACTTCAACAAGACGTCCCATCTCCTGTATTCAATGTTCTGACCAATGAAATCAAGCATGCCAAATGCCTTCTTCACCGCTCTGTCCACCTGTGACTCCACTTTCAAGAAGCTACAAATATGTACCCGTAGATCTCTTCATCCTGTAACTTCCCCAATACCCTACAATTAACTGAGTAAGTCCTGACCTTGTTCAATCTACCAAAATGCATCACTTCACATTTGTTTAAATTAAACTCCATCTGCCATTCTTCAGCCCACTGCCCCAATTGATCAAGATCCCATTGTTATTGGAGATAACTTTCTTCATTGTGCACTATGCCACCAATCTTGGCATCATCTGCAAACTTATTGGCCATATTCCCTAAATTCTTGTCCAAATCATTAATATAAATGACAAATAACAGTGGGCCCAGCACTAATCCCTGTGGCACACTGCTGGTCACAAGCCTCCAGTTTGAAAAACAACTCTCTACAACCACCCTCTGGCTTCTGTCAAGAAGCCAATTTTGCATCCATTTAGAAATCTCATCTGGGAAGTGGGGTGTCACAGAGGAAGTGCCCCTGCAGGATACTGACAATGGGGTGCTGGTTCATTGTGGTACCATGCTGGAACTGGTGAAAATGGGGAAGGATGATATTTTGAATGCAGAGACTGGTGAGTGAAAAAGACAGAAAGGCTTTTCTCCTGGTTCTGGGAGGGAGGAGAACGGGTGAAGCAGAGGTACAGGAAATAGATCAGACATGCCTGAGTACTCAGTCAACCACAGATGGGGGAGGGGATGATTGAAGAAAAAGACAGCTTTATCTGAAGCACTGTTTTCAAAGGTGACATCATCGGAACAGATGCAATGTGGATGGAAAAACAGGGAAAATGAGATAGGAAGTGGGGTGTGAGGAACTGTAGTCTCAGTAACTGAGGGGATTGGTGAATATTAGTGATCAGTCTATCAGCAGAATGAAAGGATATTGGCCTGAGGTCTGTCTCAATAATGTTCTTGACTCTGATGTGCGTGAAAATGAAATGTTGATGCAGAAGACAAAAATGTCTTTTCCATCAGCACCGCACTTCCTGTCATCTGAGTGTCAGATTTCAGAGTATTTTTACAGGATATCAGCAGAAATCCTCAGACCTCACCCATAGATGAGATTCTCCAGTTCCGCTGCAGTGAATGTAGATTTGGTTGAATGCTAACTTCTCCATTCTCACTGGCAGTGACAGTGAGGGGCATGAATCATAGAAACCCTACAATACAGAAAGAGGCCATTCGGCCTATTGAGTCTGCACCGACCACAATCCCATCCAAGCCTTACTCTGACATCCGTACATATTTTGTTCGGCACAACTTGTGGGCCGAAGGGCCTGTTTGTGCTGTAGTGTTCTATGTTCTATATTTATTAACCCACTAATCCTCTAATCTATGCATCTATGGTCAATTTAGCATGGCCAATCAACTTAACCCGCTCCGGAGGAAACTGGACCACCCAGAGGAAACCCATGCAGACACGAGGAGAATGTGCAAACTCCACACAGAGAGTGACCCAAGCTGGGAATCGAACCCAGGCCCCTGGATCTGTGAAGCAGCAGTGCTAACCACCGTGCTACCGTGCCGCCCAAACATGAACATCTGGAGAAACAATAATGTCCACAAGAAGCCACTGATTTCAAGAAGAAATTAGATATAACTATTGGGGTTAAAGGGATCGAAGGGGAAAGTGGGATTGGAATATTGAATTTGATGATCAGCCAGGCTCATAATGAATGGCAGGTTCAAAGGATCAAATGACCCCCTCCTGTTTCTAATTTTTATGTTTCTATGTAAAGCAGGAATATTTATCATGCAGAACCCGACATAGAGACCAGAACAGCTTCCTCCCTGCTACTGTTAGACTTTTGAACAGATCTACCTTATATCAAGTTAATCTTTTGCTACTCCCTAGCTATGACTGTAACATTACATTCTGCACCTTTCCTTTTCCCCTATGTAATCTATGAATGGTATGCCTTGTCTGTATAGCGCACAAGAAACAATATTTTTCACTGTAGAACAATACATATGACAATAATAAATCAAATCAAACCAAATAAAACTCCCATGATTCTTCATTAAAGGGGCAATTGATAATGCCCTACTCTCTGAGGAATTATGTAGCTGTTGGGCTCATCAATATGTAGGCACAAATGTAGTTATGTAATTGGATGCATAAACTGGAAGGAGGTGTTCTTGGGGAAGAGTACAGAAGGAAAGTGGCGGTTTTTCAAGGAATGTTTGTCTAGGGCACTGCAAGACAACGACCGGAGGAGTCAAGGAGGTTCTGGTAGGATGCGGGAACCGTGGTGCACCAAGGTAGTGGTGAACCTAGTTAGGAAGAAAAAAATGGTATATAAAAGGTTCAGAGAGCTACGGGATGTTAGGGATCTAGAGGAGTATAAGGTGTGTAGAAGGGAACTTAAAAAGGAAATTAGGAGAGCCAGAAGGGTCATGAGAAGGCCTTGGTAGGTAAGATTAAGGAGAATCCCAAGGCCTTCTACAAATATGTGAAAAGTAAAAGGTTGAGAAGAGAAGGGATAGGGCCTATAAAAAGTGAAGGGGGAAAAGTCTGTGTGAGTCCGGAAGAAATGGCAGAGGTGCTTAACGAGTACTTTGCCTCGGTATTCACGGTGGAAAGTGAACTGGGAGATTTCACTGCAGGTTTGAGGCATACGGAAAAGATTGAGTATGTGGATGTTAGGAAAGAGGATGTGTTAGACCTGTTAAATTCTATCAAGATAGATAAGTCGCCAGGACCAGATGGGATGTACCCCAGGTTATTGTGGGAGGTGAGGGAAGTGGTTGCAGAGCCCCTGGCGATGATCTTTGCATCGTCCATGAAAACGGGAGAGGTTCCGGAGGATTGGAGGATTGCGGATGTGGTTCCTATCTTTAAGAAAGGGAACAGGGATAGTCCAGGAAATTACCGACCGGTGAGTTTGGCTTCAGTGGTTGGTAAGCTGATGGAGAGGCTTCTGACGGATAAGATATATGAACATTTAGAGAAGTTTGGACTGATTAGAAATAGTCAGCATGGTTTTGTCAAGGGCAGGTCATGCTTTACGAGCCTAGTTGAGTTCTTCGAAAATGTGACTGAACACATTGACGAAGGAAGGGCG
This sequence comes from Sphyrna mokarran, assembly GCA_024679065.1. Lineage (NCBI taxonomy): Eukaryota > Metazoa > Chordata > Chondrichthyes > Carcharhiniformes > Carcharhinidae > Sphyrna > Sphyrna mokarran. The sequence goes on along the minus strand of JAGIQG010000008.1, from coordinate 123,098,048 downwards.
GTGGATGTAGTGTACGTGGACTTTAGTAAGGCATTTGATAAGGTCCCCCATGCAAGGCTTCTGGAGAAGGTGAGAGGGCATGGGATCCAAGGGGCTTTGGCCTCGTGGATCCAGAACTGGCTTGCCGGCAGAAGGCAGAGAGTGGTTGTGGATGTGTCTTGTTCTGCATGGAGGTCGGTAACCAGTAGAGTGCTCCAGGGATCTGTTCTGGGACCCCTGCTGTTTGTCATTTTCATAAATGACCTGGATGAGGAAGTGGAGGGATGGGTTAGCAAGTTCGCCGACGATACAAAGATCGGTGGTGTTGTGGATGGTCTGGAGGGATGCCAAAAATTGCAGCTGGACATAGACAGGATGCAAGACTGGGCGGAGAAGTGGCAGATGGACTTCAACGCAGATAAATGTGTAGTGGTCCATTTTGGCAGGAATAATGGGATGAAGAAGTACAATATAAGGGGTAGGAATCTTAGCTGTGTTGTAGAGCAGAAAGATCTCGGGGTCCGGGTCCATAGGACTCTTAAATGGGCCTCGCAGGTGGAGGAAGTGGTCAAGAAGGCGTACGGTGTACTGGCCTTCATTAATCGAGGAGTAGAGTTTAGGAGTCAGGAGGTAATGATGCAGCTCTATAAGACTCTTGTCAGACCCCAGTTGGAGTATTGTGCTCAGTTCTGGTCGCCTCATTATAGGAAGGATGTAGAGGCTATTGAGAGAGTTCAGAGGAGATTTACAAGGATGCTGCCTGGATTGGGAGGCAGGCCTTATGACGATAGGTTGAGGGAGCTGGGACTCTTCTCACTGGAGAGACGTAGGTTGAGAGGCGACCTGATAGAGGTTTATAAAATGTTGAAAGGAATAGATAGGGTGGACTCTCAGAGACTATTTCCCCGAGCTGAAATGGTCACTACGAGAGGACACAGATTTAAGGTGCAGGGAAGCAAATACAAAGGAGATGTCAGGGGTAGGTTTTTCACTCAGAGGGTGGTGAGTGAATGGAACCAACTGCCGTCGGAGGCTGTTGAGGCAAACTCACTGTGGTCTTTTAAGAGACTTCTGGATGAGTATATGGAAACGAATAGGATAGGGGGTTATAGATAGGTCTGTGGATTGGTAGATGTGATCGGTGCAACTCGTGGGCCGAAGGGCCTGTTTGTGCTGTATTGTTCTATGTTCTATGTTCTAGTTATATCATTCACCTCTATACCAGCTTCAGCCAGTAATAGAATCACAACCTATCTGTTCTTCTTTAGATTTGAACATGAGTATAGATTTACTCCTAATCTTCTGGCTGTGGCGTGAGAACTCACCGCAAGGTTTCTGATCACCTGTCTCTGAAATTGCTGAGCTCATCAATTTCTGGGGTCAACCTCATTAATCGTTCAAGGAAAGCATCTGGTCTGGATTTGTTCTGATGTTGCCTAATGTGGTCTGGGGAGAATTTTGCACAGCTGCCGTTTTAAATGCATCATAACAGAATTTAAAACCCAGTTTTCTATTTCTCCTGGGGAAATGAGCAGTCTCAAACACCAAATCTAATTTTTTAGACACTTTACTGGTTGTGTTGGTTTCGGGGGGGTTTTAATCCTCAGTTTGTGTTTGAGTTAATCGATTTTGAACTAGGGTGGTAAGAAAGATTTTTCTGCACCCGTAAAATTTTGGAGACAGTACAGAGAATTTAAATTAACCGTTGCACGGTATTTCAAAGTGTCTCAAAAACATTGCACTGTTTAATTCTTTAATATAGACAATTATATTCCCAAATCTGCTTTCTATGTCTTCTTGAATTATTTATCAGTATTTTTTTCTGGACAAAGCTGAATTGATATCTGATTAACACAGATGGTGATCTTTTAACCATTAACTTCTGTCAATCAGCAACATTCTACTCACGAGAAAGAATTATTTCCCTCTTTCACAGTGCATCTTAGACACAACATAATATAAATGTTATAAGTATGTGGTCCATTGTCATTTGTAAGGACTGATTTCCTGGATTTCAGCTTGAGCCAGGTGCAGTTGGGACTGGACTTATCCTGCTCTGGGAATGCTTTTGCTCCCTAACCCATTCCCTCGCTGCACTGACTGACTGGCATTTTTCCATCTGAGAGCTGGTGGGATTGCAGCCTCACACATTGCTGAAGTTAGATAAGATCATCTCCGGCTTTTTGTGGCTGATCGACCTGATTCTGGAAAGTGGAGTTGTCCCTTTGCCGGCCATGCAAGTTCATCTCTGCTAAAGCGGTGTTTGTAGGGCTGGTGTCTGCCTTGAAACTTCAGAAACTACATGCTGATGTGATGCTGTCTGATGTCACTGTAGGACCTTGAATTTATGCCTGAATGAGTATAGAGATTAGGGTCTGAACTTTCTATGATATTATAGAATCATAGAATTACAGAACGCCAATAGGTCAAAAAGAGGCCATTCAGCCCATCAAGCTTGCACCAACTTTCTAGTAACAATCTCAGCCAAGCACTTTCCCCTAACATCAAGTATTTATCTGCTAACCCCATATCCTTTACATCATGGAGGGACTTATCATGGCTAATCAACCTGAGCTTATTCAAGGAGCAGCTGCTGCGAGTCCTTGATAAGTATGTCCCTGTCAGGCAAGGAGGAAATGGTCGAGTAAGACAACCTTGGTGTACAAAAAAAGTTGATTTGCTGGTTAAAAGGAAAAAGGAGGCTTGTCAGGATGAGGCTTGAAGGCTCGGTTAGTGCAATGGATAGCTATAGATTAGCCAGGAGTGAGCTAAAGAGTGAATTGAGGAGAGCTAAGAGAGGACACGAGAAGACTTTGGCTGATAGGATTAAGGAGAATCCTAAAGCTTTCTTTAGATATGTTAAGAATAGAAGATTGGTTAGGACAAGATTAGGGCCAGTCATAGACAGCAGTGGGAAGTTGTGCGTGGAGCCTGAAGAGATTTGAGAGGCACTGAATAAATATTTCTCTTCAGTATTCACGCAGGGTGATGTAAATGTAGTTATGGAAAACACTGAGGTACAGGGTAGCAAACTGGGAAGTATCGAAGTAGATAGGGAGGATGTGCTAGATATTCTCGAGGGTTTGAAGTTGGATAAGTCCCCTGGGCTGGATGGGATTTACCCTAGGATTCTCTGGGAAGCAAGAGAGGAGATTGCAGAGCCTCTGGCTCTGATCTTCAGGTCGTCGTTGGTTACGGGTGTGGTTCCGGAGGACTGGAGGATAGCGAATGTGGTCCCGTTGTTCAAGAAGGGGAAGAGAGACCTTCCAGGGAATTATAGGCCATTGAGTCTTACTTCTGTGGTGGGCAAAGTGTTGGAGGGAATAATTAGGGATAGGATTTATAGTTATTTAGAGAGTAATGAATTGATTGGAGATAGTCAGCATGGTTTTTGTGAAGGGTAGGTCGTGCCTTACTAACCTCATTGAGTTTTTTGAAAAAGTGACTAAGGAGGTGGATGGGGGTAAGGCGGTTGATGTGGTATATAATGGACTTTAGTAAGGCGTTTGATAAGGTGGCCCATGGAAGACTTCTGCAGAAAATGCAGATGTATGGGATAAAGGGTGATTTAGCTAATTGGATTAGGAATTGGCTAGCAGATAGAAGACAGAGGGTGGTGGTTGATGGGAGATATTCATCGTTGAGTTCGGTGACAAGTGGTGTACCTCAGGGGTCTGTTTTGGGGCCCCTGCTGTTTGTAATTTTTATAAATGATCTGGATGAGGGTATTGAAGGATGGATTAGTAAATTTGCAGATGCCACTAAAGTCGGTGGAGTGGTAGATAGTGAAGAGGGGTGTTATAGTTTGCAGAGAGACTTGGACAAGTTGCAGAGCTGGGCCGAGAGGTGGCAAATGGAGTTTAATGTGGAAAAGTGGGAGGTAATGCACTTTGGCAGGAACAATAAATGTGTAGAGTATAGGGCTAATGGTAGGGCTCTTAATAGTGTTGAGGAACAGAAGGATCTTGGTGTATGTGTCAATAGATCCCTGAAAGTAGGCAGTCAAGTGGATAAAGTTGTTAAGGCATATGGAGTCTTAGCTTTTATTGGTAGGGGGGATTGAATTTAGGAGCCGCAGCATCATGTTGCAACTGTACAAAACTCTAGTGCGGCCGCACTTGGAGTATCGTGTGCAGTTCTGGTCCCCACATTATAAGAAAGATGTGGAGGCATTGGAGAGGGTACAGAGGATGTTTACCAGGATGTTGCCTGGTATGGAGGGCAGGTCTTATGAGGAGAGGCTGAGGGATTTGAGGTTGTTTTCGTTAGAAAGGAGGAGGCTAAGAGGGGACCTGATCGAAACCTATAAGATGATTAGAGGTTTAGATAGGGTGGACAGTGATAGCCTTTTTCCTAGGATGGAGAAAGCTAGCACGAGGGGACAGAGCTTTAAATTAAGGGGTGATAGTTATAGGACGGATATCAGAGGTAGGTTCTTTACCCAAAGGGTGGTTCGGGAGTGGAATGCCCTGCCTGCGGCAGTTGTAGATGCGCCAAGTTTGGTGGCGTTTTAAGAGGTTAGTTGATAAGTATATGGAAGAGAAGGGAATGGTTTAGTTTGGAGGGCATTGCTTTTTATATTGGTCGGCGCAACATCGAAGGCCGAAGGGCCTGTTCTGTGCTGTAATGTTCTATGTTCTAAGCCACACATTTTTGAACTAGTTATGCCAGGGGTGGTATAGTCCCACAATGTTTAGCACTGCTGTCTCATAGGGACCTGGGTTTGATTCCCGGCTTTGGTCACTGTCTGTACCAAATTTATACATTCTCCTCAGGTGCTTGGCTTTCCTCCTCTGAAAGACGTTCTGGTTAGGCGCATTGGTCTTGCTAAATTCTCCCACAGTGTACCTGAGCAAGTGCTGGAATGTAGCAACTGGGGGATTTTCACAGTAAGTTCATTGCAGTGTGAATGTAAGCCTACTCGTGACATTAATAAATAAACATAATTTCTCCAGCATAATTTGCCCAAAAATCAGTACCAAGAGTGAAGCAAACTGAAATACAAGTATACAGTTCACACAACCTGGGTTTCTGCAAACTTTTACACCAGTTTAAATGTTAAATATTGACTGCATGATCAAACTGACCTGGTCCCTGGATCACATTATCCCACCAACACAGGTTTCTGCAAATTATATCATTTTGTCTTTAAAGGGGCACTTCAAATTAAATTTTGATGAAAGATTATGGCCTTAAATTTAACTCAGTTTTCCTCTCCACACTCCTGGCCAGGCTGAATGAGCAATTCCAGCAGTGTTTGCTTTTATCCCCCAAAATTAAATTTAATTTAGATACGAGGACACCCACTGGTACACTTTAAAATACTTCAGAGTATATATATGTCTAAGTTTATTGAGAAACTGGATACTGCACAGTAGTTCTGTATAATTTCTTGTGTCATTTCCAGTTATTGAAATTTAAATTCCTCATTCATTAAAAAGATAATGATTTTCCAGTGCCTTTAATCAAGTCACCATTCAGAACCAAATCAGAAAGTACATTCTGAAGCCTAGTGCCAGATTGCACGTTCAATAGGTAAATTCATCTCAGCAGGAAATAGAGGGACAGAAAAATATTTTCAATGTGAACAACTCGATTCTCAGATATTCTCAATATAATCATTGTAAAAATATCTGGAATTAAGAATCTACTGATGCCTGTGAAACTATTGTTGATTGTTGGAAAAATCCATCTGGGTCATTAATGTACATTAGGGAAGGAAATCTGCCGCCCTTACCTGGTCTGGCCAATATGTGACTCCAGATCCACAGTAATGTGGTTGATACTCTGAGTGGTTGAGAAAGCTAATCATTTGTATCAATTACTACAAAGTCTCAAAAAAGAAATGAAACTGGATGGACTATCTGACATTGACCCAGGCACCGGAAAAGTCAACAGCAAAAGACAAACAGCCCTGTCGACCCTGCAAAGTCCTCCTTACTAACATGTGGGGCAAGCGCCAAAATTGGGAGAGCTGTCTCACAGACTAGTCAAGCAACAGCCTGATATAGTCATTCTCATGGAATCACATCCTACAGATAACTCCCCAGACACCACCATTACCATCCCTGGTATGTCCTGTCCCACCGGCAGGACACACACAGCAGAGGTAGTGGCACAGTGGTACACAATTGGGAGAGAATTGCCCAGGGAGTCCTTAATATTGACTCTGGAACCCATGGTCCTAGGATTTACTAGGATACTACTAAGTCCTGGTAGTGTTCTAGTAAATCTTTTCTGTACTTTTTCTAATTTAATAATATTCTTTCCATAACAGGGTGAACAGAAATGCACACAATATTTCAAGTGTGGCTTTAACAATGTTTTGTAAAACTTCAACAAAATGTCCCAACTCCTGTATTCAATGTTCTGACCAATTAAAACCAAGCATGCTGAATGCCTTCTTCACCATTCTGTCCACCTGTGACTCCACTTTCAAGGAGTTATAAACATATACCCCTAGATCTCTTTGTTCTATAACTCTCCCCAACACCCTACCATTAACTGAGTAAATCCTGCCCTGGGTCAATCAACCAAAATGCATCACCTCGCATTTGTTTAAATTAAACTCCATCTGCCATTTGTCAGCCCACTGGCCCAATTGATCAAGATCCTGTTGCAATTCAAGATAACTTTTTTCACTGTCCACTATGCCACCGATCTTAGCGTCATCTGCAAAATTATTGACCATGCTCCCTATATTCTTATCCAAATCATTCACATAAATGACAAATAACAGTGGACCCAGCCCTGTACCCTGTGGCACACCGCTGGTCACTGGCCTCCAGTTTGAAAAACAACTCTCTACAATCACCCTACCCTGTCAATAAACCAATTTTGTATCTATTCAGATATCTCACCCTTGATCCCATGAGATTTAACATTCTGCAACAACGTACAATGCCATACCTTGTCAAAGATCTTTCTGAAGTCCATGTAGACAACATCAACTGCACTGCCCTCATCTACCTTCTCGGTTAGTCTTCACAAAACTCAATCAAATTTGTGAGAAATGATTCTCCAGTCACAAAGCCATGCTGACTGTCCCTAGTCAGTCTCTCAAAATATTTTCCAACAATGTACCCACCACAGATGTGAGGTGTATCAGCCTGAAGTTCCCAGGTTTCTCTCTGCAGCCCTTTTTAAACAAAGGCACAACATTTGCCATTCTCCAACCTATGGATACCTCACTCATGACTATCAATGAATCAAATATCTCAGCTCGGGAACCCGCAATTTCCTCCCTAGCCTCCCACAATGTCCTGAGATACATTTTGTCAGGTTCCGAGTATTTATAAATACCTTGTGATGCACTTTAAGCAGTTCCAGCACCTCCTTCTCTGTAATATGTATTCTCCTCAAGACATCACTATTTATCTCTCCAAGTTCCCTAATATCCATGCTTTTCTCAACAGTAAATACTTGATGAGAAATATTCATTTAGTATCTCACCCATCTCTTGATGGATTATTGATAACTTTCAGCACAGTTTGTTTTGATGTACTAAGTTTCCTTTGAGGTTCTGTTTACTTTGATGCTGTGTGCCTTTGAGGATCTGTCTTTCCATTTGTCTTTCAATTTTTTGATTTAGATTATTTCATTATCCAAAAGAAACACCCACTCACAGCTTTCTTTACCAAGACAGAATACCAGCATAATCCCAATAATATCAAAAATACCCCTATCGAGAGGTGAGGCTATATTGGATTTGGTACTGGGTAATGAACCAGACCAGGTGTTAGACTTGGAGGTGGGTGAGCACTTTGGTGATAGTGACCACAATTCAGTTATGTTTACCTTAGTGATGGAAAGGGATGGGCACGTACTGAATAACAGTAGTTATAGCTGGGGGAAAGGTAATTATGAGGCTATTAGGAGAGATTTAGGATGCATAGGGTGGAGCAGGAAATGGCAGGGGCTGGGGACATCTGAAATGTGGAGCATATTTAAGGAACAGCTTCTGCATGTCCTTAATGAACATGTACCTGCCAGGCAGGGAGGAAGTGGTCGGGTGAGGGAACCATGGTGTACCAGGGAAGTTGAATCTCTGGTGAAGAGGAAGAAGGAGGCTTATATAATGACGTGACGTGAAGGCTCAGTTAGGGCACCGGAGAGCTATAAATTAGCCAGGAAGGAGCTAAAGAGGGAGTTGAGAAGTGTTAGAAGAGGACACGAGAAGACTTTAGTGGATAGGATTAAGGAGAATCCTAAAGCTTTTTACAGGTATATAAATAATAAAAGATTGGTTAGGGCAAGATTAGGGCCAGACAGAGATAGCAGTGGGAAGTTGTGCGTGGAGCCTGAGGAGATAGGAGAGACACTGAATGAGTATTTTTCGTCAGTATTCACGCAGGAGAAAGACATTGTTGTCGGGGAGAATACCGCGATACCAGGTTGTAGACTGGGCAGGATTGAGGTTCATAAGGAGGAGGTGTTAGCGAATCTTGAGGGTATGAAAATTGATAAGTCCCCTGGGCCAGATGGGATTTACCCTAGGATTCTCTAGGAGGCTAGAGAGGAGATTGCAGAGCCTTTGGCTTTGATCTTCATGTCGTCGTTAGCTACAGGTATAGTGCCGGAAGACTGGAGGATGGCAAATGTTGTCCCTTTGTTCAAAAAGGGGAGTAAGGACCATCCTGGAAATTATAGACCGGTGAGCCTGACTTCTGTTGTGGGCAAGGTCTTGGAAAGAATTATAAGGATAGGATTTATAAGCATCTAGAGAGAAATAAATTGATTAGGGATAGTCAGCACGGTTTTGTGAAGGATAGGTCATGCCTCACAAACCTTATTGAGTTTTTGAGGAGGTGACCAAAGAGGTAGATAAGGGTAAGGCAGTTGATGTAGTGTATATGGATTTTAGCAAAGCGTTTGATAAGGTTCCCATGGTAGGCTACTGCAGAAAGTGCAGATGCATGGGATTGAAGGTGATTTAGCAGTTTGGATTAGGAATTGGCTAGCTGATAGAAGACAGAGGGTGGTGGTTGATGGAAAATATTCAACCTGGAGTGCAGTTACAAGTGGTGTACCTCAAGGATCTGTTTTAGGGCCACTGCTGTTTGTCATTTTTATAAATGACCTAGATGAGGGTGTAGAGGGTTGGATTAGTAAATTTGCTGATGATACCAAAGTGGGGGGAATTGTAGACAGCGAGGATGGATGTTACAGTTTGCAGAGGGACATAGATAGGTTGCAGAGCTGGGCCGTGAGGTGGCAAATGGAATTCAATACGGATAAGTGTGAGGTGATTCACTTTGGTAGGAATAACCGGCATATGAAATATAGGGCTAATGGAAGGACCCTTAATAGTGTTGTCGAGCAGAGGGATCTTGGGGTACAAGTACATAGCTCTTTGAAAGTTGGCACCCAGGTTGATAAAGTTGTTAAGAAGACGTATGGTGTGTTAGCTTTTATTGGTAGAGGGATTGAATTTAGGAGCTGTGAGGTTATGTTACAACTGTACAAAACTCTGGTGCGGCCGCACTTGGAGTATTGCGTACAGTTCTGGTCGCCGCATTGTAAGAAAGATGTGGAAGCATTGGAAAGGGTGCAGAGGAGGTTTACCAGGATGTTGCCTGTATGGTGGGAAGGCCTTATGAGGAAAGGCTGAGGGACCTGAGGTTATTTTCATTAGAGAGAAGAAGGTTACGCGGTGACCTAATTGAGGCGTATAAGATGATCAAAGGACTGGATAGGGTGGATATTGAGAGCCTTTTTCCTCAGATGGTGATGACCAACACGAGGGGACATAACTTTAAATTAAGAGGTGGTAGTTATAGGATGGATGTCAGAGGCAGGTTCTTTACACAGAGGGTGGTGAGGGCGTGGAATGCCCTGCTTGCAGCAGTTGTGGACTCGCCTACTTTGGGGGCATTCAAATGGTCGGTGGATAGGCATATGGATGATATTGGAATAGTTTAGGTTAGAGGGTCCACTGGCCGGCGCAACATCGAAGGCTGAAGGGCCTGTACTGCGCTGTAATGTTCTATGTTCTATGTTCTATGACCACAGCTGCCACTTTTCCTGGGAGCAGGATTGAGGGGATAGGGGTAAATTGCCTCCAAGTGGTGGGTAGCAAATTGAGAAGTATTAGGTGCCAATTATGTGAGGTCGTCTGTAATTTTCTCAAAGTCTTGGAAACAGACCAACTCACTGGAAGTGATCTGAGATGGTAGAATGGGGGGCTGGTGCTCCAGGATGCTTTGGAAGCCTGCCTTGCCTTCATGGCTGTAGGACACCCTGGGGCTGAGGGTGGAGTGGGACGGGGTGGGGGGGTTCCCCACCGTGATGGAACTCTTGTAGCTGTAGGTATTATTTTTTAATGTAAATCTGTTGAAGTTACAGAGAGGGCACATCTGGATGGAGACAGCTTCTCTCCCCTGCCCTATAATGACTGGTTGTAGAACTTCCCTCAGTCTGAGCTTTGTGTGCACAGTATGGGTGCACCTTCTGAGCAATGATTAGCTAACTGGGCAATCAGAACAAATTCACCGCGTGATTAGAACCCACATTTGACTCTGATTCAAATCTCAAAGCACTGCCCAATGCTTCAGATCATCATTCTGCATTGACCAGGGGGGTTCAGAGGGGTGGACGAGGAGGGGGTTAGTGGGGGCAGTGTGGGGGTGGCAGCTATCATTTGGAGATGTGAAGAAAATGAGAAAAGATGTCAAACAGGAATCCCAACTCTCCTGGCTTTTTCCAAAGGTAAACTAACCGGCAGAAGCAGGACACCAGAGGTTGCCAATGAGTCAGGCATCTTGGAGGGCAGTGGGATTTTACCAGCGGTGTACATGACCAACTCCGCTGAGTCTGTGGGTCACCTACTCTTGGCAAATGAGTGAAATGTCCATGAAAGGTGCCAACCCCAGACAACCTGGGATCTGCTACCAGCAAAAGTTTTATCAGTGTTATGATAATTTCCCACAGACTGAACATAGAACACTAGAGCACAAACAAGCCCTTTGGCCCACGAGTTGTGCCGATCACATCTATACCTACCAATCCACAGACCTATCTATAACCCCCTATCTCATTCATTCCCATATACTTATCCAGAAGTCTTTTAAAAGACCCCAGCGAGTTCGCCTCTACCACCACCGACAGCAACTGATTCCATTCACTCACCACCCTCTGAGTGAAAAACCTACCCCTGACATCTCCTTTGTATTTGCTTCCCTGCACCTTAAATCTGTGTCCTCTCGTAGTGACCATTTCAGCTCGGGGAAATAGTCTCTGAGAATCCACCCTATCTATTCCTCTCAACATTTTATAAACCTCTATCATCTCATTTCAAGTTGCCCTTTCCACCACCACTGAGTGTTTTTCACCTGAAATCTCCCTTTGGATCACATGTCACCCCACCAGCATCTTTCCTTCCTGTGTCAGAAACCTTCCACTTTAACATCTCCACTTTCTCAGAAGACTAAGGAAATTTGGCATGTCAGCTACGACTCTCTCCAACTTTTACAGATGTACCATAGAAAGCATTCTTTCTGGTTGTATCACAATTTGCTATGGCTCCTGCTCTGCCCAAGACCACGAGACACTACAAAATGTTGTGAATGTAGTCCAATCTATCACACAAACAAGCCTCCCATCCATTGTCACAGTCCACACTTCCCGCTGCCTCGGTAAAAAAGCCAGAATAATTAAGGACCCACGCACCTTGGACATTCTCTCTTCCACCTTCTTCCTTTGGTTAAAAGATACAAAAGTCTGAGGCCATGTACCAACCTTCTTTCCTGCTGCTGTCAGACTTTTGAATGGACTTACTTTGCAGTAAGTTGATCTTTCTCTACACCCTCGCTATGACATAACACTACATTCTGCACTCTCTCCTTTCCTTCATAGAACCCTACAATGCAGAAAGAGGCCTTTTGACTCATCGAGTCTATACTGACCACAATCCCACCCTGGCCTGACCCCCATAACCCTACATATTTTACCCACTAATCCTTCTAACTTCCGCATCCCAAGATACTAAGGGGCAATTTTGACATGGCCAATCAACCTAACCCACACATCTGTGGACTTTCTCTATGAATGGTATGCTTTGTATGTATAGGGCGCGAGAAACAATACTTTTCACTGTATGTTAATACATGTGACAATAATAAATCAAATCAAAATCAAACCTTCACTGGTCACTCTGGTGATGTCAGACTCAACAAGGAGTAACCAAAACAGTGAGTGAATGTTACTCTATCTTTCTCGTTCACACCAGATACAACTTGCAACAGCATTGTTCTGTTTACTAAAAATGCCCAGTTACAAAGTTTGCAAAGAAAATGATAATAATAAATAACTAGGAGGAAATGAATTAAGCTATTTTAACTATTTAATTAGAACCTTAAAAATATTATTTCCACTGAGCTAAGAACAGGTATGACATAACATATTGTAATTATGAAGTGGTTTCTCAAAGTCAATGCTGTGTAATTGCATATTTAAATGGATTCAGCAAACAATAAACTCATTACTAAAATCCTGGACTCAATTGTAGGTAAATTTAACATGTTTTTGAGAAGTGTCTGATTGGCATAAACTGAAACTCACGGCAACTTAAACACACATAACATCTCCAGATAAAATCTATCTAAATGCATCAAACTTTAAGCTAAATGTTTTTATTTCGCCTGGTGGATTACATTTTCCCCATTAAAATATTTAGCAGCTTTACCTTCATGAATATGCAGGAAACAATGGCCCATTTGGACCAGCGTGATTCAATTAAAATAGTCTTGCAGAAACCAATGAGGCCATTTAAAATTAAAATGATGCTTCTCAATCCCTCTTGAAAATGCTGTTGGCTGGATTCATCAAAATGGCAGGTATTAATAAAATTAAAATACATTAGTGTGGAATATTTTGCAGTGGAGGCTGTAATTCCTTTGAATATCAAATTAGTGTTTCATGTATTCACTGCGTTGCCTCCCAGGTTGGGAAATTATATCCAGTAATGATTTGATTGAATCAGAGTTCTTCAGATTTTCTATTCAGTCTCAGAAAGCAAAACAAAACTTTCAAACTTGTGTGAAGTTGCGTTTTATAATTTGTGACCTAACTGTCCCAGTACACATGGACTATGTTTTGGAAAGCTGTGTACTCACAATTCGGCAGATAAGTCGTTACACACTCCTTAATGGATTCCGACTTCCATGGTCACGGACTTGCTGTCAATATCACCCAATACCTTTTGCAGCTTTATAGAATCTTAGTTAGGCTGTACTTGGAATATAGTGTTCAATTCTGGTCACGACACTACCAAAAGGATGGGGAGGCTTTAGAGAGGGTACAGAAAAGATTTACCAGGATGTTGCCTGGTATGGAGGGCATTAGTTTTGTGGAGAGTTTGGAAAAACTTGGTTTGTTCTCACTGAAACAATGGAGATTGAGAGGAGACCTGATAGAAGTCTACAAGATTATGAGGGGCATGGACAGAGTGGATAGTCAGAAGTTTTTTTCCCAGGATGGAAGAATCAATTATTAGGGACACAGGTTTAAGGTGTGAGGGGCAATGTTTAAAGGACATCTCTGAGGCATATTTTTTACAGAGGTTAGAGGGTGCATGGAACTCACAGTTGGGGGAGGTAGTGGAAGCGGATACAGTAGTGACCTTTAAGGAGCGTCTTGACAAATCCATGGATCGGATGGGAATAGGGGGATGTGGTCCCCAGAAAGGTTTTAGTTTAGTCAGGTCGCATAGTCAGTGCAGGCTTGGAAGGCTGAAGGGTCTGTTCCTGTGCTGTAATTTTCTTTGTTTTTTTATTCTCTCTGTTCAAAAAAGTTTTTAAAAGTTTATTCATCAGTGTCACATTTCAGTTTACATTAACACTGCAATGAAGTTACTGTGAAAATCTCCTTGTCCCCACACTCCTGCATTTCTTTGGGCACACTGAGGGAGAATTTTGCATGGCCAATGCACTTAACCAGCATATCTTTCAGACTGTGGGAGGAAACTGGAACACCCAGAGGAAACCCATGCAGACACGGGGAGAATGTGCAAACTCCACACAGTCAATGACCCAAGGCGGGAATCAAACCTGGATCCCCGGTGCTGCAAAGTAGTAAAAGATACTAGCTTTTGAAGCGCTGCCCCTTCAGTGTCAATTGAATCAATGGGTTTAATTAAATGGGTTTAAATTGAGAGAAGTAGATATTCTGTGAGATCTTGGCCCTTCTGCATCAGTCACTGAAAATAAGCACACAGGTGCAGCAGACAGTAAAGAAGGAAAATGGTCTGTTAGTCTTCATAGCAAGAGGATTTGCATATAGGGATAGGGATGTGTTGTTGCAATTGTATAGGGCGTTGGTGAGACCACACCTAGAATATTGAGTGCAGTTTTAGTGTCTTTATCTGAGGAAGGATGTCCTTGATATAGAGGGAATACAGCGAAAGTTTACCAGGCTGATTTCTGGAATGCAGGTCTGTCTTATGAGATGAGACTAAATCAGCTGGGATTATATTCACTCAAGTTTAGATGAATGAGGGGGGATCTCATAAAACTGACAAAATTCTCATGGGCTTAGAAGAAGAAATTAGATATAGCTCTTGGGGCTAAAGGGATTAAGGGATATGAGGGGACAGGAGAGGGTACCAGGATATTGAGTTTGATGGTCAGCCATGATCAAAATGAATGATGGGGTAGGCTCGAAGGGCCGAATGACCTACTCCTGTTCCTGGTTTCTATGTTTCTATCCTCACATAGGATACCCTGCCAATCAGTGATTGTCTCTCTTTTTGAGCCTTACACTGATGTTAACTTTACTCAGTATAGTTACCAAAATCTTGTGTGAAGTCAGGAAGACGCGACAACATTAACTGCAAGTGTGAATTTATAACATTAGTGCCGGTGAGATAACTTTGTGTGAGGAGACCTGCAGATGAAGGGGCAGCTGTGTTTGTGTCCCTTCAATGGTCATGCCAAAAGACAAGAGCTGATGAGATGACATCTTCAACCATGTGCTCATTTCACTGTCTGTTCTAGTTTCACATTAAGGTGACCATGATGGCATCAAGTCCTTTCCCACAATGTTTGGGCCTATTGTGTCCACGTTCGCTTCGCCACGCACACACAACCATAATTCACCACTGACCAATCACAGACATGGCCTGGTGAACCATGAGGGTTGAAAGTTTAAGGGTTCCACAGGTGTAAGGCCAGTTGCTGCCATTGGCAGTTTCCCATCCTCCACACTCCAACCTCTCTTCCCCTACACTGTTTTCTCTTCATGCTGGTGATATTAGCAGGTCAGCCAGTATGACCTCACTTGAGTGTTAATGAAGACATTCAGAAGGTAATAAAAACGTTTATTTGTTTCAGGACGATTTGCTGACCATTCTGATGCCTTCATATGGCATTGGAGAATCAAATATTCCCACAGGGTGAGGGAAGAAGGCTGAGAAACACTTTCATGACATGTTTTTTTTCAACAAATAATAAACACAGGCCTAGCCAGCAATACCCACATCCCAAAATGAAATATTTAAAAGATGGTTTGATTTTGGGTCTGCAGTGGTTGTGAACAGCAGTAGTTATGGGACTAGTTTCACAGTCTCATGGTGCTAATAGCGCTCAAAATAAATACATAATCCAATACATAAAAGCACACATGTCAGGAAATAAGGTTTATCAATGGAACCTTAAATAAAATTGAGCCCAAGTTAATTCCTTGCAAAGTGATATCTTAACAATGTGTAACCAGTTCCTTCTCACTGTCCAGAATAAAATCAGAAGCTGACATTCTTCCTTTTCACAGTTAAAATTTGCATTTTCCTTTGCTCACCAGTGTTGGTAATAATGGGTGTCACTAATGTTTGATTTGAGTAGATGAAGGAGAAATTTAATTTATATCCACGTTGAATTTCACACTGGTTCTTTTATGCAGGGTGAAACCCAGATTGCTCTATCTGAGGCAGGAAAGGAACTCCTTTATCTACATTTCACCAATGATATTTTTGTGGCTTTAATAGCAGTCAGTCTAAGTGAGAAATAATTTTGTTACGCTGCCTGGCCACTCTGTATGAGGTTTCATCAGATGGAAACTTCAGGTTGGAATCAGACTGCTGGATAGTAACAACTATTTTCCAGCATACACTCGTGCCTCCAGAGTCTACACAGTGACATTAAAGTGTTAAGCAATCACCCCAGAAATTTAACACAACCATGTTACTGCAACATTTTTTTACCTGCTTTAATGTAAATGTCCTCTCAGAAAACATTAACAATTGTTTTCACAGCAGGCATTCAGAGAAAGATGAATTAATTTCACTGGTAAATGATTTATTGAAGAAATTGAAACAGAAGAATTGGACACTGCAAAAACAGTGCAGTGGAAATTGGTCATGATTGCAAACACTTTCTACCAGATTATGCAGACAAAAGTGACTAACCTATAAGAATATGCCCAGCCCCCCAATATTTCCAACAGATAATAACTCACCTTTGGACAATTTTCAGATACCTGAGATGTCACTGCAGACAGACATTCAATCTCTTACCTGTACTCATGAGAGACTCTGGGGAAAATTAGGCTGCTGTGTGGAGCCAGACGCCTGCTGTTCAGGTTTCACTGGTATCGATACGGGGCAGCAGGGTGGCACAGTTGTTAGTGCTGCTGCTTCAGTACCAGGCATCTAGGTTCAATTCCAGCCTTGGCTCACTGTCTATGTGGAGCCTGCACCTTCTCCCCATGTCTGCATGGGTTTTCTCTAGGTGCTCAAGTTTCATAGAACATAGAACATAGAACATTTCAGCGCAGAACAGGCCCTTCGGCCTTCGATGTTGCGCCGACCAATTAAGAAAAAGCAATGACCCTCTAACCTAAACCATTCCCTTTTCATCCATAAACTTATCTACTAACCTCTTAAACGCCACCAAACTTGGCGCATCTACAACTGCAGCAGGCAGGGCATTCCATACCCTTACCACCCTCTGGGTAAAGAACCTACCTCTGACATCCGTCCTATAACCGCCACCCCTTAATTTAAAGCTATGTCCCCTCGTGCTAGCTTTCTCCATCCTAGGAAAAAGGCTATCACTGCCACCCTATCTAAACCTCTAATCATCTTATATGTTTCAATAAGGTCTCTTCTTAGCCGCCTTCTTCCTAACAAAAACAACCTCAAATCCCTCAGCCTCTCTTCATAAGACCTGCCCTCCATACCAGGCAACATCCTGGTAAACTTCCTCTGTACCCTCTCCAATGCCTCCACATTTCAAAGATGTTTCCTCCCACTTTTCAAAGATGTGTGGGTTAAATGGATTGGCCATGATCAAAGTGCGGGCTTCCAGGGATAGGACAGGGAATTGGGCCAAATTTGGTGAAAGTCCAATGGGCTGAGTGGCCTTTTCTGCACTTTAGTGATTCCACGATTTGATGATGCTTTTCAAGATTTATGAATATGGAGCTAGATGATGAAGGATCACAGCAGTTCAAATTGTAAATAATTTTGAAGTTATATCCAGCGATTCCAGCAGCAGCTGGTGGGATCTTGTTGCCTTCCTGGATCTCTTGGGGTTACATCTTGAAGTAAGGGCAAAAACGTTTTGAAAGAAGATCTGTTTGTGAATCAGGGCTTTCAACTGGTGACATTTTGCTCACACATAGTTACTCCTGGCAACAGCAACCAATAAAATCCAATCAAAGGTTAATGGCTACCCATTTCTCTGCTTTGTAGAACCTCAGAAGAAGTCCCTCCAGGAGAATATATTTCCACTGTCAATGACTGCAGCACTAAATCTATTCCAAAGAGTATTTGTTACAGAAATAGAAATCCCATCTGCAAAATTCCAGCACATGTGAGAATTGTGAACCTAAATGAATAATATTTCCTGCCATACAGATGAAGAATTGTATTAACCACATGTGGGAAATCAGCAATGTGGACCAGATTCTAGACCTGTGTCACTGTGGATACATTGCTTTTCACAGCATCCAAGGCAATTTTACTGATGGGATTAAAAGGTTAGTCATGTTATCTCCAGATACATTCAAATAAAATTTAATCACCTGAGATTACTGCCTTTGATCACTGCCCTTTGAGTAATGAAAACCTCAGGATCAGTTTATTTACAGTGACTTACCAAAATAAAGTTTATCCAGATTCCAGCAAGTACCTTAAATTTACACTGAACTGTTGCTCATCTGTTTTGGAGAAGAAAATGATGAGGATGTGGAAGAGACAGGATGAAGATACCTGAATAAGGAATCATAAATGCTGTGAAGATTTTGCCTATTGATACCAGGATGTTGCCTAGTGTGAAGAGCATTAACTGTGAGGAGAGGTTGCAGAAACTTTGTTCTCACTGGAACAACAGAGGTTTAGGAGCGATGTGATAGAAGTCTACAAGATTATGAGGAACATGAACAGAATGGATTGTCAGAAGGTTTTTCACAGTTGTGGAAGAGTCAATTACTAGGGGCTACAGGTTTAAGGCGCAAGTGGCAAAGTTTAAAGGAGATGTATGAGGCAAGTGTTTTACACAGAGAGTGGTGGATGCTGGAACACGCTGTCAGGGGAGGTAGTGGAAGCAGATATGATACTGAGTTTTAAAGGTCGTCTGGATAAATACGAGTGGGACGGTAACAGAGGGATATGGTCCCCGGAAGGGTAGGGGGTTTTAGTTCAGTCAGCCAACATGGTCCATGCAGGCTTGGAGGGCCAAAGAGCCTGTTCTATGCTATAATTTCTTTGTTTGTCCTTTAATACATATAGCTCATGTTGACAAACCCAGGAGCTGCTTTGTGGATTTCACACAGTGATTGTGTGTGTGTGTGTGTGTGTGAAGACTGTGTTTTACTCTGGATTCAGGGGTAGGTCTGTATCTCGCTGCAGATTTGCCTCTGTTTCCTTTGAGAGACCTCACCTTGTGTCCGTGGCTGTTGGTTTTGATGATAGCTCTTTTTTGTTCCCAGTTTATCAGTTCATTTTGGACAGCATCAGCTACTTTCAATCACATTAGTCAGGGGTGGCACAGTGGCACAATGGTTAGCACTGCTGCCTCACAGCATCAGGAAAACAGGTTCAATTCCCATACAGACTCTACTGTCTGTGCAGAGACTGCACATTCTCCCCATGTCTGCATGGGTTTCTTTGGGTGCTCCGGTTTCCTCCCACAGTCAAAAGATGTGCTGTTTAGGTGCATCAGCCATGCTAAATTCTCCCTTAGAGTGCTTGAACAGGTGCCGGAGTGTGGTGACTAGGCAATTTTCACAGTAATTTCATTGTAGTGTTAATGTAAGCTTACTTGTGACACTAATAAGTAAACTTTTAAAAAAAACTTTAATCAAATGGTCTAGTATGGGGGGTATCATATTTTATTCAGGCAAACATCATTATTTCTCATCTATGGAGTGGTCGGGCTCTCCTGATACAGAACGTCAATGTGACATTAAAGATTCTGTTCCAACATGCCCTCAATTAAATCAACAGAAAACATTATCATTCCCTTCATATTTCATGGGGATCCTCACAGTCTCCTGCAGTAACTCCTCTTATGCAGCAAAGTTACCAAAAACAGAAGGAATCTGCTATTTCTTTAAGATGCAGCTCCTGGTTCTTTAAGATTGAAGCAAAATACTGCAGATGCTGGAATCGGAAACAAAAACAGAAATTACAGGTCTGACAGTGTCTGTGGGGAAAGAATCAAGTTCTGACAAAGGGTCATCCTGATCCCAGCTGTGGGATTTTCCAGCCACACTCACCCCAAGACTGGGAAATCCTGCCCAAAGTCAACACACCTTTGCAAGGTGTCCTGCCTGCCATAATTCCTGAGGTGGTTGTGAAGGGAAAATTTCAGCCCAAGTGTTCACTGTGCTCTCTCTCCACAGAAGCTGTCTGACCTGCTGAGACTTTCCAGCATTTTCTGTTTTTATTCCTGCATCTTTGGTAGCTGATGTCACTGGGGGGATATGGTCTGAGGCACTTTCCACTCACTGTGCTCAACAGGGACTCAGAGTAAAGAGAAAACTGTGTCAAGA
Organism: Sphyrna mokarran; assembly: GCA_024679065.1. Classification (NCBI taxonomy): domain Eukaryota; kingdom Metazoa; phylum Chordata; class Chondrichthyes; order Carcharhiniformes; family Carcharhinidae; genus Sphyrna; species Sphyrna mokarran. The sequence continues at coordinate 123,078,083 of JAGIQG010000008.1, read as the reverse complement.
TTAGTGGAAAGCCAGAAGATTGGGCAAGTTTTAAAAACCAACAAAAGATAACTAAATAAGGGAAGATAAATATGAAGATAAATGAGCAAGTAATAAAAAATAAAGAACAAGAGCTTCTTTAACAATATGAAAAGGAAGAGAGAAGCTAAACTCAACACAGATCCCTTAAAGAATGAGATTGGAGAAATGATAAGGAGGGAAAAGGAAATGCCACAGGAGTTATAGAAAAACACTTTTCATCAGTGTTAATGCTGGGTAAAATTAATAACATTTCAAATCTTTTATCATCTCATTGAATGGCAGAGCAGGCTAGATGAGCCAAATGGCCTACCTTGGTTGCTAAATCTTATGGTCTTATGGTTTTATGGACCCAATATCCAAGAGTGTTTATGTTTGTCAGCCTCTAGATAGTTAAATGTTAATCTCAAGGAAGTGTATTTGACTCCAGAAAGTTGAGAAACGTTTGCTCTTGTTAGATTTTTAGTGACTGGTTCCCTACACAAGAGACAATAGGAAGACATTGCTGGAGTCAAGGAATATCAGGAGCCCCTGTTTCATGATGGGTATATTTATTAGCAATAAGGAGCTGGTAGGGGGTGAAGGAACTCACTAATAGTGCTTAGATACCTTGTGGCATTGCTGCAAACCTGGGAGGGTCATTCCTGGAGAGCCACAGCAGATGAATCGCATATTCTCAGGGCTTGATAGAAAGTGATGATGTGGAGACGCCAGCGTTAGACTGGGGTAAACACAGTAAGAAGTCTTACAACACCAGGTTAAAGTCCAACAGGGTTTTTTTGGTAGCAAATGCTACTAGTAGTGTTTGCTACCAAATAAACCTGTTGGACTTTAACCTGGTGTTGTAAGACTTCTTACTTGCTAGAAAACAACAGGACATCAGGGAATGAAATTATCTGCCAACACGTGGCACATTATGAATATTTTTAGTTTTATTTTATTTATCTTGTGAATATTATCTGTCACAGTTATTTTGTGATTCAGGATGTCCATGGACACTCCAACCTTGACTCCTCAATTTTCACTCTGAGTTCCAATAAAGAAATTCTTCCCTTCCCTCTCTGTGTCAAATTTCAAGGTCCATGCTAGTGCAGAAACATCAAGTAGTTTATGGCCTAAATTGCTACAAAATAGCAGAGGAACAATTCCGTTGGGTTTAGCAACCAAATGTCACATGAAAACCATGTGCTTGATAGAAAATCAGATGCAATGTTTCTGTTCTCAGTTTAAAAAGCACTGCTGAAGAATTTCCAAATACTTCCTTGGATGATGAAGCCTGACTGCTCCAACATAATTTTCAGCAATATAAAATGCATGAAAATTAATGTTCAAAGCTGATTATTTCCAATGCTGATATCTCTGCAAAGAACCATCTGCAATTTGTCAAGAATAATCACTCTTATTAAATCTGTTATCTTTCTCCTATTTTCTCTTTATCTGGATACATGCAAATTTCATTCTTATATAAAAGCTGTTAAATATTGCCCATCACAACTCTCTTGGGAGAAGCACTGAGGGTGGCAAGGCCACAGAATGTATTCAGGGTGGGGTCTTCAATGTCCATCTCCAGCAGTAGCTTGGTAAAACAACCACAGACCGAGCTGGCTGAGTCCTAAAGGACATCACAGCCAGACGGGGACTGCAGCAGGTAGTGAAGGAAACAGCAAGAGGGAAAAACATATTTGACCTCATCCTCACTAATCTGCCGGCTCAAACGCTTCTGTCCCTAACAGTATCGGTAAGAGTGACCACTGCATAATCCTTGCGGAGACTAAATCGCATCTTCACATTGGGCATACCTCCATCGTGTTGTGAGGCACTATCACCGTGCTTAATGGCGTAGACTTCAGAAAGATCCAGCAACTCCGGACTGGGCCATCAACAGCAGTAGAATTGTACTCAACCACAGTCTGTAACCTCTTGGCCTAGCATATACCTCACAATAGTGACTTTAAGAGGTATCTGGACAAATACATGAATAGGGTGGGAATAGAAGGATATGATCCCTGGAAGGATGGGGGATTTAAGATAAGTCAGGCAGCATTTTTTGTGCAGGCTTGAAGGGCCGAAGGGCCTGCTCATGTGCTATAATTTTATTTTTTCTTTGTTTCTTTGTTCTTCTGTCTTACCCTTAATTAAGCTCTTTCAGTACAGTTACAACACTGGCATCTACTCAGCAATGTGGAAAATTGCTCAGGTGCACAAAAAGCAGGACAAATCCAACCTGGTCAATGACTGCCCTGTCCCCTCTCGATCATCAGTAAAATGATGGAAGGGATTATCCACAGCGCTATCAAGCAACACCTGCTCAGCAATTACCTGCTCACAGACGCTCAGTTGTAGGTTCCAGCACGCTCATTCACCTCCTGGCCTCTGTACAACCTTGATTTACACATGGAGAAAACAGCTGAATGCCAGAGGTGAGGTGAGAGTGACACCCTTCACATCAAAGCAGCATTCGGCTAAGTCTTGCATCAAAAGACTCTAACAAACTGAAGCGAATGGGAATCGGAGGGAAAACCTTCCACAGGTTGGAGTCATTCCTGGCACAAAGGAAGATGGTTGTGGGAGGGTCAGTTATCAAAGCTCCTGGACATCACTGCAGGAGTTCCTCAGGGTAGAGTCGAAGGCCCAACCATCTCCTACTGCTTCATCGATGACTTTTCTTCCATCAAAAGGTCAGAAATGGGGATATTCCCCTATGGTTGCACAATGTTCGGTATTATTTGTGACTCCTCAGATACAGTCCATGTCCAAACGCAGCAAAACCTGGACAATATCCAGACTTGGGCTCATAAGTGGCGAATAACATTCATGCCACACAAAAGCCAGGCAATGACTGTCACCAACAAGAGAGAATCTAATCATCATCTTTTAACATTCAATGACATTACCATCAATAAATCCCACCACTATCAACAATCTGAGAGTTACCATTAATCAGAAAACTAACTGGATTAGCCACATAAAACTGTGGCCACAAGAGTAGGTTAGAGACTAGGAATCCTCTGGCTAGTAACTCACTTCCTGACTCTCCAGAGTCTATCCACACATCAGGGGTTGATGGAATACTCTCCTTTTGCCTGGAACAGTGCAGCTTCAAAAACACTAAAGATGTTTGATGTCATCCAAATCAGAGCAGTTTGTTTGTTATCCCTTCCACAAACATTCAAACCATCCTTCATCGACGCACAGTGACAGCCGTATGTACCATCTCAAAGATGCAGCACAGAAACTCACCAAGTTCCTCAGGCAAAAGGACAATCCTACAGCAATTACCATCTAGAAGGGCAACAGATACCTGGGGACACCACCACTGGGAAGTTTCTCTCCAACTTGCTTACCATTTTGATTTGAAAAATATCAGCTGTTTTTTCACTGTGGCGGAATCAAATCTTGAAACTCCCTCCCTAACAGCACTGTGGGAGTACTTACACTTCAGGACTACAGTCGCCCAAGAAAGCAGCTCAGCACCACCTTCAAAAGGATAATAAATGCCAGCCTAGCTAGCAACACCCACATCTTCACCTCTCCAGCAAACAGCGTCACCAAAACTAGATTACCTCACTGTCCTTTTTAAAAAAGTGATTATTGTATTGGCCAATCTCCAGTTTCCAGCATACATCAAATTTGAATGAAGCAGCAATATATAAGAAAGGGAAATGAGACAAGAAAGCAGCATGGTGGCACAGTGGTTAGCATTTCTGCCTCACAGCGCCAAGGACCCGAGTTTGATTCCCAGCTTGGGTTACAGTCTGTGTGGAGGTTGCACGTTTGACCTGTGTCTGTGTGGGTTTCCTCCAGATGCTCCGGTTTCCTTCCACAGTCCAAAGATGTGCTGATTAGGTGGATTGGCCGTGAAAAATATGGTCATTAGTGTTCCAAGATGAGTAGGTTAGGTAGGGTTCAGTGAGTTAAATACATTAGGTTACAAAATAGGGCCAGGATAAGATGCTCTATCAGAGTGCCTGTGCAGACTGATGGGCTGAATGGCCTCCTTCTGCTTTGTCGTGATTCTGTGATTCACTAAGGTGGTTAAATTCATTGTGATGGATTTACTGTCAAATTCTGTTGCATTCCTGGCAACTGCTATTTTAATTCTGGAGTTTTGTTTAGTCAGAGATAGGCAGGGCTTTGTGAAAGAATGGAAATGGAGGTTTCTTTGAATTCATTAAGAACCTGATGTGATTTTGACTCAAAATTACAGATGTGTCACGCAGCTGTCAACCTGCCGGTAAAACCTTAACAGGATTGTTACCTCAGAGTGTCTGAAAGCACCATTGAAAGGAGCAGTCAACTGCACATAATTGAATCATAGGATTTGTGTACCGTTCTGCTGTTTGGATTGTCAAGAGAGTTTCCAGATTGCTTCTTTCTGACTTTTGTTTGCCTCACTGGCTTGTTCTCAGTAAGGTCTGTCTGCTTATCACAGGAGCTGTTATTACAGGTGTCCGGGTATCAGATTAAAAACACTGAGGTGGAATATGAATGACGTGGAGATGCTGGACTTGGGTAAACACAGTAAGAAGCCTGGTGTTGTGAGATTTCTTACTGTGGAATTCCACTTACAGTGGAATATGAAGCCAGACAAAACCCCAACATATTTTCCATTTTACTGTTACCGTGAGGATAAGGTGTTTCACTCCAGGCATGATTCTATTGACACACTAGGAAGCTTTTATCAAAACAAACTTCATTTTTAATACAGTTTAACTACAATAAATTAAACTACAAGCTTAACATTGAACAATTGAACAATAGTTATACATGGTAAAATACAATTCTTAACTGCTAACTAATGATTTTCATCAAGCAATGAAAATGAACCTGGCTTTCCTACAGGTTTAACTCTTCCCATTAACCACATGACCCTGTCCCTGTCAATCAATCCATACAAACACTCACAGGGCCCTGTGTACATAGTCTAAAATCCCTGGAGAACTTGCACAGACAAAAAGTAACAAATTCAAAGCTAAAATCTGTTCCTCTCCTGGTCTCAGCATTTGGAGTTAGAACATAGAACATAAAAAAACTACAGCACAAACAGGCCCTTCAGCCCACAAGCTGTGCCGATCACATCGCTGCTTACTGGACTTATCTATAACACTCAATTCTATGTTGCAGAGTTGTTTGGGTTCCTGGACTAATCAACTCCTGTAACAAAATACTGTCTCTTAAAATACCCATCTTAAAGATAACATATTTAAATTAGTGCAGTGTCATCATACAACCTGACTTGCATGGAGTTAAAAGTAACAGTCTCAACATCCAGCCCAAAGATGTGTGAGTTAAGTTGAATGGCCATGGTAAATTGACCCCAGTGTCACAGGTAGTAACTAGGGTAAATAAGGTTTATGGAAATAGTCTGGGTGGGATTCTGGTTGGTACCACCAGCCATGATCTTATTGAATGGCAGAGCAGGCTGGAAGGGTCAGAGGCCCTACTCCTGTTCCTAGTACTTATGTTCTAATTATATACAGACTCAATGGGCTGAATGGCCTTCTTCCATATTGTAGGGATTCAATGATCTCGTCCTTCAGTATGAGACCCCCTATTTTTACACTGTCCTCCCTAATTCTAGTTTCCCAGATAAGCCTCTCAATGTCCACCCTGCCAAGCTGGCCTTCAGGATCTTTCATGTTCCAATAGAATCACCTCTCATTCTTCTAATCTCCAATGAGTTTATGCCTAACCTGTTCAAAAGACAACCACTTATTCCCAGGAGTCAGCCCAGCGAACTTTCTCTGAACTGCTTTCAGTTCAGCAATATTCCTCCTTAAACAAAGAGACCAGCACTGTAAACATTGGCCTGGTGCTCTCTTGAGCAGCAGCTGAACCTGTTAGAAAGCGTGAAGTGAGACAGACACCATTCGCAACACATCAGCCTCTAAAGGCCAAAAGGAAGTTTCTCAGAGCCACGTAAAAAGCAATTTATTATCTTATCAGAATAGTGTCCTCAGCAAATTCACAAACGCAAATTATGATTCATTTAGCTCCCCCTTTGGGGCAGAGTGATGGAAAATTCAGATTTCATTCCCTGCAGGGCACTTTACAATGACAATTTCTTGATGAATAAAAGCACCTCTGCCCTTCTCTTACTTTCACATTAGTCTTTTTTGCCGGGATTCTGCCTCCCAGTGAATTTCCAGCTGTAAATATTCCAGGTGAAAAATAGTCCGGCCTAAAGACTGGCATCAGTGAAGCAGCATGGTCACCATGCGGTCACTGAGCTGAGGGGATGGGGAGGGGTGGTCGGAGGAGCTTTGTCAGGAGGTGGTGAGGGGTTGTTTGGGGCGGATACAGGGTTAGATGAAGGTGGTTGGGATCAGTCCTCATTAGCAAAGATCTAAACATCCCAGGGGTGACCTCATGAATTCCTGAAGAAGGTGCAAAAAAAAATTAACAGCCAACATTTCTAGGCAGTTCTGGGCGCGCTCCATTCCTTCACTGTTTTAACTTGATGACAGACTCACTGCCTCAGTCTGGCCCACCGACCCAATTAAAATCACAGTTAGCACAGAATGATATTATACACTGATAATAAGAAGATCCTGCAGTTGGTATTTCTGCCACCTGTTCAGCTGAACACTTCAAATTCATGGGAGATCAGCTTCCTTGAGCAGATTAGAAGCTTCCCGACCATTCGCCCATATCCAATCTCACCACCCCCTCCCCTCCCCGACCACCCCCAGCACACCTTGACCCCCCTGTAACCTATCCTGACTGGGTAACGTTAAAATCATTCCCATTTTTGAAAAAGGGTGACACGGTGGCATAGTGATTAGCCCTGTTACTTCACGGTGCGAGGGACACAGGCTTGATTCTCGGCCTGGGTCACTGTCTACGTGGAGCTTGCACATTCTCCCTGTGTTGGCATCAGTTTCCTTTGGGTGCTCTGGTTTTTCATGGAATTCATTCAGTGCGCAAGAAGGCCATTCAGCCCATTGAATCCCACACAGGCCCTATTCCCGTAATCCCACATATTTATCCTGCTAATCCCCTGACACTAGGCTCAATTTAGCATGGCCAATCGACCTAACCCACACAGCTTTGGAGTGAGGGACGAAATCAGAGCACCCAGAGGAAATCCGAAGGTTTCCTCCTGCAGTCCAAAGATGTGCGGATTAGTTGGATTGGCCATGCTAAATCAGGTGGACTGGCTAGAACTAATGCACTGGGTTATGGGGATAGGGCCTGGGTGGGATTGTGGTCAGTGCAGACTTGATGGGCCAAATGGTCTTCTCTGGTACTGTAGGGATTCTGATTTTATGAATCCATGTAACTTGTAGAGCTGTTTGTCAGAACAGTTCACCTGGATATAAATTGTTCCATTGGTAAGACACAGCATGGTTTCACGAAGGGCAGGTCATGTTAGACCAATTTGGTGGAATTCTTTGAGAACATTACATGCGCAGTGGATAATGGGGAACCTGTGGATGTGGTGTACCTGAATTTCCAGAAGGCATGTGACTAGGTGCTGCACCTAAGAGTGCTACATAAGATAAAGGTGCACAGTGTTACGGGTAATGTATTAGCATTGATAGAGGATTGGTTAACTAACAGGAAGCAAAGATGGGTAAATGGGTGTTTTTCTGTTTGGCAATAAGTGATAATGGTGTGTCTCAGGGATCAGTATTGGGACAGCAATTGTTTACAGTCTACATAGATGATTTGGAGTTGGGGACCAATTGTAGTGTGTCAAAATTCAGAGATAACACTAAGATGGGTAGCCCAGCAAAGTGTGCAGAGGATGCTGAAAGTCTGCAAATGGATATAGATAATCTAAGTGAGTGGGCGAGGGTTTGGTAGATGGAGTCTAATGTTAATAAATGTGAGGTTATCCATTTTGGTAGGAATAATAGCAAAATGGACTATTATTTAAATGGTAAGAAATTTCAGCATGCTGCTGTACAGAGGGACCTGGGTGTCCTTATGTAAGAATCACAAGGAGTTGGTTTGCAGGTGCAGCAGGTAATTAAGAAGGCAAATGGAATTTGGTCCTTCATTGCTGAGGGATGGAGTTTAAAAACAGCGAGGTTATTTTAGAACATAGAACATAGAACATTACAGCGCAGAACAGGCCCTTCGGCCTTCGATGTTGCGCCGACCAATTAAAAAAAAGCAATGACCCTCTAACCTAAACCATTCTCTTTTCATCCATAAACTTATCTACTAACCTCTTAAACACCACCAAACTTGGCGCATCTACAACTGCAGCAGGCAGGGCATTCCATACCCTTACCACCCTCTGGGTAAAGAATCTGCATCTGTATAATGTGCTGGTGAGGCCACACCTGGAGTACTGTGTACAGTTTTAGTTCCTTATCTGAGAAAGGATATACTGGCACTGGAGGAGGTGCAGAGATTTATTAGATTGATTCTGGACTTGAGAGGATTGGCTTATGAGGAGAGACTGACGAGACTGGGGCTATACTCATTGAATTCAATAGAATGAGGGGAGATCTTATAGAAACATATAAAATCATGGAGGGAATAGATAGGAGTTGTTTCTAGGCAGGTGAAACTAGAACTAGAAGGCATAGCCTCAAAATAAGATTTAGAACTGAGTTGAGCAGGAACTTCTTCACAAAAAGAGCTGTGATTCTGTGGAAATCCCTGCCCAGTGAAGCAGTTGAGGCTACCTCACTGAATGTTTTTAAGGCAAGGAAAGATAAAGTTTTGAACAGTAAAGAAAGTGTTATGGTGAACAAGTGGGTAAGTGGAGCTGAGTCCATGAAATGATCAGCCATAATATTACTGAATGGTGGAGCAGGCTCGAGGGGCCAGATGGCCGACTCCTGCTCCTAGTTCTTACGTTCTTATAAAACTGAAATATGCTGAGTGGCAGACTGAAATAGAGGAAATCTTTCTGAATTTTGGTGATGTTGGTAAAATCCATAGCAAACGGGAAACTCAAAGGGCAACAATAGCCATACTGCAATATTACAGTTTTGAAGATAATTGCATACTTCAAAACAATATAAAGGATTAAAATCAGTTCTGTAGAGAACACTTGGTTGTGATTCTGGGGAGAAACATATCAGGTTTCAGTCAGAATAAAATACTTGTGGAGAGTTCCTCCCAATCGATACTGAAGTCACATCTGCCAACATTGGTTTTGCCAGCAGCCTGGAAGGGGATCAACTGGGTGAGATTTCCCCTGGAGCAGCAGAATATTCCTAGAATTTTCTGTAGGTTAAAAATCTATGAGAACTGTTCCCATCAGAAAAGGGTTTAGCTTAGAGTTTGTTTAAGACGGAATCTTTGAAGGAGTATGTGATTGAAGAGTTATGGGAGAAGGTAGGAAGATAGGAATAAGGACCAAATCAACCATGATTGAATGGCAGAGCAGACTCGATGGACTGAATGGTCAAATTATCCTCCTATATCTTATGAACTTATGAACTTTTGGGAAATGTTTGTAGAAGTTCTGTTAACTGTGTAAAAGTCTTTTTATACATTAAGGGTTATTTTCTTTCTTCTTTATTTTAATTAATGTTTTAAATTTAAAATCATATAAAGTGGTCCATAAATTAATTACCTTGATTCAAATACTTCCTCATGATATACAAATTGCAAACCATTGTGGCAACTTGTTTTGAGTTTGCCTTGAAATCTGACTCTTACTACCTGCTATACAATAACACTGGATTGATAAATTTAGGTTGAATTATTTCTGAAATGGAGCAATAACATACCTAAATTGCTAACCTCAACTTTTCAAAGGACAAGACATAACCAAAGAACTGCACCCAGATAATGTTTCTTTCATCCAGAGAGTGATGGGGATCTGGAATGCACTGCCTGGAGGCATATAATGTGGCCAAATGTTGATAAAGTAAATGTAGAAGGGATGTTTCCTCTTGTGGGGTATTCAGGAACACAAGGTCATAGTTTTAGGATAGCAGACACTGAATTAAAACAGAGATGAAGAGAATCAACTTCTCTCAAAGGGTCATGAATCTGTGGAATTCACTACCTCAGGGTGTGGCAGATGCCGGGGCATTGAGTAAATTTAAAGAAGAGATAGACAGAATTTTAATTAGTAATGAGTATGGTGAATGGACAGGAAAGTGGAGTTGAAGCCGATAGAGATCAGCCATAATCATATTGTATGGCAGAGCAGGCTCGAGGGGCTGAATGGCCTCCTGCTACTTCTAGTTCTTATGATTCTTATGTAATAGAGACTGGAAGCTCACAATCTTTAAAAAGTCAGAGGATGAGCACTAGAAATTATATAATATTCAAAGCTATGGACTAAATGCTAGAAAGTGGGATTTGGTATAGATTTACTGAGGTTTAGTCGGTACAGACTCAATGGGCCAAAGCTTTTCACACAGAGAGTGGTGGAAGCAGGCACATTAACAACATTTAAGAGGCATCTGGATGGGCACATGAATAAAAAGGGAATAGAGGGGTACGGACCGAGTGAGGATAAGTTTTTTTCATTTAGTTAGGGCATTATGATCAGCACGAGTTTGAAGGGCCAAAGAGCCTGTTTTTTTCCTTTGATCTTTGTCCTTTAACAAACATATTTTAATCACGGTTCTCATCTGGCCTGTTTTTTTTTTGGTTGGCCTCGTAAAATCTGTCGTGGTATCTTTTATTATTGCTGAAACTCTATAATGGGCCTTTTGTTTATTTATAATCTGGGCTCAATGCAGTATTCTGGAATTTTTTTTTACTCTTTCGAATTGGTGGGGAAAAGTTGATTGACCAGTCAAGGTCAGGTGGTACTTTGGAGAGACTCCAGAGCTCTTTACTTTCAGTTTGGACAGAGATTATTGGACTCTAGGCTAAATACAGCATTTGTGTCTCTCTCCCCGGCAGTGTAAATTCTGCTGGCATTTGGCCAATTAGAAGCTGTTTGGACTACAGACAGGAAACAGTCTTTCTTAACTCTCTGGAGTGAAACTTTTGCTGTTGGTAGTTTGCTACTTAAGAGCTAGTGGCAAGGAGTGATACTATATCTACCTTGAGATGTGCTGGGAACTCCAGGACAGGGAAATCAGAGTTTCAATTTTCTATCCAAAGGACTAATTCACAGCAGGTGTTGCAAAGTTGCAAGATCCAGTATCATGTGAGCGTACTTATTTTCTGTGCAAAAACTGAAACCAGAGTGTGTGTTTAAAAGATTGTGTGTGTTGGAACAGGATATTTAGCTGTTAAGGTATATGCAATATCATAATTGTCTTTTCTCTTGTTTGCAATTGGTACACGTTAATGTTAATTGTCTTATGATTTAAAAGTAAAGTTTATTTATTAACATTAAGGCTCACATTAACATTGTAATGAAGTTACTGTGAAAATATTATCTGTTAATTGTGTTCTTAAATCAACTTTGATAAAAGCTCCCTAAAAGGTCATTTGAATCATACCTGGAATGAATCATCTTCTATTTAATCATACCAAAATCAATTTGCGAAACTCATGGTATAGGCTGACTTCAAAGGACAAAGATCAAAGAAAATTACAGAACAGGAACAGACCCTTCGGCCCTTCAAGCCTGCACTGACCATTCTGCCCGACTTAACTAAAACCCTCTACTCTTCCAGGGATCACATCCCTTTATATCCATCCTATACATGTATTTATCAAGGTGCCTTTTAAAAGTCCCATCACATCTGCTTTCACTACCTCACCCAGCAGTGAGTCCCAAGCACCCACCACCGTCCGTGTAAAAATATACCTCATACATCTGAAGTATGCCTGACCTAAAGTACACCCAAACATCTTAGAGTTTCTGACCTGGATTGCAATGTTCATGAACAAAATCTAAAAGTTGCCACATTGGAAATAGCTTCCAGATGTTATTCACATCTGTATCTAACTTTTCACATCTGTATCTAACTCACCACCTGACTCCAGGTTGTTGAGATAAAGAGGTGAAGACTGACCTCTGTTCACCTGGAGTTCTGAACATAAAGCAAAGACTGTATAAACATTTTCTGACTATATGTGATACTGTTTAAGCAGATAGGCCTGACTTTCTGCTGCCTTTCAACAGTAATATATATAAAAGAATGTTGACCCGGCAATGCAAGCTTGGGGCTAATCTTAAATCCTGTGTTTTTTATCAATTGAGCTGTCATCTCTGCTAAAGAGGCCATTTGCTACTGAGACCATAATTAATGTTTGGAATCTGAATTAACTGGATGTTTTTCTTCAGAAACACCATTTCACATTGTTCTCACAGGAGCAGTACCAGAATTATTCATGTTCCACACAAATGGGTATACACCGGTGACTGACAATGATGGAATTAATACCATCAGACCCTGAAGGTAATAGCCTTAGACTATAACACTATGTAAGTCTAATGGTTTTTTTGCTAATTATCTAAATATTAATGCAGAATTTCTAAAATGTGCTGATACGTTATTGTAATCAGTGACTAACTTAAAAAAAAACCTTGGCCCAGCCACTTTTCTTTTGTAGACAGTAATGCTGGCGAATGTGGTCTGATTGAAGCTGTTACGACTGATTTCTATGTGACAATCCCAGATTCATCACCCTCCATCCCCTCTGTGAAAAACTATCTCCGCATGAGTCCTAAGTTATTTATGATTCCTCATGGGATAACCCTTGGAATTGCTATGTCCACACTCTGTGTTACACAATTTGACAAACACGGCATTATTGTCCACTGATCAAGTATCCGGCCGTGTATTCCTAGAAGGGGAAAATCCCAAGGAGGTCTGGGATACAATTTACAGGATGGCTCCTGCCACGATGAGAATCACTTCCATTATTTCCACAGGAGATAACAATTGAGCTTGTAATCCTTTTTCTTTTAAAATGTCTTTGTCTCTCTTTCTCAAGACTGAGTGTAATCCACAGAGGAAGTTTTTAGACAATCATTGATTTACAAATTTAGAGCTTACATTTCCAGCAAATTTGGCTTGTATTTTTTATATCAATTTTATTGAGAAGTTCAACACATCCATATATAATTTGAGGTTTTGTCCATTGTTTTCACAAAGCTCATTGAGTAAGAACACTGGATGGAATTTTAATTAAAATAAAGGGGTGGCTAAGGAGAGTTAAAGTTAGAAAACTGTTTCTTGTCCATTTCCATAAAGCCACGGAGTCATAGAGGTTTACAGCATGGAAACAGGTCCTTCAACCCAACTTGTTCATGCAACCTTTTTTTTAACCTCAAAGTTAGTCCCAATTGCCTGCATTTGCCCTATATCCCTCTATACCCATCTTATGTAACTGTCTAAACGCTTTTTAAAATACAAAATTGTACTCACCTCTGCTACTACCTCTGGCAGCTTGTTCCAGATACTCACCACTCTACGTGTGAAAAAATTGCCCTTTTAGACAATATTGTATTTCTCCCCTCTCACCTTAAAACTATGCCCTCTAGTTTTAGACTCCCCTAGCTTTGGGAAAAGATATTGACTATCTAGCTGATCTCTGTCCCTAATTGTTTTATAGATGTCTATAAGATCACCCTCAGCCTCCTACGCTCCAGAGAAAAATATCCCAGTCTCTCCAGCCTCTCCTTATAACTCAAACCATCAAGTCCTGATAGGACCCTAGTAAATCTTTTGTTTAATAGTTTAATAATATCCTTTCTATAATAAGATGATCAGAACTGTACACAGTATTCTAAATGTGGCCTTACCAATGTTTTGTACAACATCAAAAAGACATCAAAATCTTCAGTTTTAACTGATGGCAGAGATGGGTCAGTGACCGAGGAGGTGGTAGTAAATTAAAATATGATAACAAGGCTTTGAGTCTCATTCACATAAATCCTTTGTCCTCTTGTAGCTACTGGCTGGGTGTGGTAAGTGTGGAGCAGCTGGAAGCATCTTTAAGGTGATGACTTGATGGATTGAGGAGGGAGTGCCTTCACATATATCTTGTGGATTCAGTTATCAGCCCAAGGAGCTCTGAGATCAGTGTTCCTCCAACAATCTTCTCCTTGAGACCTTCAAACTTGCCCTCACATCCATCCCATCCTCTGTCCTAGGACAAGATCTTGTTCCACCATAAACCAGGTTCTGATTTCTCTCTATACCCTCTTATTTAAGCAAAGATATTTGACTGGAGACAGTTCAGAAAAGGTTCACAAGGATGATTCCTAGTTCGGAGGGATTGTCTAATGAGGAAAGGTTAAACAGGTTGGAATTCTACTTATTGGAATTTAGAAGAATGAGAAGGGATCTCATTGAAACATATCAGGTTCTTATGGAGTTTGACAGGGTAAAGGCTGACAGTATGTTTCTCCTCATGTAAGAGCCTGGGACCAGAGGATTGACTCAAACTAAAGAAGTAATAATGAGATGAGAAGAATTTCTTCTCTCAGAGGGTTGTGAGTTTTTTGAACTCTTTACCACAGAGAGCTATAGGGGCAGATTTAAGGCTAAGATAGCTTGTTCATTCACAAGGGAATTAAGGATTATGAGGAAAGGGCAGGAAAGTGGATTTGAGGAATGGTGGATCAGCTGTGATCCTATTGAGTGACAAAGCAAGCTTGAGTGGCCAAACAGCCTAGTCCCATCCCTATTTCTTATGGTTTTATGGTCCCATCAAACCTCTCAAGACCCAACCTCCTCTGCTGAATTGGCAACTCTCCTGTCTTCTGTGTGGATATTGACTGACTGGCTGAATCTTTGTTCTCTTCGATATTGCCTCCATCTACCCAACCAATCATACTCCTTTAACCTGAACTCCATCTAGTTTGCATTTCTCTGTCAATAACACGCATTCATATTGTAATGGTGAAAATGGTTCAATATATGACTCTAAATAAAACATCCCCTAGCAAAGTATTTTAGGTGCGACATTTGGTGAGCATTTTCCAGGGTTTTCCATGCCCCCCTGATAGTATTTCTGAAGGCAATTTGCCATTGGCCAGTGGTTTTGGTGCTGCTGAAGACATTGGTATTTCCCATGGTTCTCCAGTTGCAAGAGGGGGAAACCTATTGGACAATGAAGGGCTCCGCCTCTTCTACTGGTTGGGGGTGGAGTGGGAGGGGTCGGGCACTTTGTGAGCTAAAATGTTAACTTCACAGTCACCTCACCTGAAAAAGACCCTTCCCCAAGAACTGTTGAAATGGAATGGACTTGGAAAGAGGCCCTCAATGTCCCAAATGGGTTTCAGATGGCAGATATATCCATTTCTCACCACTGGTAAGTGGGAAAAGTGGTGAGAAAACCATGGGCTCGCAACCCAGCACTTTCCTGTACCATCTTAGCAGCATTCCACTCTCTTAAAGGATGACTAATAACTAGCTATTATCTCAGACAGAATATTAACACTGGATGTCAATGACCAATCCATGTGTACATATTCTTGCGCTGTAAACAGTAGACTAGAAATCTTAGATTGACAAAAACTAATCGAAAGACTTATATATAAACTGGAACTTAAGATTACACTCTCCATTTTTCCAAGCACAGCAATTCTCGACAGCTTTGACCCCATCTACAAGCTGAGCCAATGACTGTTCAGAATGCAGTGATCTTGTTAAGAAAATTGGGCCAGTTACATAATTTTTCTACCTGTCACCAACCCATTGTCTATCTAGAATGACAACCACTGACCATCCTATGTTTATTAAATGTTGGAATGTACCTTTTCATGGAATGACACTATGTTCTTTTGATGTATTTTATGTTTAAGGAGGGACTGCTTTAAGAGACTTGTTCCAAGAGTTGGTTTGTCTGTGATAACTTCCAACCTGAGAGTTGAGGCTGGATGTTAACGAGCCCTTAAGTAATCAATAATTGGCCACTTATGGGGCCTCAACTGGAAGAAGGCTGGATGGGTCAGATAGGCCTCACTCATCACAGTGTAAAATTGAGGAAAGGTCAAGGCTGGAGGGAGATGGTGAGAAGGCCCATTTAACAGCCATCGCCACCTGAAAGCTGGTCAGAGGGAACATAAAATTCTGTCCTTGGATTTACAATTCACTCCATTGTTCTTCCCCCAACTTTACAAAACAACGACCTCTATAACCCATCTTAATTCTACAGCCCTCTCAATTTTATACTCGACCCAGTTCTTCAGCTTTGACTGAATTCACTGGGAACTGGAACCTGGTCAGTTCCTGTCCATTGAGTTGGGTTTAAATCCTCACCAATGTGATCCTTAAATCTCTGTCATTGCACTGGAAACAAAAGTTAATTGGGAAATTAGGAATCAGTTCGCTGATGGTACATTTGGCAGTTTGGACATTGTAATCTCTCATGGATCAAGTGTTTTATATTTTTAATGGAATTTACTCAGGATATGATGTTCAAAAGCTTCATAATTTTCATGAATTGCCCGTGAGGGGTTGGAAAGCTTGCTATGTGAAAATAGAATAATGATTGGCCTAGGGTCACTCTTGAGTTACTGTGGGAATATTTACTCATTTATATCTATCCAGCTAGTTATCTGTAAAACCAACAATCATCTTGCTAACTGAAACAATTACCTAAGGTACACACTACCACCGATGCCAGGACGGTATCTGTTATAATCTCTGCTGGCACAGGTAACAAAGTAGAAATGAAGAATGCCACAGCTACGGGCTGCATATTACAGCCTCACCAAGGCAGGCTGGCAGGAGAAGGTCCTTCAAAACTGAACACAGTGCCAGGGGAATCATGCCTGCTGCCTCCTACCTCCCCATGCCTCGGGTACAAATTTATCAGCCCATCCTGTCACCCCAGAGCAATTGAGGCTTTCAAGTGGCCACTAGTTGGAATTTAACCAGCAGCTGGAGAGGTGAAGATGATCAGGGAAAAGCTGGGGAGTAGCTCAGCACACCACTAAATTCAGTCCGCTGATTCTACTACCTACTGCAGTGGAGTGGACATTTTGCATTAGGTTCAATTACAAATTTGCGGCAAAATACTCTCAAAATATGCAAACGTAAGCTTGCTTCAAACTTGTGCTAATGTTTTTAGAACATAGAACATAGAACATTACAGTGCAGAACAGGCCCTTCGGCCCAACGAGCCCGCGCCACCACCCTGATGTTCCCACATTAACTGTCTTTCTCTCCTGATAGAAGCTGAGTTTTTCCAACTTCCTTCGTTCTTATTTCATCTGCTTGTTTTCTTGGCAGCACAATGTATTCCTTGATTTATTTATGTTGGGAGGGGAAAATGTGGGGGGTGGGGGGGGGGGGGGGGAGGTCAAAGCCCTCTAATGACACAATCTTTCAGGAGGGACCTTTCTAATTGGCTGCCTTTTCACTCACTGTTTAATAAAGACAGGATGCTGAAGAGCCAATCAGAGAGGCCACAGTGATATTAACAGCAGCCCCACTGGGGCAGATGGGAATTGCTAAGGGAGGCAAATGAATATGAGAATGCTTCTGTGTGGAGGCGCACTTGGTTGTCTGTGTTGAAGTATTTCAATAATGCCCATGAAAAGGCATCTTTGTGTTGCCATCAAGATTTAACCAGTGGCAGGCAAGGCCATGCCAAGTGCCTGCCACTGGCCATTGGCCTCAAGTGCCTGAGGCCAGCCCCTTTCCCTATGCTGGCATGGATGGTGGGGGGGTGCCGGAGTGGAGGGGAGAGTTTCCTCAATGGGCTTTAACTGCCAAGTTTCAAATCTCCAGTTTCTGTCGTTGGACTGAGACAAAGATGCTATCACTGTCGCTTTTATTACTGAGACTATTACAATTATTTAGGTGTCAAAAAGGTTTTGGTTAAAACCAGATTATAACTAATTGTTCAGGGTGTGGAGAAAAGACAAGGAAAGCTCTAGTCTGTGCAATTTGCAATGTGTGTAAGGTTTATTTATTGATATGTCACAATAAAAGACTCACAAACTTTTATCTCCCTAACAAGGAAATCCAATCTTCATAAAAGAATCGTTTCTGGCAGAACTTGTCCATCACTGTCTTCATGTTGCAACTGATTGTGCACAAATTACATGCCAGAGAATTCGGAAATATCACTCTTGTCGGTTTACCGTGTCTCAGGAATTCCTGCGACTGCAGCAACAAATTCAAAGTACAAAGGAATGTTATCATTATACAGGCTGGGTTTTCTTTAGAAAGATTGGATGGGTAAATGGAGCTGAGTCCAGAAAAACATCCATGATCTTATTGAATAGTGGAGCAGTCTCGAGGCAGATGGCCTACTCCTGCTCCTAGTTTTTAATTCTTATCCCTTTGAGGTCCTCTGACTGTAAGCTCCAGAACCTCTTAGTTCCACCTGAGCTGCTCACTCAGTCCCGTTTTTTAACAGTAACTTTTTTTAGATTGCTGAGTTTTCCTGAAAAATTCAAATGCTTCAGAACAAAGACCAAACTGCACAGGAACCAGCCCTTCTGCCAGCCAAGTATGTGCCAACACAAATGCCTCTCTAAATTAATATTTTCTTGCCTCTATATGTGGTCCATATCCTGCTATTCTCTGCCTATTCATATACCTTTAATTGGCCTTTGATTGACAGATTGGACCAATTACATACCAGGCAAGAGAGTTTCACTTCCTGTTTCCTTACTATAATGTTTATAAACATTGTGGTTAGGAACAAAACCAAGAACCTGGGATGCACTCAACCATGAAAGGAAAGAAAAACTAATGAAGATCCTGCAATGGGGAGGTTCCTGAGGCTTATTGGATGTTAACAACACTGAAATGTTTGATCTGCTCTGGAGCTGCCAATCAGGGCAGATCTCAGGGCCAGGCTCTGCCTGCTGCTCATTTAGGCTACAAGGAAATCAACCTCATGGAGCTGACTCCTCCTGTCAGTCAGAAGATTTCAAAGGGATGTTCTCATACCTGTGGCTTCTGAAAGAGAAAAAGTTCATTTCTTTCCATGGAAAGGCATGTTACCATTACTTTGAAGGCTTCCAGGTTTCCAGGTTAACGATGACTAGGCCATCTCAAAGTTTTCACAGTACACAGACAAGAGTGAAGAATTTGGACAGAAAGCTGCTTGAGATTGCCATGCTGAATGATCTCCGCTTTTCCCACCACTAGAGGGGAGAGGAAGGTGGGGAAGACCAGACAAATCATGAGACCCACATTGTAGGAGAACAAAGAACAAAGAACAGTACAGCACAGGAAACACATCCTTCAGCCCTCCAAGCCTGTGCCTCTCATTGGTCTAACTACACCATTTTTCTCTATCCCTCCATTCCCAGGCTGCTCATGTGACTATCCAGGTAATTCTTAAACGATGCCAGTGTGTCTGCCTCCACCACCCTTGCTTGGTAGCACATTCCAGGCCCCCACCACTCTCTGTATAAAAATCGCCCCTCTGATGTTGGAGTTAAACCTCGCCCCTCTCACCTTGAACCTGTGACCCCTCATGATCGTCACCTCTGACCTGGGAAAAAGCTTCCCACAATTCACCCTCTCTATACCCTTCATAATTTTGTACACCTCTATTAGGTCTCCCTCATTCTCTGTCTTTCCAGGGAGAACAACTCCAGTCTACCCAATCTTTCCTGAATCCTGAGATCAATGCCTTCCCCAGCCTGAGCCCACCTGACACCCAAGTACCTTGGAGGAGTTACCCTTTCCATGTCGACAGTGGTGGAGGGGACATGGGCACAGCACTTACCTCTGACTACCTCAGAGCCCAAAGTGCCAGGTTCGTGTTTGTCCGTGCCTCGCCCACTGGACCTCACACTGGTGGGCCAGGATGATAACACATTGAGAGGTCACAGCATCCGGCCTCCAACCCAGGAATCATATGATAATCATGTTTGCTGCATATCAATTAGGTTCCCACTCTGAGCAGGAACCTGGTTGGGGTTGGCAGGGCAGTTCGGTAAAATCATAATGGGTTTTGGTTCCTGTTATCGCCCTGATGCTTGACTCAATGGGCCAGCTGTAATACAACCTCCAGCTACCGGGAGAAACAAATCAACCCAATAAAGAGGAAAATAAAGGCTGTGAATGTGAGTTTTGGTGAACACCTTGTCAAACACCAGGAGCGAAATGGAAAGCAGTGATGATGCACAGTGTGAGAGAGGCAAAAGGAAATCCTGTCAGAGAGAAAAGCCGTAATTCTCCAGAAAAGGCATTCCTGAAAGTGACATGGCAGTGAGTTAAACACTGAGATAGAAGCAAATTACTGTGGATGCTGGAATCTAAAACCAAAACTGAAAATGTTGGAAAATCTCAGCAGTTCTGATAGCATCTGCAGAGAGAGAATAGAGCCAATATTTTGGATCTAGATGACCCTCCTGATGAAAGCCATCTAGATTCCAGTATCATCGGTATTTTGTTTTTATTTTGGGTCCATTAAGAGATCAGAAAGAGTGAACGGCAGAACAGAGGTACAGATGGTTCAGGCAGCTGGCCTAATGTGGAGGGGGGGGGAGTTGGGCAGGGCTGATGGGGGAGGCAAGAAGGAGTGTGGGACTGGAGATGTGGGAAAATGGGAAAGAGAAAGAAAGATGATAAAAAAGGAGTGAACTGAAAAGAAGAAACAGAATGAAATAAAATCATTGGACATGGGGTAAAGGTGAAGAAGAGGCTTCACGGTCTGAAGCTGTTGAACTCAATGTTTAGTCCCTCCCATCCTCATGGTATAAATCCTTTCCGATTTTCTTTGCTCTTAGCTCTGATGAAGGGTCATCCAGATTCGAAACGTTGACTCTATTCTTTCTCCACATATGCTGTTAGACTTGCTGAGATTTTCCAGCATTTTCATTTTTGTTTCAAATTCCAGCATCTGCAGCATTTTGCTTTTATATTGAATTCTTGCTGATGTTCCCGATTCTACACCTTTGAGCTGTCATTTGGAGGGACAATGTGAAAACAAAACAGAGAATGCCAGAAGCAGTTAGAGGATCATACAACACTTGGCTTTGATCCTTGGTCAAGCTGTGCTAAAGCTCAAAATGATGCACAAATAAAGAGATAAATGAAGTAAAGGAGGAAAAAGGTAAAGTAAAGAATATTTAATTGTTTAACAAGTTGGTTTACATTAACACTAGAATGACATTACTGTAGAAATCTCTTAGCGCCACAATCTGCTCCCAGTTTAGATACTCTGATGGAGAATTTATCATGGCCAATGCACCTAACCAGCGCATCTTTTGGAATGTGGGAGGAAACCCGAGCACCTCGAGGAAATCCATGTAGACACAGTAACAACGTCCACTCAAACAGTGACCCCAGGCTGGAATCAAACTGGGTCCCTGGCACTGTGAGGTTGTTGAGACTTACCTGTAAAGACTCGGATTCCAACCATTATTTTGTAAACTGAGTTTGTGTCCTTATCTGCCTTGTTTATGAACACAAGTTGTCAGTCACCTGAAGAAGAAGCTAGTGCTGCCAAATAAATCTGTTGGACTTTAACCTGGTATTGTGAGACTTCTTGCTGTGAGGGGGCAGTGCTAATCACCGTGCCACCTTTAAAAGTATTGTTGTCAATAAATTGCATCATGTAAATGTAATTGATACTCTAAAGCATATCCAAAATTGGTCCATTAAATGCCCATTTCTGAGCATAGCCCTGGCTTCTAAAATCCCAGCGTGGTTCACCAATCAGATGTAGGAACCCTGTGGCTGGAATATTCCACTCCGCCCGCTACAGGAATCGCAGCGAGTGAGGATCAAACAATGGGAAGGTCCGTTGATCTCAATCGGGATTTTACGGTTTCAGAATGAGCGAGGATGTAAAATCCTGCCCTATATTTCAACCCTGAAACAGAACATCCTACAGATTTTGATCTATATTCAGTATGGGAAATCTATCCAGGAGATACATAAACCTTCAATACCTAAATGTCAACATTAATTTTTGATCCTTTATAGAATCTAATTCCCATTATACTCAAAGTTATTGCATCCTAAACAGTACAAATTCTGAAGTAGGCTGATAGGGATCTGTCAGTTAAAACCCTTCACACTGTCAATCATAGTTATGGGAATGAAGCAGTGACTACCCCTGGGTAACAATGATTGACAGGAGGTGGTTCATAAGCATTCTCTTGTCCATAAGATGAGTAATAATCAAACTACTTTTTAAAGATAATATTTCAAAGAAAGGTATTTTAGACCAGGATATTTTGGATAATCCCAAGAGTAAATGACATCAGAGTGAGAAGATGAAACAAGTAATAAATTGCTCCCAAATCATTTTCTGACTTTCTCTAATTGTGCATTTATTTCCCTGTACATTAACTTTATTTATTTGGCTCTGCTTGCATTTATTTCCTGAGCATATTCTTCAATAAGAACACATTGAAGGAATTTGGAATAATCATTTCATCCAAGGGTTTAATGCAACAATTATAATTAGTTTGTTTTTCTCCTTCCTCTTACTTGTTCATTTTTGATATCTGCACATTCCTCTCTCTCATTTGTTCTATAATCAGAGAATCCCTACAGTGCAGAAAGAGGCTATTTCAGATGGTAAATGCATGGGATTATAGGAGTAGGGTAGGGGGGTGCAGACCTGGGTGTGATGCTCGTTTGAAGAGTCGGTGCTTCTGGCAACCTTCAGGGAACTGCCTCCTCTGGTTTTAAGCAACCCCACTCCCTCATCCTGGGTCCTCAACAGACCTGGTGTTGAATGTGTCCCTGCCCCTGTCCGCACTGAGACCCAATAGAAAGATGAGTTATGCACTGGAATGGCCAATAAACAGTTCATTAATAATGTGGAGTTCACTGCATTCTTGCCCATGCTGTCTTTGGGCATACCCAGAGGGTAAAATTCAGGCCATGGGCTTTGTAAGTGTTGGGATTGGAAAAGTTGTGTGCAATGTCTGTAAGCAGTATGGAGTCATAGAATCATAGTCATAGAGGGTTGGCACCAAATTCCGCACATTTGAACAGCCAAGTATGACTTAGGTTTCACACTATCTGTAACCCCCATGACTTGCCTGGGCTTGCAACATCTCACTTACTGTCCTATCTGGAGACAATACACATCTCTTTAACCTATGCTTAATGCTTTCTCACTCACATTGTCTGCACTTTTAAGACTTGATTAGCTGTAAAGACTCACATTTTAATCAGTATTCTGTAAACTGAGTGTGTATCTTTATGTCGTGTTTGTGATCAGAACTCCCCACTCACCTGACGAAGGGGCAGAGCCCTGAAAGCTGATGGTGTTTGCTACCAAATAAACCTGTTGAACTTTAACCTAGTGTTGTGAGACTTCTTACTGTGTTTACCCCAGTCCAACAGCCACATCATGAAAAAATAATTGCCCCTTTGGACACTTTTATATCTCTCTTTCTCATCTTAAACCTATGCCCTCTAGTTTTAGTCTCCCCTACCTTTGGGAAAAAATATTGACTATCTAGCTAATCTGTGTCTCTCATTATTTTATAGACCCCTATAAGATCAGCCTTCTACGCTCCAGAGAAAAAAGTTCCAGTCTATTCAGCCTCTCCTTATAACTCAAACCATTAAGTCCCAGTAGTGTCCCAGTAAATCTTTTCTGCTCTCTTTCCTGTTTAATAATAACCTTTCTATAATAGGGTGATCAGAATTGCACACAGTATTCCAAGTGTGGCCTTACCAATATCTTGTACAACTTCAACAAGACGTCCTAACTCCTGCATTCAATATTCTGACCAATAAAATCAAGCATGCTGAATGTTTTCAAAACTACTCTGTCCACCTGTGACCCCACTTTCAAGGAGCTATGGGGAGAGTTACAGAACTCGCCCCAATGCCCTACCATTAACTGAGTAAGATCTGCCCTGGTTCAAGCTGCCAAAATGCATCACCTCGCATTTATCTAAATTAAACTCCATCTACGATTTGTTAGCCCACTGGCCAAATTGATCAAGATCCTGTTGCAATTGGAGACAACCTTCTTCACTGATCACTATGCCATCAATCTTAGTGTGATCTGCAAACTTACTAACCATGCCCCCTATATTCTCATCCAAATCATTAATATAAATGATAAATGACACTGATCCCTGAGGCACACTGTTGGTCACAGGTCTCTGATTGTTCAAGGAGTCTTGAACAATCACAAAATCTTCCAAAGAAAAGGCCAGGCTGTAAATTCTAACAAAACATTTCAGAATGAAAAAAGCACATTTCTCCATGGACCCATTCCAATGGTTCTTGTCATCAAAACAATTGAGTTCTCTTCAAAAGAATCAAAGAAATACTAATTCTAATTTTTAACACAACTTGCTAACAGATGAGAAATTATCATAATTCCACTATTCTTTTGGAGTAAATTTACTCAGAGAAAAGATGGTCAATAACAAGCATGATTTCATTTCCCTTCTGACCCATCAAGAGGTGATTTACAGATAATTGAGATGTCATAATCACCAAAAGCTGCAACTCCAGGGCAGGAAAGTAGCAGAGTTTGCAATCTTCAGCAGAGAATTCCGGAGGAAACGTATTTTCTGCATTAACAGTGGACTGTGATATGCATTGGAACAATGGATTCCTTCAGAAAAGCCACTGGGGAGTGTTATCTATGATCCTTATTGTCATATCATTCCACTATTCACGCAATAGTGTGGTGTGCTAATAGACAACCTGCGTAACTAATAATTAGAAATGGATCAGGAAAGCATGCAAATATTTTAGGATTTTCGAAGAAGCTTTGGAAATGGGGAATAAAGGTTTAAAAAATTCCCTGGAACCCAAATCCCAATGCCCAGCCAACAGATTTACATAGATGATTTGGTTAAGTTTTTGGTCAATGGTAACCCCCATGATGTTGACAGAGCAAAATTTAACAATGATAACGCGATTAAATGTTAAAGGGGAGATGATTACATGCTCTCTTGTTGGAGATGGCAGAACTAGGCTGAGAGCTGGCAAATGGAGTTTAATACAGAAAAGTGTGAGGTGATTCACTTTGGTAAGAGTAACAGGAGTACAGAATATAGGACTAATGGAAAGACTCTTAGTAGTGTCAACGAGCAGAGATATCTCGATGTACGTGTGCATAGCTCCCTGAAGGTTGGCACCCAGGTTGATAAGGTTGTTAAGAAGGCGAACAGTGTGTTAGCTTTTATTAGTAGAGGGATTGAATTTCGTGAGGTCATGTTGCAACTATACAAAACTCTAGCGCGGCTGCACTTGGAGTATTGCATACAGTTTTGGTTGCCGCATTATAAGAAAGAGTGTGGAGGCATTGAAAAGGGTGCAGAAAAGGTTTACCAGATGTTGCCTGGTATGGTGGTAAGATCTTATGAGGAAAGGTTGAGGGATTTGAGATTGTTTTCGTTGGAGAGAAGGTTAAGATGTGACTTAATTGAGGCATACAAGATGATCAGAGGGTTAGATAGGGTGGACAGTGAAAGCCTTTTTCCTCGGATGGAGATGGATGACACGAAGGGATATAGCTTTAAATTAAGGGGTGGTAATTATAGGATGGATGTCAGTGGTAGGTTCTTTACTCAGAGGGTAGTAAGGGCGTGGAATGTCCTACCTGAAGCAGTTGTGGACTCACCAACTTTGGGAGTGTTCAAATGGTCAATGGATAGGCATATGGATAATATTGGAATAGTTTAGGTTAGAATGTCATTAAATTGGTTCCACTGGTCGGCGCAACATCAAGGGCCGAAGGGCCTGGCCTGTACAGAGAGCGGGGAAGATGTAGATCTTGTTGGGATGATTGGCCTCAATGCATTTAAAGAGAAATGGGATAAGCACAGGGGGGAGGCTTTTCAGTTTAGTCACAAGTAGGCCTACATTAATACCACAATTAAATTACTGTGAAAATCCTCTAGTTGCAACACTCCTGCGCCTGTTCGGGTACATTGAGAGAAAATGTAGCCTGACAAATGCACCCTAACCAGCACATCTTTCAGTCTGTGGGAAGAAACTGGAGTACCAGGAGAAAACCTGTGCAGACACGGATGAAATGTGTAAACTCCACACAGACAGTGGTGCAAGCCAGGAATCGAACCCGGATCCCTGTCACCGTGAGTCTAAGAGTGCAAATCTCTGTGCCACGTGCCGTCCTCGAGGACAGGAATAAAAGGATATGTTGATAGCATTAGATGATGAAAATAGGAGGATGCATAGATCTGTTGGGCCAATTTGTCGGCATTTGTGCTGCAAATGCTTTGCAGTATTTTGGAAAATGTTAGCTTTTTTTAAACCCCTCGTTAATGATTCTTGACCTGTAGTTTTTACTTTCCTGCAGTAACATCATTTGATAGATCATTTCCCAATTCTCTAACCCTGCTCTAGCTCAGTAAAAAAAGTCAAATAATTTTCAATATACTCCAATGTTTGCTTAATTATATTATGCTTAATTAAATAAAGTTCCAAGTGTCTATATGGCTTCAGAAGCTTTTCAAACAAAATCTAATTTAGTTAAGTGAATCGTCTTGTTTAATCAAAATAACTTTTTAAATTGATAACACAAAGATGAAAGGACAGAGGTTAGAAGTTCTCATTGGGGCGATTTTAAATTGTGTCACCAGACAGAAATAGGGTGCTCACAAATTATCAGCCTAAAACTGGATGAGATATAATGTGTCCTTGTTCACTATCTCCCTTTCCAAATCCAACAATAATAATTAAAGTTACCTCATAATGCAATGGTAATATACTTAACATCCAATAAATAATGTCAGACAGTGCACACAGCCACTACAATTAGACTTTCCACAATGACAAAGTATAGAACAAGCAGTATTTTAGTGTCCAGAGAATAGTTATCGGCAGAGTGCTGTACAATTGGTGTGCATACATGCACAGCAGCTTTGGAAAATCTAAATCTCATTTCTCCATTGCTTAATTTGTTGAGATTCTTGTCAGGGTGTTGGATAATATATCAGGAATGGGACAAAAACACAAAAAGCAGGAAAATTGCAGCCAGTCTGACAGCATTTATTGAGAGAATAGAGATAATGGGTAGAATGTTACTGGCATGCTTGCCAGAGATTGTAGGATCCCGCCCGAGGTTAATGGAGAATGCTGTTCTCTGAGCCTCACCCACCCCCGGAACCAGGTTGGGTGTGCCAATAAAATTTCGGCCAATGTTTCAAATCTGGATGACACTTCGTCAGAGCAAACTCTGGTCATTGAGACTTAAAACATTGGCTCTATTCTCTCTCCACAGATGCTGTCAGATCTGCTGAGATTTAACTGCATTTTCTGTTTTAGTTTCAGATTCCAGCATCCTCAATATTTTTTCTTAATCGGGAATGGGATCTTTGTTGCATTAGGTTCAGTTAAGAATAAGTAGGTGAAGGTGGGTTTGTTGACAATAGTTGCAATGTAGAAATAGTTGTCAATACTTTCTAGAAATGGGGGTACAATGAGAATGTGAATCTAGTAATCTCATCTAATGTTGCTTCCAACTACAGGTAACATTCCTGCCCCTCTACCCATTTCTGCTTATGCTTCATAATATTAATCCAGGAAATGTTTGACAGGCTGCACTCAATATATCCCACAGGGAATGCTGAAATATGATACACGAGGAATGCTGCAATATCACACAGGGAATGTTGCAATATCACACAGGGACTGCTGTAATACAGTACATAAGGAATGCTACGTTGTTAGAAGTCCGGGTGTTTGGATGGGACATGAAACTGACACATAGGTCACAGTTTAAAAAAAAATACAAATAAATGAAAGTTTTCCTGTTAGACTGATCACCATTCACAGAACAAAGAACAAAGAAAATTACAGCACAGGAACAGGCCCTTCAGCCCCTCCAAGCCTGCCCCAACCATTCTGCTCGACTGAACTAAAACCCCTACCGTTCCGGGGACCATATCCTGGTGTTCCCATCCTATTCATTTTTTGTCAAAACACCTCTTAAAAATCACTATTGCATCTCCTCCGGCAACGAGTTCCAGGCACCCGTTGCTCTTTGTGTAAAAATCTGCCTCGTATACCTCCTTGAACCTTTGCCCCTTGCACCTTAAACCTGTGCCCTCTAGTAATTGACTCTTCCACCGTGGGAAAAAAGCTTCTGACTATCCACTCTGTCCACGCCTCTCATAATCTTGTAGACTTCTATCAGGTCTCCCCTCCGTCATTCCAGTGAGAACAAACCAAGTTTCTCCAACCTCTTCTCATAGCTAATGCCCTCTATACCAGGCAACATTCTGGTAAATCTTTTCTGTACCCTCTTCAAACCCTCCACATCTTTCTGGTAGTGTGGCAACCAGAATTGAACATTATATTTCAAGTGCAGCCTAATTAAGATTCTATAAAGCTGCAACATGTTTTGCCAATTTTTAAACTCAATGCCTTGGCCAATGAAGGCAAGAATGCCGCATGCCTTCTTGATTACCTTCTCCACCTGCATTGCCACTTTCAGTGACCAGTGTACCTGTACACTCAGATTCATTTGCCTCTCAATACTCTTAAGGGTTCTGCTATTTACTGTATCTTTCCTATCTGTATTAGACCTTCCAAAATGCATTATGTCACATTTGTCCAGATTAGACTCCATCTGCCATCTCTCAGCTCAAGTCTCCAACCAATCGATATCCTGCAGTATCCTCTGATGATCCTCATCACTATCTGCCAATCTACCAGCCTTTGTGTTATCCACAGACTTACTAATCAATCCAGTTACATTTTCCTCCAAATTGTTTATATATGTTACAAACAGCAAAGGTCTCAGCACTGATCCCTGAGGAATATCACTTGCCACAGCTAGTGACAAATGACAGCTTACAACTCTTACAAATCCTGCTAAATGGGTAATTTATTTAAGAACTTCCTTGTTGCTGATGTAAAAAAAAGCTTATTAATCATAGATTCTCCCACAGTGTAGAAGAGACCATTCAGCCCATCAAGTCTGCACCAACTCTGTGACAGAGTATCTTACCCAGGCCCTCTCGCTTGCCCTATCCCCATAACCCTGTCCATTTACCAAGGCCAATCCACCTAACTTACACATCTTGGGACACTAAGGGACAATTTAGAGCAGTCAATCAGCCTCACCTGCATGTCTTTGGACTGTGAGAAGCAACTGCAGCACTTGGAGGAAACCCACGCAGATACAGGGAGAATGTGTAAAGTCCACACAATCACGCAAGGTTGGAATCGAACCCGGGTCCCTGGTGTTGTGAGGCAGCTGTGCTAACCACTATGCCACTGTGTACACCTTGCTCCATTTTGTATTGGTGCACAGTCCCTCTCAACTATCAAAGTATCTGATATATTTCAGAATATCAGTGAAAAGCTCTTTTATAATTCACACAGTGACATGTTTCTCAGTGAGACACAGTCAGTGTTTGTGATTGCAGAGTGCTCTCATGGCTGCTGGGTAGGCATCCAGCTTCCACACAGATAACCACAGGTAAGACTTGGGTTATTTGAAGTATTCGTGGCAATTCCTAAAGATGCTCTGCTGCCCATAGTTCCACATCTTAAACATCAATCATTCCCCGGATGCCCGAGATTTCTAAAACATGGAGAAAAAAATTATCAGCCTCTTACTGTCCCCTGGGAAGATTTATCCAAACAAACATCATCACCTATTTCACACAACTGTGCTCTGCCGACCAATATACACCATTGACTCGCTTGTGACAATCGGGATGAAGCCTGAGGAATAGAGATTAAATTGACATCAGCCAATATATCAGGCTGGAGTACAACTCAGCGGCAGCTTCTTTTGTGAAGGAAATAGGGGGATAGTTTGTGTTTTGTGTCCATTTTTAGGCCAGATGCATCTTTGCCAAGAGGTCAAGGTGCCTGATTAATATCTATATGGGGCCTAACATCTGTATTAGGCAGCTGTCTAATACTGGACCTCATCAATTTAGACTTAGATTTAGTGAGGAAGATGTTGACCCAGAGTGAGCACATGTTCTTTCTGCAAAATCAAATAGAATTGCACAACCCTTACACCCAAATAGGCAAAGCACATCTCTGTCCCAATATCATGGTGTCTCAGACAAACCCTGAGCTGGTTGGTGTCTATTCTGGTTGTGTTGATGGGTACGAGCTGGAGGTTAATGGTCAGTGTGAAAGTACACATTCAGGTAAGTTGTATCTGGTTTGCATCCAGTGTTTCTCCACACTTTTAATTGAAGATTCCCCATTGGAGCACTCTGATTTCAACCTGATTTGATCAAACATAAAATGTTGCAGTAAAGTCACTTGTAACAAAGTGCTGACAATAAGGAAATTCTATCAAAACTCTATGCAAAATGTCAATTCAGAAAGGGAGCAGGAAAGTTAGGTACACCTCAGGTTTACCATCACAGAATCTAGTTTCCCCAGAAACACATTTCACCTGATGCATTGTAGGGTGTGAATGCAGCACAGTGGCCTGGATTTGATAGTCAGAGGGATGGTGAGGATCACCATTATGAGGGAATCAATGTAACAGCAACCTCCAGAGTTCGCCATGCACAGTTAATACTGTCACCTTTACACTGTTCATGCACAAGCTTTGATAATCCAATACCTCGCCCATAAACTCAGCATTCAAATATATTAAAGGCTGTGTGATTTTGGTTTGGACCTATTAGATTCTTAGTACACAATTAAAATCAACACAAGTGGCAAATAGCTCCCCCTGGAGTTTTCCCCAGTGAATTAAACTTAAATCTCTGTAATATCTGCAAAAGTTCCCCCCAGCCACTCACCATCCTGACTAGGAGCTATATCACCGTTCCTTCACCGTCGCTGGGTCAAAATCCTGGAATTCCCTCCCTAACAGCATTGTAGGTCAACCCACAGAACAAGGACTTCAGCAATTCAAGAAGGCAACTCACCACCATCTTCTCAAGGGGCAACTAGGAATGGACAATAAATGCTGGCCAGCCAGTGATGCCCATGTCTCACAAATGAATAAATAAAAAGACCAATTAGTTTGGATGGAAGTGTGACTTTATCAACAGTCTCACTAAGTGACTCAGAGTTGGGTAATTCAGGGATGTGAGAGTGGAAATCAGCCTGGATCCCACACAGACTCAAGGAAATTGCCTTTCTCATCCCTTCCTCCTCTATTCTGTTGGCTGAAAATAACAGCCCAAATGCTCTGTGTATTCTGTCCACTCCTCAATAAAGGCATCGAAAAGTTCCATCTGTCCAAATATGGGCTTTTTGTAATTATTCTTCTTTGTTTTAATTTCATTCATCTTTTCCAGGAACTGCATACTCACAATTTGAGGCTCACTTTTATCCTTGTCGCCAGTGTAACAATTCTTATTCACCAGTTAAGGGAAAAACAACAACATGTTTACTTCCAGGTGAAGGCTACACAGAGGCTGGCAGTTCATGGCTGAAGCCAGATCATAGAGTCATCGAATTCCTACAGTACTGAAGGAGACCATTCAGTCCATCAAGTCTGCACCAACCACAATCCTACCCAGCCCCTACCTCAATATTCTTAGGTATCTACCCATTCATCCCTCTAACATATGCATCTCAGGACACTAAGGGCATTTTTTGTAGCACGGCCATTCAACCTATGCTGCACATCTTTGGACTGTGGGAGGAAACCAGAGCACTCAGAAGAAACCCATATAGACACAAGGAGAATGTGCAAACTCCACACAGACAGTGACCCAAGCTGGGAATCAAAACCATGTCCCCAGAGCTGTAAAGCAGCAATGCTACTCACCGTGCTACCGTGCCGCCCCTGCAAAGGTTTTTAGGGTCATATGACCATTCTTGTGCAGGTTGGTCAACAGGCACATTACCAAATATTGAAGAGAACACAGATTACAGCAGGGCTAAGCATACTTCCATGAGTGTAGTAAGATTTCCATTGGTTTGATAAGATATGACACTCACTTTTTGGCTTCCGTCACTTTTACCACATTTCTCCTCTTGTCTTGGTGCCAGAATACAAAGAACGAAGAACAAAGAACAACACAGTACAGGAAACAGGCCCTTCGGCCCAATGAGCCCGCGCCGCCGTCCTAACGTCTTAATGACATATAGAGACCAATATAGGGACAATTTGTTAACCAATCAGCCTAAGAGCACATTTTTGGGATGTGGGAGGAAGCCGGAGCACCCGGAGAAAACCCACGCAACCACAGGGAGAACGCGCAAACTCCCTCAGACACAGGCCCAAATCCATGTGTCTGCACAGCAACAGCGATAGTCTCTGAGCTGTCATGTTGCCCATCTGATGGTCCAGTTTAAGCATACACTAACGACGTGAAGCACTAGGCCACTCCTGAAGTAACCTCCAGGAGCAGCCCTCGCACGACCTGCCGAATGCATGCACCTTGTTGGTCAACAAGGTGGACCGAACAGCCTGTGGAAACAATTAAAGTATTTAAACAGTCCTCATATATCCCTCTATCTGCAGACTGCTCATGTGGCTGTCCAAGAGACCCTTAAACAACCCTAGCGTGCCTGCTCCCACCACCTTACTCGGTAGTGCATTCCACACCCCCACTACCCTTTGTGTGAAAAAATGCCCTCTAATATTAGTCTTATACATAGCCCCCTCACCCTAAGGCCGTGACCCCTCGTTCTATCCGAATCTAATGGTGGAAAAAGCTTACCACCATTTACTCTATCTATACCCCTCATAATCTTATATACCTCTAATAGATCCCCTCTCAGCCGACGTCTTTCAAGGGAAAACAACCCCAGTACGTTCAACCTTTTCTCGTAAGACAGCCCTTCCATACCAGGCAGCATCCTGGTAAATCTCCTCTGCACTCTCTCCAGGGACTCCACATCCTTCTGTTAGTACGACGACCAGAACTGGACGCAGTACTCCAAGTGAGGCCTAACCAACGTTCTATACACTTGCAACATCAAACTCCTACTCTTGTATTCTATACCCCTTCCTATGAAGGCTAACATACCATACGCTTTCTTTATCACCTTTTCCACCTGTACTGCCACCTTCAGAGACTTGTGAACCTGCACCCCCAGGTCTCTCTGTGTCTCTATACTCCGGATAGTTTTACCTTTTATCCTATAACTCCCCTCTATAGTATTCTGGCCAAAATGCATCACCTCGCATTTATCCGGATTAAATTCCATTTGCCATCTATCTGCCCAATCTACCAGCCTATCAATGTCCTGTTGTATTGCCTGGCACTGCTTCTCAGTCCCCGCCAATCCAAGTATCTTAGTGTCATCAGCAAATTTGCTGATCACACCACCTACCCCCTCTTCCAAGTCATTTATATAAATCACAAATAGAAGAGGTCCTAGTACTGAGCCCTGTGGCACACCACTAGTGACTGACCTCCAGTTGGAAAAAGAGCCTTCCACTAATACCTGCTGTCTCCTCCTCCCAAGCCAGTTCTCAACCCATCTATATACCTGGCCCTGTATCCCATGCGCCTTCACCTTTTTTATCAGCCTACCATGGGGAACCTTGTCAAACACCTTACTGAAATCCATGTAGATGACATCAACGGCTTGTCCTTCATCAACCGTTTTTGTCACCTCTTCAAAAAATTCCACTAGATTCGTAAGGCACGACCTCCCCTTAACGAAGCCATGCTGCGTATCCCTGATCAGATCGCAGCGCTCCAGATGCTCATACATCCTGTCCCTGAGGATCCTCTCCATTAGCTTACCTATAACTGAAGTCAAGCTCACCAGCCTATAGTTCCCTGGGTTATCCCTCTGACCCTTTTTAAACAACGGTACTACATTTGCAATCCTCCAGTCCTCTGGGACCTCACCTGTGTCCAAAGAAGAGACAAAGATTTGCGTCAGAGGCCCAGCAATGTCATCCCTCACCTCCCTTAGCAGCCTGGGATAAATACCATCAGGCCCCGGAGCTTTATAAGTCTTTATGCTACCTAAAAGCCCCAACACTTCTTCCCTCGTAATGATTATTTCCTTTAACGGGTCCTCAAAATCCTCAAAGCCGGCATCAGACATCAGGCCCCTCACCTGCGTGAATACCAACGCAAAGTATTCATTCAGGATCTCCCCCATCCCCTCAAGCTCTAAGCATAGATCCCCTCCTCTGTCCCTGAGAGGTCCAATCTTGCCTCTAACCATCCTTTTGCTCCTTGCATAGGAGTAAAATGCCTTAGGATTTTCCTTAATCCTACCTGCCAAAGCCATTTCGTGGCCCCTTTTTGCCTTTCTGACACCCCTTTTAAGATCCCGTCTACACTCTCTATATTTTTCCAGCGCTGCCTCTGTCCCCAATTGCCTGGATCTAACGTACGCCTCCCGCTTCTTCCTGACCAAGTCCTCAACATCTCTAGTAACCCACGGTTCTCTAATCCTACCCTTCCCATCCTTCCTCCTTACCGGCACGTGTCTTTCCTGCAAAAATTTAGTTTTCCCTTGAAAGACTCCCACATGTGCAGTGTCGACCTACCCTCGAACAGCTTATCCCAGTTGGTATCCCTAAGATCCTGCCTAATCTGGCTATATCTAGCCCTCCCCCAGTTTAACACCCTCCCCTTAGGGCAGGATTCATCTTTTTCCATTAATACCCTAAAGCAGACAGAGTTGTGGTCACTATTAGACACATGCTCTCCTACTACAACATCAACCACCTTGCCCTGGCTCATTCCCCAGAACCAGATCTAGTATAGCTCCCTCTCTAGTCGGGCTATCCACATACTGCTCCCTTCTCTGGATGCAGACAAAGTAAAGAGGAAGCAGAAGCCTCAGTAACAGGATGAGCAGCCGTCGGGGTCTGTTAGAGCACCATAGGTAATGAGGGCAGCATGGGAGGTAAAACATCACCAACAGCTCTCCCTGACCTTCTTCATCCTCTCATTTGTAAAGTGACAAGAATGTACAAAAAGTGCTCCCACCACCACCCTCCTCCAACCCCTGTAGCATCAACACAGCTGCTGAAATACTGCTACTGCCCCAACACAAACACTTCAAGTACCTGTACCCAGTGACTTTGAACATTTGAGCTGGAGTGGTTCTGAATTTGATTTCTGCTAAAAAAGGCTCTAAGCCTTTAGGGTTTGTCTTGCACTCTATCATCATGACACGAATAGCATTATTCAGGGCTGGTTAGCAATAGCTCGAGCTTGGTTACGTTCCACTTGTGGGGAGCATGGAGGTTGTCATCATGAGAAGAATCAGCAGGTTTGTGCACCAGGACCTCACTAACAGGTCTGAATTGGGTAGATGCATGAAGGATGTTCCTGATGGTGAGGGTGCCAGAAACAGGGATTCTAGTCTGGAGCTACAGGGTAGACCACTGAGTGCAGCGCTGAGAGGAAATCTCTTCACCCAGTGAGTGGTGAGTCTGTGGAATTCACAACCACAGAAAGTAGTTGAGGCCAAAACGTATTTTCAACAAGCAGTTAGACATAATACTTGGGGGTAAAAGGATCAAAGGAGATGGGGGGAAGGTAAGATCAGGTCGTTGAGTTGGATGATCAGCCATAATCATAATGAATGAAGAGCAAGCTTGAAGGGCTGAATGGCTTCATGCCCTATTTGCTACTTTTCTCCCCTGGAGGGGGGGGGGAGAGTCAGTAACTCTGGCTGTGTGAGACCAGTAAACGTCTTTGAAGACCAGCTCTTTGAACTGGTATTTACAGCTATGATAACAGCACTCTGTGCTGAATGGCACCAAGCTGGACTCATATGGTAACAAACACAATTCTCATGATTGATCCTCCATTGCAGCATTGAAGAACCGAGTGGTCTCTGCTTGTTCTGCAGTGGAAGCTGAGGTAGGAGCTGCTTCATCACGTGGGATCCATGGTGTGGTCATGAAATTGGTGTGTGATGAATCTGTGTTACTGCTTATTTTTTGGTACTTCTGCAGAATGTTTGAAATTCAGCTTTATTCTGCAGCTAGTCGATATGTGTGAAAAACATTCATTGAGGATATGCAAGTTTTCTCAGTGGAGTTTCTAATGGAGTGAACATTCAGAACATTTAATTAAATTTGATGAATAGGATTTATTCACTACCCAGATCAGATGTCCAGACATGGGGTGTTAACCTAGTTTGACAATGGCCTGTATGGGAATGGACATTTTGAACTTTGGGGCTGGCACCTGGTTACTAAGGGATACAGAAAGCTGGGTTAGCCAAGACACAGTTAGCATCTGAATCCCAAATACTAACAAAATGCCATTATGCCAGAGGATCAGGTGCGATTGGCTAAGGTATATAAGATAGGTATAATTGTTGATTTGTGTGTAGTGAAGTTGATTGATTTAAAGCCAATGAAAGGCAGGAGTAATAAGAAAACCTGCATCTAACATCTACCTAGTATCTAATATCTAATGTCTAACCTAAGATCTGAAAGACATGCCGGTTAGGTGCGCGAACAGGTGACAGAGTGGCAAATTAAAGAATTTCGCAGTAACTTCATTGCAGTGTTAATGTAAGCCTTACTTGTGACTAATAATTAAACTTTAAACTTTATAAGTGATCTGTTTTGAACTGTATACGTTAGAATTCATTGGAGGGATCTCGTTGCTCTATCTCAGAACAGCCCTGACCCTTTGATGATTTCTCCTAGCAAAGTGAAGGTTACATCTTTACACTAAGACACTGACTTTGGGAGGCTTGTATTGTCTGAAATTTCTGACAGTAATGACCACTTTGAAAACCCCACCAACCGGTGGATTAAGTTGAGGGAAGTGGGGATTTGGAAGCTAAGCCCGATATCCATGGTCACACTTCACACCACACTTTGAGCAGTGTGTGACAATAGTCGCCCAGTGGTCAGGGGATAGCATTGGGAGATCAATTCACTGACCTTGATGACCCATGTGATGTCATTAAAGTTTCTCTAGATCTGCAGCCTAGTTGGCAGGGCCAGCAATCCCAAATTTACATCTGTGACTACATGACTGTATTTTCTCTGGAGTAAGTCCAGTGTAGGAGATCTTTCCTACTTTTCATTTCCAAAGGACTAAGGCCTCAGATATTGTGCCAGAGAATCCAAAGGCCCTCTCTCTAACCCGCTGCTCCATGAATAGTTCCATTTTCTTGCTGAAAGACTTATACAAATAAATCCATCAGCTGCAGCAACTGTTTACCAGGGACATGCTGGCTTTAGAAAGCTTATGCAGGCAGGTGTGAATTTGTATTAGCTACATGAGCTCCCTGGTGGCCAGTCAAGTGGTGCTGGGCTGTACAACACGATCAGAGGGTTGAGCAGGCAGAATGAAATGTGCACACTGCACTGTGATCGGCACGCCAGCTAACAGGCCTTATCGAATATCCAGCTCCTGGAGCTTTAAGATGATGATGTTCCTCGCTTAGTGGAACACAAACACTCAGATAAACTTTGGCTGATCCCACAGTGTGGGTGATAAGAACTTCCTGCCAATCACACAGCATGTCAAAACACCTCTAATTTCCTAAAAAAATAAATTCCCTGAAAATGGACAAGATGTAGGTCAAGAATAAACTTAATTAAAGAGAGGAAGCTCTGAATATTCAAAGCACGTCTTCAGCAGGCATATTTAATTCTGTCAGTGCTGATTATATCTCTGGCAACCCCACTAGGCAGCAGCGCTTAAGTGCAGGTTGTTAAGATACCTTTGAATTTTGCTTTTATTGGTTCCAGGAATTTTAAATATAGTAATGTTTGCCGAAATTAATTGAATTACATTAATTTTGTGTGCCCATTATTCATGAGTATATGACAGAAACATGATTGATCTGTGTGTTCAGATATGCATGTGTGTCATGTGTTTGGTAAGGTAGGAGCTTAGGTATAGAAGGTCTGAGTTACGAGGAGAGGTTAGGCAAATTGGAACTGTTTGTGCTGAGGAAAGGTAGCCGTCTTCTGAAGAATCTGCTTTCCGACCTCTCTCCGTCTTTACCCTGAGCTGAGGATGGCTGCAGCTGTAACGTTGTTTCTCGAGTGAATGGAAGAGGTTAATTCTGGTTTCAGCAGTCAGTAACTGCCAGAATTTATATACGTTTGCAAACAATACAAAGATGGCTGGACTTGCAGATAGTGACGAGGATTGTCAGGCAATGCAGCAGGACATAGATAGGCTGGTAGTTTGGGCAGACAGATGGCAGATGGAATTCAATCCTGATAAATGTGAGGTGGTGCATTTCGAGAGAAAGAATGTAGTGGGGAGGTATATGATAAAGGGTAGACCTATTAAGAGTATAGAAATGCAGAGGGACCTGGGGGTGCAGGTGAACAAGTCTCTGAAGGTGGCAGAGCAAGTGGAGAAGGTTGTGAAGAAAGCATATAGACATAGAACATAGAACATTACAGCGCAGAACAGGCCCTTCGGCCTTCTATGTTGCGCCGACCAATTATGAAAAAAGCAATGACCCTCCAAACTAAACCATTCCCTCTTTATCCATAAACTTATCTACTAACCTCTTAAACGCCACCAAACTTGGTGCATCTACAACTGCAGCAGGCAGGGCATTCCATACCCTTACCACCCTCTGGGTAAAGAACCTACCTCTGACATCCGTCCTATAACTACCACCCCTTAATTTAAAGCTGTGTCCCCTCGTGCTAGCTTCCTCCATCCTAGGAAAAAGGCTATCACTGTCCACCCTATCTAAACCTCTAATCATCTTATATGTTTCGATTAGGTCCCCTCTTAGCCGCCTCCTTTCTAACGAAAACAACCTTAAATCCCTCAGCCTCTCTTCATAAGACCTGCCCTCCATACCAGGCAACATCCTGGTAAACCTCCTCTGTACCCCCTCCAATGCCTCCACATCTTTCTTATAACGCGGGGACCAGAACTGCACACAATACTCCAAGTGCGGCCGCACTAGAGTTTTGTACAGTTGCAACATGATGTTGCGGCTCCGAAATTCAATCCCCCTACCAATAAAAGCTAAGACTCCGTCTGCCTTCTTAACAACCTTATCGACTTGATTGCCAACTTTCACGGATCTATGCTCATGTACACCAAGATCCCTCTGTTCTTCAACACTATTAAGAGTCCTACCATTTGCCCTATACTCTACAAATTTGTTATTCCTGCCAAAGTGATTTACCTCACACTTTTCCGCATTAAACTCCATTTGCCACCTCTCGGCCCAGCTCTGCAACTTGTCCAAGTCTTTCTGCAAACTATAACACCCCTCTTCACTATCTACCACTCCTCCGACTTTGGTGTCATCCGCAAATTTACTAATCCATCCTTCAATACCCTCATCAGATCATTTATAAAAATTACAAACAGCAGGGGCCCCAAAACAGATCCCTGAGGTACATCACGTGTAACCGAACTCCACGATGAATAATTTCCATCAACCACCACCCTCTGTCTTCTATCAGCTAGCCAATTCCTAATCCAATTAGCTAAATCACTCTCTATCCCATACATCTGCATTTTCTGCAGAAGTCTTCCATGGGCCACCTCATCGAACGCCTTACTAAAGTCCATATATACCACATCAACTGCCTTACCCCCATCCACCTCTTTGGTCACTTTTTCAAAAAACTCAATAAGGTTACTAAGGCACGACCTACCCTTCACAAAACCATGCTGACTATCCCCAATCAATTCATTTCTCTCTAAATAACTATAAATCCCATCCCTAATAATTCTTTCCAATACTTTGCCCACAACAGAAGTAAGACTCACCGGTCTATAATTCTCCAGAAAGTCTCTATTTCCCTTCTTGAACCATGGTATGCTAGCCTTTATAGTAAGGGGTATAGAGTACAAGAGCTGGCCTTTAATGTTGCAGTTGTATAAAACATTGGTTAGACTTCATTTAGAATACTGCGTCCAGTTCTGGTCACTTTACTACCAGAAGGACGTGGAGACTCTGGAGAGAGTGCAGAGGAGGTTTACCAGGATGCTGCCTGGTGTAGAAGGTCTGAGTTACGAGAAGAGGTTAGGCAAATTGAGACTGTTTTCCTTAGAAAGAAGTAGACTTAGAGGGGATCTAATAGAGATGTACAAGATTATGAGGGGTATAGATAGAGTAAACAGGTGTGAGCTTTTTCCTAGGATGGACTCAAATAGCACGAGGGGTCACGGGCTTAGGATGAGGGGGGTAAGGTATAATTTGGATGCTAGAGGGAGTTTTTTTCACACAGAGGGTGGTGGGGGTATGGAATGCACTGCCAAGTAAAGTAGCGGAGGCAGGCACTCTGGAGTTATTTACTTGGAGTATTGTGTGCAGTTCTGGTCGCCACATTATAAGAAAGATGTGGAGGCATTGGAGAGGGTACAGAGGAGGTTTACTAGGATGTTGCCTGGTATGGAGGGCAGGTCCTATGAAGAGAGGTTGAAGGATTTGAGGTTGTTTTCGTTAGAAAGGAGGCGGCTAAGGGGGGATCTTATTGAAACATATAAGATGATTAGAGGTTTGGATAGGGTGGACAGTGATAGCCTTTTTCCTAGGATGGAAAAAGCTAGCACGAGGGGACACAACTTTAAATTAAGGGGTTATGAGTTATAGGACGGATATCAGAGGTAGGTTCTTTACTCAAAGAGTGATTAGGGAGTGGAATGCCCTGCCTGCAGCTGTTGTAGATGCGCCAAGTTTGTGGCGTTTAAGAGGTTAATTGATAAGTATATGGAAGAGAAGGGAATGGTTTAGTTTGGAGGGGCATTGCTTTTTATTTTGGTCGGCACAACATCGAAGGCCGAAGGGCCTGTTCTGTGCTGTATTGTTCTATGTTCTATGTTCTAAGAGATTCTTAGATGGACACAAGAACAGAATAGGAATGGAGGGGTATAGAAAACTGATTTAAAATAGGGATCATGAGCCTTGGGAGTCCCTGGGAAGTGTGTAAATAGATGATGATATTGATGTACTTGTTTTTATCCTACAGGTGCTTTGGTCCACCTTGTTGTCTAACGAGGGGCGTACACGCAATAGGTCGTGAGAGGCCTGCTCTTGGATTTTTCGAGAGTATCCTAGTGCTTCACGTTGTTAGTGTACGCTTGACCTGGACCATTGATGGGCAACACGACAGCTCAGTGACTATCGCTGTGCTGTGCAGATACATGGATTTGGGCCTGTGTTTGTGGGAGTTTGCGCATTCTCCCCGTGCTTGCGTGGGTTTTCTCCGGGTGCTCCGGTTCCCTCCCACATCCCAAAAATGTGCTCTTAGGCTAATTGGCAGAACAAATTCTCCCTTAATTGTCTCAAATTTGGTTTTAATCCATAGATCTATAAACATAGACAGGGATCACGGGTAGAGGTTGGAACATCGGGGTGGCGGCGTTGGGCCGAAGGGCCTGTTTCCCATGCTGTTTAGTTCTTTGTTCTTTGTACCTCACTCTCATTGCTGTGCCTGTAGCCACACATTCTGTAACATTTGGGTAAGACCGAGGCGCCAGTAACACAGCAAGAATCAGATGCACTCAGACCAAAACAATTTACTTGACCTGTACCTACCATGGAAAATGGCTGCATGATAGCCCCTGGATTGATAAGAGAATTGAATTTTCTCCATTAATTGGCATCAGTCCACTATATTAGCAAAGATCAGATATGGTCCTCAGCCCAGTCAGATACAGAAATTAGACAAGGCACCTTGGTACCGAATGGTTTTCTTCAAGTGGGTGATGATACAAAAGAACAACAGCACAAATGCAAAGAGTAACTTTTTATTAACAATACAGACTGCAATCATTGAAACAACTGTATGATGATATCAACAAGTTCCATCCCACCATCAGACTCACCATGGACTATTCTCCAGAATCAGTTGCATTTTTGGACACACGCATCTCCATCAAGGACGGTCACCTCAGCACCTCACTGTACCAAAAACCGACAGACAACCTCACAATGCTCCACTTCTCCAGCTTCCACCCTAGACACGTTAAAGAAGCCAGTCCCTATGGACAAGCCCTCCGTATACACAGAATTTGCTCAGATGAGGAGGATCGTGACAGACACCTCCAGACGCTGAAGGATGCCCTCATGAGAACAGGATATGGCGCTCGACTCATCAATCAACAGTTCCAACGTGCCACAGCGATAAACCGCACTGACCTCCTCAGAAGACGAACACGGGACAAGGTGGGCAGAGTACCCTTTGTTGTCCAGTACTTCCCCGGAGTGGAGA
Source organism: Sphyrna mokarran (assembly GCA_024679065.1). Classification (NCBI taxonomy): domain Eukaryota; kingdom Metazoa; phylum Chordata; class Chondrichthyes; order Carcharhiniformes; family Carcharhinidae; genus Sphyrna; species Sphyrna mokarran. Next base: position 123,036,263 of record JAGIQG010000008.1, on the reverse strand, counting down.
AGCTACGACATCTTCTCCGGAGTCTTCAACATGTCATCAATGACGATGAACATCTCGCTAGGGCCATCCCCACCCCCCCACTTCTTGCTTTCAGACAACCGCACAACCTTAAACAGATCATTGTTCGCAGCAAACTACCCAACCTTCGGGAGAACAGTGACCACAATACCACACAACCCTGCCACAGCAACCTCTGCAAGACATGCCAGATCATAGACATGGACGACATTATCAAACGTGAGGATACCATTCACCAGGTACACGGTACATACTCTTGCAACTCGGCCAACGTTGTCTACCTAATACGTTGCAAGAAAGGATGTCCCAAAGCATGGTACATTGGGGAGACCATGCAGACACTACGACAGCGGATGAATGAGCATCGCTGAACAATCACCAGGCAAAACAGTTCCCTTCCTGTGGGCGAACACTTCAGCAGTCATGGGCATTCGGCCTCCAACCTGCGGGTAAATGTTCTTCAAGGGGGCCTTCGTGACACACGACAGCGCAGAGTTGCTGAGCAAAGACTGATAGCCAAGTTCCGCACACATGAGGACGGTCTTAACAGGGATCTTGGCTTCATGTCACACTATCTGTAACCCCCGTAACTTGCCTGGATTAGCAAAAAACCTCACTTACTGTGCTGTCTGGAGAAAATACACAATTCTCTAACCAATGCTCAGGATTTCCTTCACACACATTGTTAGCCACTTAACACTTGAATAGCAGGTTAGATGTAAGGATTCGCATTCTAATCAGCAATCTGTAACTGTCTGTGTGGATATGAGTGCCTCTGCAGATCAGAATACTGCATTTGCCTGACGAAGGCACAAAATAGTGTCGAAAGCTCGCGGATTTGCTATCAAATAAATTGGTTGGATTTAAAATTGGTGTTGCAAAACTTTACTGAGTTTACCCCAGTCCAACGCCGGCATCTCTACATCAAGCAACACAAACAGGAGGTGGGGGTGTGGCATATTTTCAAGAGCAAAATGTTCACTGATGTCAAGTTGGACAAATGAGATTCAATCCCAAATTTCCCAGTGTGAGTAAAGAAGTTGTCTGGATTCTAAAGTCCTCAAGCAGCTGAAAATTCTGTCATAACACCTCACAAATCTCAACTGACAATCTTGAAACTGCCAGAATAAGAGTGAAAAGAATAAATAATCATTGTGAGGAATGAACTTCAAATATTTCACCTGGACAACAACTCAAAATCAGCATGAAAAGAAATGATGTCTGGTTTGCAAGAATATAACATGGGGATGGTGATGTTGAACTGGGCTGGAAAAGATGAGGAGTCACATGATACCAGGTTACAGTCATCTGACTTCTCATCTTCCAAGAATATAGTCATCTTTTTAATAAAATTCCCCAGGTAATAAGTAAACTTTAACATGTTCCAATTTTATCCTAAAATTCATGTTATTCATTTCCAGATCACCTCAGTATTTTTTTTCTCTAATTTCCATCCAATTCCTCACCTAAGGTGGATTGGAGAATGAGTTTATCTCTTGGTGAATTCGGCCTATCAAACATTCACATTAACACAAGGGCAGAACATTTTTAAACATATGGTGATTAGTGATCTTTATCGTTCTGATATGTGCCTTGAACAATGGTGATGGAGACCATTACAATATAGTAAACTTAGCAACTCTGACTTGTAATGAGTCTCTGAACATCGCCTGCAGTCTTGAACATTTTGGCAGTCATTCTGTGCTGCAGTGACACTGAACCTCTCAGCTACAATCCCCTCAAATCAATAAACATCCAGCAAATATTGAATTGTAGCCTAAGGCATATCATGTCAACCAATAGAATGGATGGCACAGTGGTTAGCACTGCTGCCTCACAGCTCCAGGGACGCAAGTTCAATTCCAACCTCAGGTCCCCGTCTGTGTGGAGTTTGCGCTTTCTTTCCTCTCACAGTCCAAAGACATGTGGGCTAGATTGATTGGCCATGCTAAATTGACCTTAGCGTCAGGGGATTAGCAGTGTAAACGTGTGGGGTTATGTGAATAGGGCGTGGGTGGGTCTGTGATCTTACACCTTTGGATTGTGGGAGGAAACCAGAGCACCTGGAGAAACCCACATAGACACAGGGAGAACATGCAAACCCCAAGCAGACAGTAACCCGAGCTGGTCAAAGGACCTTCCTTCTGAACTATGGGGATTCTATAATAACACCACTGTTCACTTATTTACAGTAAATTTTAAAGGTGTGTTTTATGTATTGTTAAAGATTTAGATCAACTCAACTTTCGAATACAACTGCCTCAATGTCAGATAGAGTGAAGATATATTAATGAATTGCCTCAAAAATGGGGGCAGGATGTAGGTTAATAAGATCAAACTATTTCAATCAACTTCACAAAATGGCACAGTTTACACAGGTAAATGCATCTTAAATGTGATAATATGAAAACGAAAACATTTTAAAGGGAGCACTGTTCACAAGTCTTGAGAAAGAGTCGATGTTAACTCATTCATCAAACTGTTCATTTGAAAACTGTTCCATTGATTCTTGAATTGTTCTTTCAACAAGTCCAAAGCCTGATCCACATTGACATGGGACATCTACCTCGAGAGGCTACTGAGTATGAGGTGTTTGAGATTAGCTAGAACACAATGGGAATGATCTTTCCTTCTCACCCTGCGGTCGATTGACAGGGCTAGCCAGTAAAATCGCAAGAGAGTCAAGAAATCGATTTCTCACCTTTTACCAGGTCTTACTGACTCTGGATATCGGGCAAAATCAGCCTCACTTCTGGAAAGGATGCAATATTTTCAATGTTTAACTGCTGTGGTAAATGGCAATTAGAATCATAGAATCTTTACAGTGCAGAAGGAGGCCATTTGGCCCATCAAGCCTTCACTGGCCACAATCCCAGCCAGGTCCTATTCCCACAAACCTATTTACCCGTTTTGTCTCGCTGACACAAAGGGGAAATTTATCGTGGCCAACGTAGCCTGCACATCTTTGGACTGTGGGAGGAAATGGGAGCACCCGGAGAAAATCATACAGATACAGGGAGAACGTGCAAACTCCACACAGACAGTGATCCAAGCTGGGAATCAAACCTGGGTCACTGGTGTGGTGAGGCAGTAGTGCTAACAACTGTATCACCTCTAAATGTTACAAGTGAGTCCTAGATGTAATCATCTGCGTTCACTTACATCTGTGGCTTTGCCGATGAAGGTTCCCACTGGCTTGGATCTGATGTGGTCCCCAGCAATGGTTACAGCTGGGGCAGACAGTGAGAGGTCTCTGCGTTCTGTGATCTGCACAGGCTTTTGGGAAAGTTAGACCATGCCCACTCCCCCACTGGCAGAAACTATGTTTGACTTGATGTTTTTGACAAAATCGAGTAAGATTTGATTTCTCAGTCATCCAAAAATAAGCACAATTTTTTTTCCATTTTCACCCTCGTTCAGCATTTTAATTTTTTTTGGTAAGATTGCCTCCAATGTTACAATCTCCTTAAATCCAATAACTTCAAAAGAAAGGAATCCCTTGGATGCCAACAGAAAGAACACCAAGAAAGAGCATGTGAGTGGCATGGTAGTTCAGTGATTAGCACTGCAGCTTTACAGCTCCAGGAACCTCGCTGTGTGGAGTTTGCACATTCTTCTCGTGTCTGCATGGGTTTCCTCCCACAGTCCAATGATGTGCAGGTTAGGTTGTTTGGCCTTGCTAAAATTGCCCCTTAATGTTCTGAGATGCATAGGTTAGAGGGATTAGTGGGTAAATGTGGATATGGGTGGGTAGGGCCTGGGTGGGATTATGGTTGGTGCAGACTTGATGGGCCGAAGGGCCTCTTTCTGCACTGTAGGATTCTATGACAACTTTTAAAGTTTTTATTGGAAGCCACTAATGCAATCAACATCTCTCAAACATTAATGAACAGGTGGATAACACATAAGATAAAAGGGAACCTTTTTCTTAAAGTTTATTTATTAGTCACAAATAAGGCTTACATTAACACTGCAATGAAAGTTACTGTGAAATTCCCCTAATCGCCACACTCTGGTGCCTGTTCAGGTCAATGCACTGAATCAACATGTCTTTGGACTTTGAAGGGAATCCAGAGCATCTGAAGGAAACCCACACAGACACAGTGAGAATGTGTAAATTTCACACAATGACCCAAGTTGAGAATCAAACCCAGGTCCTTGATGCTGTGAAGCAACAGTGCTAACCACTGTGCTACCGTGCCACCCAATAGCTGATGCAGCCAACATATGCTTCACATTTTTGCAAATATTAACATTACTTTCAACATAAAGATGTGACCATACTCAACCTTGCATTCTTTCCAACTCGGTCTCTGCTATGTAAGATAATTCATTTCCCATCCAACCATTTTGGCCAAAAGTCACTTTCTATCCAAAGTCCCTTGAAACACTTACAGCAAGGAGAACGTTGATGAACCTTCCCTGAAAGTTGGCAATCAAGTCGATAAGATTGTTAAGAAGGCATACGGAGTCTTAGCTTTTACTGGTAGGGGGATTGAATTTCGGAGCCACAACGTCATGTTGCAACTGTACAAAACTCTAGTGCAGCCGCACTTGGAGTATTGTGTACAGTTCTGGTCCCCGCATTATAAGAAAGATGTGGAGGCATTAGAGAGGGTACAGAGGAGGTTTACCAGGATGTTGCCTGGTATGGAGGGCAGGTCTTATGAAGAGAGGCTGAGGGATTTGAGGTTGTTTTCGTTAGAAAGAAGGCGGCTAAGAGGAGACCTATTGAAACATATAAGATGATTAGAGGTTTAGATAGGGTGGACAGTGATAGCCTTTTTCCTAGGATGGAGAAAGCTAGCACGAGGGGACACAGCTTTAAATTAAGGGGTGATAGTTATAGGACGGATATCAGAGGTAGGCTCTTTACCCAGAAGGTGGTAAGGGTATGGAATGCCCTGCCTGCGTAAGTTGTAGATGCGCCAAGTTTGGTGGCGTTTAAGAGGTTAGTAGATAAGTTTATGGATGAAAAGGGAATGGTTTAGGTTAAAGGGTTATTGCTTTTTGTTAATTTGTTCGGTGCAACATCGAAAGCCGAAGGGCCTGTTCTGCGCTGTAATGTTCTATGTTCTATGTTCTATGTTCTCTCACTCAGGTCACAGCGGTACTGACAACAGAGAATCTCTGGAGAATCCTTTCTCTGATCCTGTTAAATGATCTTGTATCACTTCAATAACAACAAAGACCTTGTCCCATCCACAATCCTTCACTGTTGCTGTCTCCAGTGTTGTGTCCTTTCAATCTTTATAACACACATTGTAACAATTGCTCTATTCTGGAGTCTATTTGAAGGCTGCCAGAGAAAAAGAACTGTTCCACCCGGAGAAAACCCAGTTTGTTTTCTCTCTGCCTGAATTCCCATTGTTCTAAACTGTCACACAGAGAGAAAAAAAACAGGGTGAAACACAAACCCGCTCCAATTAGCTTTCTATTTACCTTTTGTTCTATGCTATTTATCTCACGGCAGACCCAGGTCATAAAAACATTTCCTGGAAGACAATTATACCATGATCAGGAAACAATGAACCTTCTTTCAAATTATTCCCCAGCATGTTTTGTTCTCCTGGATGACATCATACTTTATTCCAACACATGGATCATCACAACAATGTAAGGCCAGTGTACTGAAATCTGCTTTGTTTAGTGTGTGGTATAACTTAAACAATTAATTAATCAGCAGCTATTTTAATTTCATGGTTTAGCTGAACATCAAAACCCTCACCGACCTATAAGAGAAGCAACAGATAAGAAATGCTAGTGAGAGTTCTGTTCAGACCATGAAACAGTGCTAGTGAGGCTGGGAATGGCATTAAGCAGGAAATTAGAGTTGTACACAGTAAGAGTACAGAGGTTATGGGTGACTTCATATTGACTGGGCTCATCAAACTGGTAGCAATGCGATGGGGGAGGATTTCCTGGAATGTTTAAGGGATGATTTTCTCAATCAATCTATCAATATATGTGTAATGAGAGGATTAATTAGCAATCTTGTGGTGCGAGATTCTTTGGGCAAGTATGACCATAATATGGTAGAAATCTTCATTAAGATGGAGAGTGATACAGTTAAGTCTGAGACTCCGGTTCTGAACCTGAGGAAAGCTAACTTTGATGGCATGAATAATTTCTGAAATATTTCTCATAATAGAATGGCTATAAGACAAAACCTTATGCTAAATATATAGCAGGTAACAAAATAATTAAAAATGAAAAAGCGGTGCAGTGAGAAGAATGGGCACATTCACTGTTGGGATTACGAAGCAATCAAATGAGAAAGGGGACAAACAGCCTGTCAAATTTAAAAATTGGAAAGTGAAAGAGATAACCAAGTGCACAATATAAAGTTGAAAAGTCTCTGAGAAAGTATGCATAAAACATAACATGTATTGGCTGGGATAAGCTGGCAAAGGATACTTGAGGAGTTTACAGTGGATAGCCAGACATTTTAAAGAATACATGGATAAACCTTAATAACTGTACACCCCTGTCTGGATTAAAGGTAAAATGGGGAAGGTGGCTCACCGATGGCTAACAAGAGAGATCAGGGATAGTATTAAAGACAAAGTGACGGCTTATAAATTGGCCCCAAAAAACAACAAATGCTACAATCAGGAAACTAATGAACTCTCTTCCAAAAATATTCTCCGAGCGTGTTTTATTCTCCAGGAGGATATCACATAGAAGGACACATAGCCTTCATTCCAATAAATAGGTCATCACAACAAAGTAAGGCCAGTGTAGGACTGGGAGAAATTTAAAATCCAACAGAGGAGGACAAAGGGTTTAATTTGGAAGAGGAAAACAGAATATGAGAGTAAGCTTTCAGAAAACATAAAAAAAACTGACAGTAAAAACATCTATAGATAATGAAAGGAAAAAGGCTGGTGAAGACAAATGTAGGTCCCTTACAGTTTGAATCAGATGACTTCATAATGGGCAACAAAGAGATGGCCAACCAGCTGAACAGATACTTTGGATCAGTCTTCACTAAGGAGGATGCATCTAACCTTCCAGAAAAATTAGGGAACAGAAGGTGGCATGGTGGCACAGTGGTTAGCACTGCTGTCGCACAGCACCAGCTTCAATTCCCAGCTTGGGTCACTTTCTGTGCAGAGTTTGCACATTCTCCTGTATCTGTGTGGATTTCCTCTAGGGGCACTGCTTCCCTCTCACAGTTCAAAGATGTGTGGGTTAGGTGAATTGGCCATGGTAAATAGTCCTTAGTGCCAGGGGGACTAATTAGTGTAAATACATGGGATTATCGGGATAGGGCCTGGACAGAATTGCAATCAGTGCAGACTTGATGGGCCGAATGGCGTCCTTCTGCACTACAAGATCATATGATTCTGGCATGAAGGAGGAAGCAAAAAAACATCCTTATTAGTTAGGAAATTGTATTGGGGAAATTTCTGGGATTAAAACCCAATAAGTTTGGGTTTTCTTATTGGGCCTTATTATTATTGGGTAGATAGTGAAGAGGGGTGTTATAGTTTGCAGAGAGACTTGGACAAGTTGCAGAGCTGGGCCGAGAGGTGGCAAATGGAGTTGAATGTGGAAAAGTGTGAGGTAATTCACTTTGGCAGGAATAACAAATGTGTAGAGTATAGGGCTAATGGTAGGGCTCTTAGTAGTGTTGATGAACAGAGGGATCTTGGTGTATATGTGCATAGATCCCTGAAAGTAGGCAGTCAAGTCGATAAGGTTGTTAAGAAGGCATACGGAGTCTTAGCTTTTATTGGTAGGGGGATTGAATTTCGGAGCCGCAACTGTTGCAACTGTACAAAGCTCTAGTGTGGCCGCACTTGGAGTATTGTACAGTTCTGGTCCCCACATTATAAGAAAGATGTGGAGGCATTGGAGAGGGTACAGAGGAGGTTTACCAGGATGTTGCCTGGTATGGAGGGCAGGTCTTATGAAGAGAGGCTGAGGGATTTCAGGTTGTTTTTGTTAGAAAGAAGTCGGCTAAGAGGAGACCTTATTGAAACATATAAGATGATTAGAGGTTTAGATAGGGTGGACAGTGATAGCCTTTTTCCTAGGATGGAGAAAGCTAGCACGAGGGGACATAGCTTTAAATTAAGGGGTGGTAGTTATAGGACGGATGTCAGAGGTTGGTTCTTTACCCAGAGGGTGGTAAGGGTATGGAATGCCCTGTCTGCGTCAGTTGTAGATGCGCCAAGTTTGGTGGCATTTAAGAGGTTAGTAGATACGTTTATGGACAAAAAGGAAATGGTTTAGGTTAGAGGGTCATTGTTTCTTCTTAATTGGTCGGCGCAACATCGATGGCCGAAGGTCCTGTTCTGCACTGTAATGTTCTATGTTCTGTGTTCTAAGTCTACAGGCCTGATGCTCTGCATCCCAGAGTACTTAAGGAAGTGACCTTAGAAATAGTGGATGAATTGGTGATCATTTTCCATCATCCTATAGACTCTGGAAGAGTTCCATTGCATTGGAGGTAGCTAATGTCACCTCACTTTTTTAAAAAGGGAGGGAGAGAAAAAAACGGGGAATTATAGACCAGTTAGCCTGATATCAATGGTGGGGAAAATGCTGGAGTTAATTATTAATGATGTAATAACTGAGCATTTGGAAAGCAGTGACAGGATTGGTCCAACTCAGAATGGATTCACTAAAGGAAAATTGTGCTGATAAATCTTCTGGAATATTTTGAGAATATGACCAATAGAGTGGACAAGAGTGAACCAGTGGATGTTGTGTATCTGAACTTTCAAAAGTCTTTTGACAAAATCCCACACAAAAGATTGGTGAGCAAAATGAAAGCTCGTAGAATTGGGGCTAACGTATTGACGTGGATTGTAAACTGGTTAGCAGACAGGAAGCAGAGAGTGAGAATAAATGGGTCCTTTTCAGAGTGGTAGGCAGTACTGCAGGGTTCAGTGCGGGGACCCAGCAGTTCATGATGTACGTTAATAGTTTGGATGAAGGAATTAAATGTACTATCTCCAAATTTGCAGATGACACTAAGCTGGGTGGCAGTGTGTGCTGCGAGGAGGATGGTAAGAGGCCGCAGAATGTCTTGGACAGACTGGCTGAGTGGGGCAAATACTTGGTAAATGTAACATAATGTGTTTCAATGTGAGATTATCCATTTTGGTGCAAAAACAGGAAGGAAAATTATTATCTGAATGGTGGCAGTTTAGGAAAAGGGAAGTGCAACGTGATCTGGGTGTCATAGTGGAACAGTCGCTGAAGGTTGGCATGCAGGTACAGCAGGCACTGAGGAAAGCGAATAGCATGCTGGTCTTCATAGTGAGAGTGTTAGTGTATAGGAGTAAGGATGTCTTTCTGCAGATATACAGAGTCTTGATGAGGCAACACCTTGAGTATTGTGTGCAGGTTTGGTCTCTGAGTCTGAGGAAGGATATTCTTGCTATTGAGGGAATCCAGTGAAGGTTCACCAGACTGATTCCTGTAATAACAGCACTGACATATGAAGTGAAACTGAATCGACTGAGCTTGTACTCACTGGAATTTAGAAGAATGAGAGGGGATCTCATAGAAACATAAAATCCTGATGGGACTGGACAGGCTGGATGGGGGAAGAATGTTGGGAAATCCAGAACTAAGTGGTCACAGTCTGTGAATAAGGGGTAAGTCAATCAGGACTGAAATGAGGGAGAATTTCTTCACTCAGAAAGTTGTGAACCTGTGGAATTCTCTATCACAGAAAGCTGTTGGGGTCAGTTTGTTAGATGTGCTCAAGAGAGAGCTGGACATCAATGTTGCAGCTAAAGGGATCTAGGGGTATGGAGAGAAATTGTGATTGCGATACTGAAAATGCATGATCAACTATGATTATATTGAATGGTGGTGCAGACTCGAAGGGCAGAATGGCCTGATCCTGCACTTATTTTCAACATTTCTGTACACCAGAGTTACAGCCATAGAATCATAGAGATTTACAGCATGGAATTGGTTCAACTTGTCCAGTTTTTACCACTAGCTAGTCCCAGTTGCCCACATCCCTCTATACCCATCTTACCCCACGTCTAAACCTTTTTAAAAGACAAAATTATATCCACCTCTGCTACTTCCTCTGGCAGCTTGTTCCTGGCACTCTCCACCTTCAGACTGAAAAGATTGCCCTTGTGGACCTTTTGTATCTCTCCCCCCTGATCTTAAACCTATACCCTCTTGTTTCAACGTCCCCTACTTCTGGGAAAAGAGGTTGACTATCTACCTGATCTGTGCCCTACATTTATTTTATAGACTTCTATAAGTTCACTCCTAAGGCTCCTCTGCTCTAGAGAAAAAAGTTCCAGTCTACCCAACCTCTCCTTCCACTCAATCCATCAGTAGCATTGTAATAAATCTTTTCTGCACACTTTCTAGTTTAATAATATTCTTTCTATAATAGTGTGACCAGAATTGCACAAAATATTCCAACTGTGGTCTTACTAATATTTTGTACATCATCAACAAGATGGCTCAACTCCTGTTTTCAGTGTTCTGACCAATGAAACCAAGCATGCTGAATGCCTTCTTCACCACCTTGTCCATCTGTGACTCCACTTTCAAGGAGCAATGAACCTGCACCCCGAGATCTCTTTGTTCTGTAACTCTCCCCAACCATTAACTGAGTTGGTTCTGCCCCGATTTGATCTCCTAAAATGCATCACATCACATTTGTCTAAATTAAACTCCATTCTCAGCCCACTGATCCAATTGATCAAGACCCTGTTGCAATCCTAGATACCATTTTCACTGTCCGCTATGGCACCAACCTTGGTGTCATCTGCAAACTTACTAACCAAGCCTTCTAAATTCTCATCCAAATCATTCGACATTGAGCTCCTCTAACCTTGGAATTCAAGGAAACAGGCACGGGAAGGTTTCACATGGCGATGTGTGTGACTCAGTCTGAAGTATGCCCCCCCGCCACATTGGTAAAACCATCCAGCGCCTGCATCTTAAGCAATCACTTTTACATATGCAAATAAGAGCTTCAATGCTTATTGTGCACCAGCTTCACCAAATTGATTTATCCTGCATGCAACTGCCACTTCCGTTCAGTAAACATGATTTACAAGTGACCTAAAATGCTGTCCTTAAGGGAACTGCTGTCAGCCAGCATCAGAAGGTAAATCATGTAACTAAGTAATCAACATAAGCCATTTATTTCTCAGCCAGGCAAAAGTGGCAGTGTAACAGCAGCAGAAATAATTCTAAAAGGGGAAAATAGCTGGAGGAATGTAAACAAAAGGAGAATGGAAAACACAAGCTTGTCTTCATTCTAAAATCCATCAGGAAGGACGTTACAAAAAAATCATTCTTGTCTTAGTGTTAGCAAGTGGACTGCCCAGAATGGCACCAAACAAATGTCAACATGGCAAAAAGAAATCATTTCTTCCTGTGAATAGATGATAAATAAAGTTATGGAGTCACATTGATATTGAGGGCTGCCTTACTAGGGTAAAATTTCTGCTGCCACCAAATCTCTACCAGATTGAACAGAGTTCAAAGGATTACAGGTTTTTAGGGGGCAGGTAGTGGTGAAGTGGTAATGTCACTGGATTACAATCCAGAGGCCTCGGCTAATGCTTGGGGACGTGCGTTCAAATCTCACTCAGTGGAATTTAAATTCAATTAAAACTTAAAAGCTGGCCTCAGTTGTGATGACTATGAAACCAGCATCAATAGTTGCCAAAACCCCATCTGATTCTCTATTGAGGGAAGGAAATCTGACATCCTTTACCTAGCCTGGCTGATATGTAACACCAAATCCACAGCAATGTGGTTGACTCTCAACTGCTCTGAAATGATCAAGGAAGCAATTAGGGAAGCAAATACAAAGGTGATGTCAGGGGTAGGTTTTTCACTCAGAGGGTGGTGAGTGAATGGAACCGACTGCCGTCAGAGGTTGTTGAGGCAAACTCACTGGGGTCTTTTAAAAGATTTCTGGACGAGTATATGGGAAAGAATAGGATAGGGGGTTATAGATAGGTCTGTGGATTGGTAGATGTGATCGGCGCAACTCGTGGGCCGAAGGGCCTGTTTGTGCTGTATTGTTCTATGTTCTATGTTCTATGAAGTTCAGGGCAGATAAGGATGGCCAGTGAAGGCCGCATCCCATGACAGAATTAAACATAAATAAATTGAAAATACAATGGACGTAAGAAAATGTAGCTGAAAAGCTGTAGCAACACAACCTCCTGAAGAAGATTGAACAGAAATGCAATGGAAAATCCTAAGTGTCATTGGTCATGAATTGTGTCATTGAGGTTCTTGATTGTTCTGATCTTCAGACTCAGTGTGGATTCACAGTAGGATGAATGAATGAATTCCCCAGAATAATAATCCCCATTACCTTTTTTTTGAAAAAGATAAGTTACGATTAATTGTGTGAATACCAGAACATCCTGCATAAATTAGTTATGATGCTCATACCTGATCTGTACGTATGCAGAACTCTTGAGAAAGCTAATAAATGTGTCAGTAATGATATTGTGGATCTTCAGTGAAGAGACAGCTCCCTTGCCTTGTTAAACAGCCAATTTAAATGAGTGTGTATTCAGGGAGAAAAATGGCTGCAACAAATTCTTTACAGACCGGGGTATTTCTGTCACAGTTAAATTGACTGCTTTTCTTCAAAGTTGGTGCTGTGAAGCAGATGAATGAAGTAACTCTCCTGAGTAATGCGGCAATGACCTGAGAAACATACCTTGACATCGATGAATGACTGATAGCTGCATTGGCATCAGCAGGGGTCTGAGAGAGTGATGCTGAAATAGAAGGTGAATACTGCACTCACCTTCAATAGCACCGGCAAAGCAAAATAACTCAGCCTGTGACACTCCAAATTTAGTTTGCACAGATCATTCTGCAATTGTTTGCTGAATCTGAATACATGAAAAGAGCTAGTGTTTGCTGTACGTGTGCATTGTACACATTAACTGCACTGCAATATATTTGTGTGCTTCGCTGCAGTGTTATTATATATTCTATACTCGTCCTTAATGTCACAGAAAAATGTCACTTAAATAAGCTCAGAAACAATTAACCATCAGTGCCTACAAATGAATTATTAAAGTTGAAATATATTATTATACACCAGTCCATTACTTTGATAATGCCATAAACATCAAATTTACCAGACAAAACTAACATCCTGCTATGTTTAAAATCCTGCACTTTTATTAATGCTATGACAATATCCTGACAAAATAGGTGAAGGCAGGATTTCGATATAAGCAAAGGTGATGGAACAGGGGTGGAGTCACTGATTGTATCTTTTGTCTTGACAAGTATTAGGGGAAGTGTTAGGTAATGAAAAATCATTAAGGTAGACAAATCTCCAGAGCCAGATGGCATCCATCTCAGATTACTGAGGGAGATAAAAAAGGAAATTACTGGGCCTCAAACAGAAATCTTTGTTTCCTTGTTGGACATTGTGAAGGGGAGGTCGTGCTTCACTAACTTGATCAAGTTTTTCAAGGAAATGATGAAGATGATAGATGAGGGAAAGGTAGTGGATGTTGTATACATGGACTTCAGTAAACCTTTGACAAAATACTTCATTGCAACTAATATGAAAGTCACATGGGATCAGAAGAGAACTGGTAAGACAGATACAGAACTGACTTGGCCATAGAAGATAGAGGGTTGGAGTAAAGGGGTGCTTTTCTGAATGGAAGGTTGTGACTAGCATTGTTCGCGGAGATCAGTTCTGGAACCTTTATTGTTTGTAGTATATATAAATGATTTGGAAGAAAATGTAGCTGTTCTGATTAGTAAGTTTGCAGATGACATAAAAATTGGTGGAGTTGCAGATAGTGAAGTAGGTTGTTAGAGGATACAGCACGATATAGACCAGTTGGGGACTTGTGTAGAGAAATGGCAAATAGAATTTAATCTGGACAAGTGTGAGATAATACATTTTGGAAGATCCAATGTCTGTAGGAATTATACAACAAATTGTAGAATCCTTAGGAGTATTGACAGGCAGAGAGATCTGGGCGTACATATCTACTGATCACTGAAAGCGACAACTCAAGTTGATAAAATAATCAAAAAGACATATGGCACGCTTGCCTTCATTGGTTAGGGCATTGGGTATAAAAATTCGCAGGTCATGCCACAGCATTCGCAGGTCATGGACTTCAACACGGATAAATGTGTGGTGCTCCATTTTGGCAGGACCAATGGGATGAAGCAATATAACACCAAGGGTAGGAGTCTTGGCAGTGTTGAGGAGCAGAAGGATCTTGGGGTCCGGGTCCATAGAACTCTTAAATCTGCCCGGCAAGTGGAGGATGTGGTCAAGAAGGCATATGGTGTACTGGCCTTCATTAACAGAGAAATTGAGTTTAGGAGTCGGAAGGTAAGGCTGCAACTTTATAAGACCCTCGTCAGACCCCAATTGGAGTACTGTGTGCAGTTCTGGTTGCCTCACTATAGGAAGGATGTGGAAGCTATTGAGAGGGTGCAGAGGAGATTTACAAGAATGTTGCCTGGATTGGGGGGCATGTCTTATGAAGATAGGTTGAGAGAGCCAGGTCTCTTCTCCCTGGAGAGACTTAGGTTGAGAGGCGACCTGATAGAGGTTTATAAGATGTTGAGAGGAATAGATAGGGTGGATTCTCGGAGGCTATTTCCCAGGGCTGAAATGGTTGCTACAAGAGGACACAGATTTAAGGTGCTGTGGGGCAAGTATAGAGGAGATATTAGGGGTAAGTTTTTCACTCAGAGGGCGATGAGCGAATGGAATCGGTTGCCGTCAATGGTGATAGAGGCTAACTCGTTGGGGTCTTTTAAGAGACTTCTGGATGAGTACATGGGATTTAATGGGATTGGGAGTTACAGATAGTTCTATGACTTGGTAGGTATAGATATGATTGGCACAACTTGTGGGCCGAAGGGCCTGTTTGTGCTGTAGTGTTCTATGTTCTATACAGAATTTAGTTCAGCCTCATTTAGAATATTGTGTACAATTCTGGTCCCCCCACTATCAGAAGGATGTAGAACTGTGGTGAGGCTGCAGAAAAGATTTACCACAATGTTGCCAGTCTGGAGAGCATTAGCTATGAGGAGAAGTTGGATAAACTTGGTTTGTTTTCATTAGAACGCCAGAGATAGAGCAGTGACCTGATAGAGGTTCACAAGATTATGAGTGGCATGGATAGAGTGGTAACAAAGGTTTAAGGTGCATGGGGAAAGGTTTAGAAGAGATGTGCAAGACAAGTTTCTTACACAGAGAGTGGTGAATATCTGGAATGCACTGCCTGGGGAAGTAGTGGGAGCAGTTATGATTGAGGGGTTTAAGGGACAATTAGATGAATATATAAATAAGATAGGAATGGAGGGATATGGACTCACAAAGTGCATAAGGTTTTAGTTTAGACAGGCATTATGATTGAGGCAGGCTTGAAGGGCCAAAGGGCCTGTTCCTGTGCTGTATTTGTCTTTGTTTTTTTGTTCTTTGATATCCTGGGTAATTATAAGCCATGAACTTGATGTCAATGATAGTAAAATTGTTGAAGAAGACTCTTAAGGATCTCTTCTGTACACATTTGGAACTGAAACTTAACTGGGCTCATCACATCAACACAGTGGCTACAAGACCAGGTAGAGGCAAGAAATACTGTGATGAGTAACTCACTTGCTGATTCCTCAAAGCCTGTCCACCATTTACAAGGCACAAGTGAGGATTGTGATGGAATACTCCCCATTTGCCTGGATGAGTGCAGCTCCAATAATCCTCAAGAAGCTTGACGTTATCCAGGACAAAGCAGCCTGCTTGATTGGCACCACATTCACAAACATCCACTCCTTCCACTACTGATGCTCAGTAGCAGCAGCGTGAACTATCTACAAGATGCACTGCAGCAGTTCATCAAAGATCCTTAGACAGCACCTTCCAAACCCACGGCCATTTCCATCTTGAAGGGCAAGGCCAGCAGATACATGGGAACACCATCACCTGCAAGTTTCTCTCCATTTCCATCCTAACTTGGAAATATATCAGCATTCCCTCACAGTTGCTGGGTCAAAATCCTAGAATTTCCTCTCTAACAGCACTGTGGGTCAATCCACAGAATGTGGATTGCAGTAATTCAAGAAGGTAGCTCACCACCACCTTCTCAAGGACAATTAGGGATGGGCAAAAAATGCTGGTCCAGCCAGCAACACCCATGTTCCACTAATGAATAGTAAAAAAATGCTCTTACTAGCAAAAGGCAGCATTGTTTTATGTGAGAGAAGACATGTTTCACCAATTAGATTGAGTTTTTTGATGAAGTGACAAAAATGATTGATGAGGGAAGGGCTGTGGATGTTGTCTACATGGACTTCAGTAATGCATTTGACAAGCTCCCACGTGGCAGTCTGGTGCAGAAGGTTAAATCACATGGGATCAAGGATGAACTAGGGAGATGGATTCAGAACTGGGTTGGCCATGGGAAACAGGGGGTAGTGATGGAAAGGAGTTTCACTGAATGGAGATCTGCAATTAGTGATGTTCTGCAGAGATCAGTGCAAGGACCTTTGCTGTTTGTAATATATAAAAATGATTTGGAAGAAAACATAGCTGGTTTGACTAGCAAGTTTGTGGATGACACCAAGATTACTGGAGTTGCGGATAGTGATGGAGATTGTCAGAGAATAAAGCAGAATACAGATTTTCATTCAAAAAAGTTGCAAATTATTTGTTATCTATAAATGTCGAGGCCTTTTAGAGGCATGGATTTAAATAATATTTCAATTTCAATCAAATGTTAGAATAAAATGGTACTTTTACAGATTTAGGAGCAGCCCATACAAGCATTTTCATGTCAAAATATCAATTGTGCTATCTGCACATCGATCTATTGTGAAAGGTTACCTTTTCCATATGTGGAATACAAATAATATACATTTTAGTGCCTCACTTCATGAAAATATTCTCTTTCTTTGTTACACACACTGTTCCCTTGAGTAGTGAAGACAAGCAAAAAACGTTTCCTCTTCATTTCCATTGTAATGAGCAGAAATAGAGGATAAAATAGTCCAACACTGAGGTCAAAGGAGCGGGCAACTCCTCAGACCATCCAGAAAGGAAGTAGTTTGACTGATGAGGCAGTAATAATCTAATTTAGGGCCTTTCTCAATGGGAATAGCCAAGAAGTCAAGATGAACCTTTTGTTTTATTCATACATGGGGCATAGGCATCATTGGGTGACTAGCATTTATTGTCCATCCTTGGTTGCCTGAGGGCAGTTGAGAATCGATTCATTGCTGTGGCTCTGGAGTCACCTGCAGATCAGACCAGGTAAAGACGGCAGATTTCCTTCCCTAAAGAACATTAGTGACTCAGATGGGTTTTTTTTCCGACAATGAAATGATTTCATGGCCATCAGTAGATTTTAATTTCAGATTTTTTTTATTAAATTCAAATTCCATTAACTCAAGAACAGCTTCTTCCCTGCTGCCATTTGAATGGATCTACTTCACACTAATTGATCTTTCTCTACACCCTAGTTGTGACTGTAACACTACACTCTGCACTCTTTCCTTTCCTTCTCTATGAATGGTATGCTTTGTCTATATAGCACGCAAGAAACAATATTTTTCACTGTATGTTAATACATGTGACAATAATAAGTCAAATCAAAAAAATCTGCCATGGTGGGATTCAAACCTGTATTCCCAGAGCATTAGCTGAGTTTCTGGATGAATAGTTTAACAATAATCTGGCTAGGCTATCACCTCCTCCTACATGTGACTTGAAGATATCAATGAGGACCACATGCAATATTGGGTTTCATGCTATAAGCAGCAACTTTAGAAAGAGTGTAATACGGATTCAGATCACAGGAATATAAATACAAAGAAAGACATGAAGAATTGGCACATTGTTGATTGAGACAATATTGACTATAAGGCAATATGGTAGGAGTGTTTATAACTGTATGGGATTGGGTTGAGTGGATAGAAAGGGTAGCTAGAGTTAGGGAGGGGCAGAGATACATAGTTAACTGAATATCTTTTAGAAGAGAAGACAAGAAATATCCCTACTGATGGAGTTGAGAAATTCATATCAGGATCAATGGTTAAAACAGAAACGATGTCAGCATTGTTGATTAGGTCAGATAGACGATTCTGAGAAAGAGGACAGATACAGAATGAAGCTGGAGAAATGGAATTAAGAGGAAACACTCTGACATGAACTTTTCTGTCTGAATGTCCTTTTTAATGTTGTAACTTTTATGCACTTTTACAACTTATTCATCAGATCGATAATATGAAAGTGAAGGCTTATTATGGAGAAGAAATACCATCAAAAATCTAAATAAAAGGCAATCAAAAATTTCAATACAGGAACATGGAAACATAGGTGATAGGAGCAGGAGGAAGTCATTTGGCCCTTCGAGCCTGCCCCGCCACTCATTACAATCATGGCTGATCATCCAACTCAATAGCCTAATCCTACTTTAGATTTTAGGTGTCCAGATTACCAACAATTTGTCCTGGTCCCCCCATGCCTACACTATGGTTAGGAAAGCCCACCAACGCCTCTACTTTGGTGAAATTTGGCATGTTAGTTACAACTCTCACCAGCCTTTACAGATGCACCATAGAAGGCATTCTTTCCGATTGGATCACAGCTTGGAATGGGCTCCTGCTCTGTCCAAGACCACAAGATCTACAAAAGGTCATGAATATAGCATAATCCATTATGTGAACCAGCTTCCCATCCATTGACTCTGTCCACAGTTGCTGCTGTCTCGGCAAAGCAACCAGCACAATTAAGGACCCCATGCACCCTGGACATTCTCTCTTCCATCTTCTTCCTTCAGAAAGATGGTACAAAAATCTGAGGTCACGTGTGAACTGACTCAACAACATCTTCTTCCCCACTGCTGTCAGATTTTTGAATGGACTTACCTTGCATTAAATTGATCTTTCTCTACAGCCTAGCTATGACTGTAACACTACATTCTGCATTCTCTCCTTTACTTCTCTATGAATGGTATAGTTTGTCTGTATAGCGTGCAAGAAACAATACTTTTCATTGTATGTTAATACATGTGACAATAATAAATCAAATCAAAATTAAATTTAGCTCCCTCGTTCAAATCATTAATATATATTGTAAATAACTGGGATCGCAGTACTGATCCCTGTGGCAGGTAAATGGTAAATGTGTTCTTTGTCTGAAACCTTAAGGTTGATGCCAGCAAACTGTAAAGAGAAGCTGTCATTAAAGAAGCTAATGCTGTTTTTATTTAATTTGATAACTATGGCTTCTTTTTCCTCGGGTGTGGCCCTCACTGGTTAGGTTAATAATTATTCCCCATTCCTAATTCTTCTTGATGGGATAACATTATATTTATGCACATGGAGTGACCCTCAGTAAAGAACCAGATGTTTCTCCTGTATTAGCAGTGACTCAGTTGGCCACACTCTCAGCCCTGGGCAAGAATGTTGTGGGTTCAAATTCCACTCAAGGGACAAAAGTAAAAACAAGCTGAGAAGTGTCAAAAGCATGAATATCATAGCATCTGTTACATTAATTTTAACATACTGCTGCATGCATTAATTTGAAAATTGTGTCAAAATAACATTACAAATATATTAATAGCAATTTACTAACTGGAGATAAAGGTGGAATTTTGAAATGTGATCCCCTATTTCCTTATCATAGGCAGATTATACTTTGAAGTACAGAGGGTCACATTCTCCCTTTACCCTTATCACCCACCCACTCTCCAAGAAACAACAATCCTTACAGCAAGGACGATACTTCCAGAGTTCAATGGACTCCCCTATTCCCATTCCAAGCTGTTTCCTTAGTCTTCAGATTTCCTTAAATCCAGAACCAAAAGTGAAGCCTGGATTGATGACTGGGCTTCCTTCTTTAAGATGAATCTCCTAGAATTCTTAAATGGTAATAGAATACATTTCTTTGACTCGAGACCATGTCTCTGTTGCTTCTGGCTGTAGTAGCTCACAAATCCATGTAGCCTCTTCATCCCACACAAAGAAACTGCTATGAGTGGGATTCTCCAGCCAGTCACACAGTGGGATTTTCATATCCAACTGTAGCGAACAAAAGTTTGGCTGAGCGCCAAATTCTCCATCCTCTCTGGCAGCAGAGTTTGAATGCCCAAAGATTTCCAGTCTATCTGTCTGAGAGAGTCATTGATTTGTAGGAAAGCCTATATTCTGATTTCAAAAATGACCTCCTCTTTCTTCTTCCCCATTGTGATGTGCAGCACATTAATCCCTGTGTCTAGGTAGAAATGTTAATTAGCTCCCTGAGATGTAATGGAGAGTTTGCAGCACAGCTATTTACACCCCAGTATCTTCAGCATCCCCTTTGGGAATTTGTGATACCCAGAATCTATTGATTATAAACCCAGAGACTGCTGCCATTGGCTCCAAGAATAAATACCTTGTGCCTTCTTCCCAGTAAAGAAAATCTGAATCTTTCTTTGATCATTTACAGTCCCATCACTCAGGTTTACTGTGAGAGCAGACTCCAGAATAGGCCATCTGACCACCTTCATTCACTCAAAATTTAAAGGTATGGTCTCAGAACATAATCACTTATAAACTGCAGAATTATAACATTCTTCCTTGAAAATGAGAGATGTTTATGTAACATTAAAATGCCAGCATCCTTGGAGAGCAGAAGTTGTAAGAAACTTGGTGCAGTAAACATGGACAGAGTCTCATAAAATTGAATGAGTTGATAGTAGCAGCAAGATCATATTCAGGCAACAGCCGTCATTCTCCCACCCTTCACCATTCCCCTGCCCAATACTGCTCTGACCTACACAGCTTGCCACAACTACACACCCACACACACACACACACCCACCACACCCCACACACACACCCCACACACACACACCCACCCACCACACACCCACACACACACACACACACAACACCACCAAACACACACACACCACATACACACACACCCACCACCCACCCACCCACCCACCCACCCCACACCCACCCACCCCACACACCCACCCACCCCCCACACCCACACACACACACACACATACACACATACCACACACCCACCACACCCACACACACACCCACCACACACCCACACACACACCCACACCACCAACACACACACACACACACCCACACCCACACACACACACATACACCCACACCCACCCACCCCCCACACCCCACACCCACACCACACACATACCCACACACACACACACACCCACACACACACCCACACACACACACATCCACACACCCACACCCACACCCACACACACCCACACACTTTCTTATCTCTAGCTCTTCCTCAAATTTCCATGTTAATAGACACCACCCACACTCTAAAACTCATTCTGCACAGTCACTCTCCTTCAATCTTGTAACACCCTAATGATGTTAGATGTTATAGGTTTTATTCAAAAAGGAAAAAGAGGTCTGGTTTGCACATGTTGATTTAAAATAACAGCAAGGTTTATTGGGCAGCTGTTCCCTGTACAGAGTGGAAAATGAAACTAAACAGGAACCTGTAAAATACCCTAATTACATCACCGTCCAATTATGTGATTGGTTCTTAAAACAATCATTCAACCATGTAAATATATAATGTATTGTTAATACTCGCTCCACTTCTTATTCTCTGCCGACTTTCATTGCAGGAGAAGAAAGTGCACAGCCTGCAGGAGAGGCAGTGAAGACAAGTTTGAACTGATGTTTGAGAGATTGGAAGGGCAATATACACACTGGCCAATGGTGATGGAGAGATGGCATGACCTGGTGTCAGTATTAGGTTCAGAACTGACACCTGGCAGTCACTCTGGTGAACTGAACTCTCATGATATGCACCATGCTAAGTTTGTACCCTTCTCATTATCACTACCAACTGTTCCAAAAGGTCCTTCTCAGGTGAGACAGAGATGGTGAGGGAACATCAATGATTCAGGAACCCATTCCAGCAGCATAGATTCAATGGTGGACATTGGTACAGTGATGGCCAGGTATTATGTAGTGAGAAGCACATCACTTGTCAACAGGAGCGGCTGTTAGAGGCTGGAATTCTCTGGCTCTTCATGCCTGTGGGATTTCCTGCTCCTGCTGGTAGCACACTCCCACCTGTGGTTTTCCCAGCGGTTTGGAATGGCTTTAATGGGTGACTGTATTGACAGAGGCAGAGCCAGGGAATTCCACCATCAGCCATTGGCATGTTGCCTTCCAAAGGCTAGAGAATCTTGCCCAATGATTGGGATAGATGTGGATAATCACTTTCAGAACTTGTAAGGCACGATCTCCAGAGAGAGTGCCATCATATCTCGCCCTCTGTATGGATACTTCTCCACATGGAAAGTGTGGACCTGCTTTGAGAATTAGACACAGCTGACTCCCATGGAAATGCTGGCTTAGACCAATGGCTTCCATAGTCTGACTGCCACTTTACAGATGGAGAACAACCACACCCTGTGGGCTTAGCATCTCACTGTCATGTGGCCAAATTCTCTCCGTCCCTGGGCTAGCAGGGTGTGTGTGAGGCCTGAGTGGGGAAGGTGGAAGCAGGACACATGGCAGTGGGGACTCTTGTCAATGCACCTCCAGTTCTCAGCCCAGAGCCACACGAATCTCCTCCTGCCCCAGTGACTGAGTCTGACCCCGCAGAGAATGAAGTGGGGACATCTTTGGATGGGCCCTCATGGAGTCCAACATTCAGAGGCCATCTGCCTGGGGCATCTCTTGTGACAGATCAGGGGAACTGCTGACTTGGCTGAAGTCACAGAGATAAACAATATGTAGGAGGAATAGAAAGCCAAAGAGAGGAAGGTTCAAGTTGGAAAAGGGGATTCACTGGGGTTTTTGTAACAATATTAATTTATTCATAATGATCTGTATTTCAATGCATGGATGACTTTATGTGAATTCATCATTCACAATGGCCACAACTAACTCCTGCCCTCAGATCCACTGCTTATCAGTTGTTCCCATGCTGCAGGGGAGTACAGCTGAGTCAAATCCCAACCATTTAAAAACAATTACATTTCACTCTCAAAGTCGTGGTTTCAGGATGGATGGAGAATTCCTGTCACAACACAAGATTTATACAGCGGCTAACCATTAGTTTACCAATTTCAACATTTCCAGTATCTTCCCAGCTCATCAATTTCTGTAAGCAATGAGTCCTCAATTTTCTCTCATCCCTTATATTCCTGCGAGATGCAGGGTGACAAGAGAACTCGTGCTGTCTGTTTGAGCCAGAATCTAGGTTGAAATACAGACTTAATTGTCTTTGTGAATATTTTAATTACTTTCCAGACAAGCCACACTGCACTTTCCTGCTCGTCAGAAAACCTCTTCAGACTTTCTCATCCATTTTCCCAGCAAGGGATCGGGCTCAAACCCAATTTTTTGCCTCTTGCTTTATTTCCCATCCTGCTATGCTACTTGAATGACACAGCTGGGCAGAAAATTTCTACCCATCAGATCTGAAAAAGACTTGATAGGTTGGATGCTGAGTGAGTCTATGCTCTTGTTTTGAATCTATCTGGGATTCATTTGAGGTCTCCCATTTAAGACGGATAAGGAAAACTTTAATCTCTCAGAGGATCACTAGTTGGTGGGATTACTTTTCCCAGGAATAGGTGAAAGTTGGGTCATTGAATAAATTCAATGCGGAGTTAGGGAGATTTTTGATCAGCCAGAGAATGAAGGGTTATAGAGGATGGAGAGAAAAATGGAATTGAGACCACAATCAGGTCAGCCATGATGTTATTGAATGGGGAGCATGTTTGAGGGGCCAAATGGCCTACTCCTGCTTCTATTTCTTGTGTTGTTGTGTACACTCCTAAATGAACAGCTACAATTTTAGGATTGTACCCATTGTTTCTACATTCTCCCACCAGCGGAAATAGTTTCTCTCTGGTCTGAATCTGAAGCTTCGGCAGCAGCACAGGAAGAGGTGGCATTGGCCCAGGTTTTCCTGGGAGTTGGGCCAAACTAGTTTAAAGAATATAATTGAAACGCAGAGTAAATTGTCAGGGTGAGGAGATAGTTTCTGCTTTTCTTGTCTACAACTCCCTCTTTGGGCCTTTAGGTTGCTGCAGGGAGCACCTTGATCTGGTTGGTGCCCTCCACAGGCAGTGGGCAGTCATCTGCAAAGTGCCTCTCCAAATCTTCCCCCACCCGTGGGAACATACTCAGCTCCCTGTGATGTTACCAATGCACTCCTTGCCTTTCATTCTGTCTCCCAGGAGCCAGTGAATTCCTGGTCTCAGTTTTTACTGGATTGAAGACTTTTTTTATAGAACATAGAACAATATAGCACAAACAGGCCCTTCGGCCCACGAGTTGCGCCGATCACATCTACCAATCCACAGACCTATCTATAACCCCCTATCCTATTTGTTTCCATATACCCATCCAGAAGTCTTTTGAAAGACCACAGTGAGTTTGCCTCAACAACCTCCGATGGCAGTCAGTTCCATTCACTCAGCACCCTCTGAGTGAAAAACCTATCCCTGACATCTCCTTTGTATTTGCTTCCCTGCACCTTAAATCTGTGTCCTCTCGTAGTGACCATTTCAGCTCGGGGAAATAGTCTCTGAGAGTCCACCTTATCTATTCCTCTCAACATTTTATAAACCTCTATCAGGTCGCCTCTCAACCTACGTCTCTCCAGTGAGAAGAGTCCCAGCTCCCTCAACCTATCTTCAAAAGGCCTGCCTCCCAATCCAGGCAGCATCCTTGTAAATCTCCTCTGAACTCTCTCAATAGCCTCTACATCCTTCCTATAATTAGGCGACCAGAACTGTGCACAATACTCCAACTGGGGTCTGACAAGAATAGAACATAGAACATAGAACATTACAGCACAGTACAGGCCCTTTGGCCCTCGATGTTGCGCCGGCCAGTGGACCCTCTAACCTAAACTATTCCAATATCATCCATACGCCTATCCACCGAACATTTGAATGCCCCCAAAGTAGGCGAGTCCACAACTGCTGCAGGCAGGGCATTCCACGCCCTCACCACCCTCTGTGTGAAGAACCTGCCTCTGACATCCGTCCTATAACTACCACCTCTTGATTTAAAGTTATGTCCCCTCGTGTTGGTCATCACCATCCGAGGAAAAAGGCTCTCACGATCCACCCTATCCAATCCCTTGATCATCTTATACGCCTCAATTAGGTCACCGCGTAACCTTCTTCTCTCTAATGAAAATAACCTCAGGTCCCTCAGCCTTTCCTCATAAGGCCTTCCCACAATACCAGGAGATATCCTGGTAAATCTCCTCTGCACCCTTTCCAATGCTTCCACATCTTTCCTATAATCATATAGAGCTGCATCATTACCTCCTGACTCCTAAATTCTATTCCTCGATTAATGAAGGCCAGTACACCGTACGCTTTCTTGACCACTTCCTCCACCTGCGAGGCCGATTTAAGAGTCCTATGGACCCGGACCCCGAGATCCTTCTGCTCTACAACACAGCTAAGACTCCTACCCTTTATATTGTACTCCTTCAAAGAAGTTCAAAGTTCAAAGAGCAACACAGCACGGGAAACAGGCCCTTTGGCCCAATGAGCCCGCGCCGCCGTCATAACTATATAGTAACAATTCCATTTTCTTATTCTAATTTTAGGTTATTCCTAATATGGAAGAATCTCGATATAGGGTCAATTTGTTTCCCAATCAGCCTACGAGCGAATTTTTGGGATGTGGGAGGAAACCGGAGTGCCCGGAGAAAACCCACGCAACCACGGGGAGAACGCGCAAACTCCCGCAGACACCGGCCCCATTCCAAGTGTCTGCACAGCCACATCGATAGTCTCTGAGCTGTCATGGTGCCCTTCAGATGGTCCACATAAAGCACTCATTTACGACATGAAGCACCAGGCAACCCATGAATCAACATCCAAGAGCTGTCCTCGCACCACCTGCCGAATGCATGCTCCTTGTTGGTCAAGTATGGACCGAATTACCTGTGGAAAAAAAGCCATAGTTAAACAGTCCTACTATATCCCTCTATCTGCATACCGCTCATGTGGCTGTCCAAGAGACCCTTAAACAGCCCCAGCGTGCCTGCTCCCACCACCTTACTCGGCAGTGCACTCCACTTTTTTTTTGCACATCTCTGGACAAGTTATTCTCTCGCCCTTTCCTCTTACGTTAATATTGAAACTTGTTTTCATTTCTTGTAGCTTCTTGGTAATTTAAGAGGAACATTTGATAAAGCTAAATGTAGAAAAGGATTTGGTTCTGAGCAGAAAAAAAAACCCCAGCAGAATTCAGAATTCAAAGGCCACTCGTCAGTTCCCGGGCTCTTTAACAGACCCAGCTAGGTGATGGTTGATGTTAGTCACTTCCAGTATGTAAACTGTATCACTGCGGTGGACAGTAAATAATGTTCTCTTCAAGAGAGAAAATTAAACCGCATCATTCAATTTTCATTCCCATTATTCCTGCCAAAATGGACCACTACACATTTATCTGCATTGAAGTCCATCTGCCACTTCTCCGCCCAGTCTTGCATCCTGTCTATGTCCCACTGCAACTTTTGGCATCCCTCCAGACCATCCACAACACCACCGATCTTTGTATCATCGGCGAACTTGCTAACCCATCCCTTCACTTCCTCATCCAGGTCATTTATGAAAATGACAAACAGCAGGGGTCCCAGAACAGATCCCTGGGGCACTCCACTGGTTACCGATCTCCATGCAGAACAAGACCCATCCACAACCACTCTCTGCCTTCTGCCGGCAAGCCAGTTCTGGATCCACGAGGCCAAAGCCCCTTGGATCCCATGCCCTCTCACCTTCTCCAGAAGCCTTGCATGTGGGACCTTATCAAACGCCTTACTAAAGTCCATGTACACTACGTCCACCGCCCTTCCTTCGTCAATGTGTTCAGTCACATTTTCAAAGAACTCAACTAGGCTCGTAAGGCATGACCTGCCCTTGACAAAACCATGCTGACTATTTCTAATCAGTCCAAACTTCTTCAAATGTTCATACATCTTATCCCTCAGAAGCCTCTCCATCAGCTTACCAACCACTGAAGTCAGACTCACTGGTCGGTAATTTCCTGGACTATTCCTGTTCCCTTTCTTAAAGATAGGAACCACATCCGCAATCCTCCAATCCTCCGGAACCTCTCCCATTTCCATGGACGACGCAAAGATCATCTCCAGGGGCTCTGCAACCACTTCCCTCACCTCCCACAATAACCTGAGGTACATCCCATCCGGTCCCGGCGACTTGTCTACCTTGATAGAACTTAACAGGTCTAACACATCCTCTTTCTTAACATCCACATACTCAATCTTTTCCGTATGTCTCAAACCTGCAGTGCAATCTCCCAGTTCACTTTCCACCGTGAATACCGAGGCAAAGTATTCGTTAAGCACCTCTGCCATTTCTTCCGGATTCACGCAGACTTTTCCCCCTTCACCTTTTATAGGTCCTATCCCTTCTCTTCTCATTCTTTTACTTTTCACATATTTGTAGAAGGCCTTGGGATTCTCCTTAATCTTACCTGCCAAGGCCTTCTCATGACCCCTTCTGGCTCTCCTAATTTCCTTTTTAAGTTCCCTTCTACACACCTTATACTCCTCCTTACTTATCTTTGATTACATCCTCAAGCTCCAAAGCTAAAGGAAATGCAAGCAAACTGTTCTCATCATTTCCCCCTGTTGTGCTCTGGATTATATTCTGGTGAATCTCGAAGCCCCACACTGAATGCAGTTCTCCCGTTGACGTGTGGCATTTTTTCTAAATCTAAAATGGATGTTCAAACATTGAAATATTATAGGAAGACTAGATTATGCACACACATTTATCATAAACATTGCCAATTTTTCAACAGCAGAGGTAATTGGTTAATTTGATTTATAGTTCAGCTAAACTCAGAGAGAGAGAAAGAAAACAGCCTAACTGAGTTTTCAAACTCCTTCATTAGTAACTCCCACAAGGCAAATGTTTGCTCAGGTTCCACAATATATTGCATTCAATTCTTGTTAGTTCACTAATCCACTGCGGTTAAATAATCCTTTTTGGTGCTAATTAACTTCAATCCTTAGTTTATTCTTTCAGTATATATCTTCACCAGATATTTGTCCCCTTGGGGAACAGTGGGGAGGCAATGGAAAGATTCCTGGTCTGATTAAGGAAAGGTCATGTTGCCAGAGTCCCAGACCATCGGCTGCTGACCCCTTTGAACAGTCAACACATCCTGAAGCTGCTTTCCATGGTCAACATGTCCCACTTGAACCTGGAGCCTCTGCTGCGGAGGTAGAGGAGGCTACACTTTGCTGACACTACATCCATTCAACTCTTCACAATATTTCACATCTTTAAATTTCAATTGTTGCTGATTTCACTCTGGAATTATATCTTTACGTAAATATTGAATACAGATTTATACTCAGAAGGCCTGGAATTCAAATCACGTGAAGTCATCCTAAAGATTAAAGAATGTAAGGACATACAACAATGGTAAAAAATGATTTATTTCTGGTTTAAACATGTAAGAATTAAATTTGTACCAAAGTGGGTAGATTATTTTTGACAAAGTATTGTGCTTTAGTGTGGTCTGCATTCTGCAGTTTTATTTTTCATTAAAAGTAAAGTTAAAGTTTATTTGTTACTCACAAGTAAGGCTTACATTAACACTGTAATGAAGTTACTGTGAAAATCCCCTAGTCACCATCGTCCAACACCTGTTCGGGTCAATGTACCTAACCAGCATTCAGATTATGGGAGGAAACCGGAGAAGCTCCACGTAGACATGAGGAGAACATGCAAACTCCATGCAGATAGTGAACTAAACCAGGAATCAAACTCAGGTTCCTGACACTGTGAGGCAGCAGTGCTAACCAACATGCCAATGTACCACCTATCTACTGTGCTGTGTACTAGAACCAGTTCATTGTTTCGATCCTTTTTTAACATGTTGCTGCATTTATAAACAAGGCATTTTAATACAGAATCATCAGCTAGCTCAAACTCTTAGACATTCCCATACCGTTTAATAGGGCAAACTTCTACCAGACTCAGTCAGAAAGCCGACGTGAAGCTTTGCAGTTCCACAGAACAATTTTCCCTCCAGTTTTTGAGTCACTCTGACTAAAATAGGTGGGTGGGAATGGGTCTGGTTTACACCCTCACCCTAGCAAGATGGAGTTTCTTAAAACTGGCAAAACTGGCTACACAGAAATCAGATGCCATTTTGAAAGGACATCTCCGTGACCTTCCCCCGCCAACATGGAAGTATCAGGGGGCAAGAGACCACAAGGCTTAGGGACACCAAAATTGGTTAGAAGTCTTTGCAATGGGGACAAGGTTAAAGGTGATGTGTCTATTTTGATAAAATCTATATGTATTGCTGGATTGAAATCTGTGTACATGAGAAGCATGGTATAAATAAATATATACAGCTTTTATTAAAGATCAGAGTCTGCTTCAGAGATCTCTTTGAAGTATTGCTCTCCCTGTATTTGCTGCAATAAAAAAAATCCTAAATTGTTCTGGGTCACCTATGATTAGCTTTAAGAAATCAACGATAACAAACTGACCAAGTTGGCAGGATACTGGCATCAGGCACTCGATCTGCAAAGTGGGTAAATATATTTACCAATTACCCATAGTTAGTGCAGCAAGCTCACCCAGGAACAGTCTGGTTGTCTATCAAAAGTACCAAATTTAACAAATATATAAAATCCTAAAAAAAAATTGTTGATGGGAAAAATAGCTTAATAATGAAGAGCTCTACCATACTGGGACTAATAGGTGGTGCTGTGAGAGAAGATGAAGCTTTGAAGGAGGGCTATTGTTAGTAAGCTGTTCAGATCAGGCTGAACAGCTGGATCTCTGGTTGTCAGAAAGGTGGAAATAGGATTGCAACGGTGAGCAAACAGTGGTCAGGAGGAATATGATATTGACTTTAAGAGGTGTCTGGACAAATACACAAGTAGGATGGGGATAGAGGGGTGTGGTTCCCAGAAGGATAGGGAGTTTAGTTCATTTGGACAGCATGGTCAGTGAAGGCTTGGAGGGCCGAAGGGCCTGTTCCAGTGCTGTAATTTTCTTTGTTCTCGAAGTAGTTCCATTGAAAATGGCTGCAAATGATAAGTGAATGCAGAGAATGGTCATGAGAGACAAGCATAGGAAACTGATTGATAAAATGAAAAGTTAAATTGACTAAACTGTATATAAAATACAGAGCTGTGCCAAGCAATTCTCTTCCCGTGAGAAAGGGTTTTGCAAACCTTAACCAGAGCCATTCAGAACTGCTCGTGGGTTGATAATGGAAAGTGCAGCTCTGTATGTGCAATTACAAAAGAAGAATCTGTCCTTGGTCTAACCCTAAAATGAGAAATAGAATGCTGCTCTGAATTAACTTGTGTGTTGGAATTTTTCTGGTGCACCCACCCTGGAATCGGGGTGGGCGAGGCTCACGGTATTCTCTGTCAGCCTTGGATGGGATTTTATGAGCCTTGGACAGGTAGATGGTGAAATTCTGCCAGTGAAGTCTCTCTGAGTCTCATATACATTCAGTCATGTATTCCACTTCCCCTGTACTAGCCAATTAAGAACACTTAAAGTTAAAACCCGCAAATGAGTTGACCACTTCATTCTGAGAAATGCTAGTTAATGTCATCTGTAGAGTTTAGTTAATGTCATCTTTAGTTCTGATGGGCAAAAATTGTGGAATTAGTTTGGATAGAAAACCAAATTTCATTTAATTTAAAAATGCTGTGAGATTTTGTTTAGAAGAAACTCAAGCTGTTTGAGACAAAGGGAGGGCCACAGTGTGGGACCAATCCAATTTGAAATTTTCAAAACCAGCTCTTGAGTTGGAAAAATAATTCCTTTCAAATTTATTTAAGTAAATTGGTTTAATGAGGAAAATGATAAACAAAAGCGATTGAATCTGAGCAGGATAGAATCTGAAGAACGATTGAACATGAGGAGTTTGTAAAAATTGCTCAAAATCACCCAATCACATGCTGAGTTTTCTTGACTCATTCCACATCCCTTCAACTTCAATAGAAAAATGAACTCTTTCAGCAAACAGTTGGTTTGTTGTTAAATTGCCCAAAAACTGATGTATCTGTGATTATATATGTGTCCAAGTTACTGAATATAACGTTTGATTACGTATTTGTGGAAAATCACATCACAGATTGAATGTGGAAATAAGTTGGAGGAATTTGGAATAAAGATGGGAATTTTGTGTTGTCACAGGTAAAGAACAAGCATTTTTCATATGGCCTCAATTCACAATTGGTTTTCTAAAGAAATCTATCTCAGCTTTCCTGCACCCCCATGGTGATATCAGGAAAGGAACATGCCAAGGGAACGAGAGGCGCATGTTGCAGGATCTGAGGATGAGTAAATGTAATGAAGAAGAGACAGGGAATTAACTTCATTTCTGTCAAATAAACACAGTTTCAGGAAGGAGATTACCTCAGAAACCAAAGAGAGGGTGGCCTCACTGTCACCAATCAATTCGCCAGTGCTTTGTGCCTGTGTACTGATTCCACCACTTGTGAAATGAAACAGGAGACAATGTCTATGTATTGGAGTAAAGCTGATGTATCTTTAACTAAGAATATCAATTGTTCCTGCAGCACTCACTGATTTATAAATTTTGAATTAAGCAGCGAGTCCAGTAGGAACATTGAACATGTATCCAGGGTCATTGTCTCTGTGCTTCATCTTTGTCTTCATTTTAATTAATTAAATTTAAAAAAAAAGCTGGCATGGATGAGTTGGACCAAAGTGCCTGTTTCCATGCTGTAAACCTCTATGACTCTAATGCCATTCATTTTTTGGCAACTAGAAGAACTTATGATCTGAAGATATTCTCAAATGCTAAATCTCCCATTTCAGGCACAAACAGGGGTATGATAAGACCTGTGGTGTGACAAGGAGCATTCCGTCTTCACAAAATTACTTTTAAATGCTTTGCTTTCACGGGGACAGATGAGAGTATAAATCGGAAAACATTTTGTTTCCTGTTGTGTTCTGCAGGAAGCATCAATAGTGTACGGTGAACTCTCAGCAAGGAACAGCGAGTAATTGATGTGTAGATAGAATAGCAAAGAACAATTATGTGAATCCTAGAGTTATACATGTGTGTCACTATCAAACATTAGAGCTAAAATCAGCACATTTAATACCAGGTTATATTTTTTATACAATTAGATACATTTTCCTTCCAACGCTTAAACAACATGAAGTGTGTACAAGCATTTCTCACCACCAGAACAACAATATCATCTAAAACCCACCTAAACATGAACATTCCAAGCAAAATTGTCTGAAGCCTTCAGGTAATGAATGGAACAGAACAATCATTTAAAGAACTCCTCAGTCACTCCTGTAATCAGCACTATTGATGACTGAAGAATTGTTATTTCTATTACACTGTTTGCTGCAGTTAAAGAAAGAAAAGGAATGATTTAAGTTCTTATTGCTGATTGTTGGAAATATTGCTCTGTCTGGGAATAGTGTCGAGAATAATTGTCTCTTTCGGATTATTATCATATTGCAATTTGAGGGAGCTTGCTGATTGGCTGCCATATTTCCGACATTACAACAGTGACTACGCATCAAAAAACAGAAGCACTTCATTGGCTGTCAGCACTTTGGAATGTGCTGTCATCAGGAAAGTTGCTATATGAATGCAAGTCTCTTTCCTTCTACCCTGACACCGAAACAGTTTCATCAATTCAAGTCATGAATTGAACAAAATGTGGACAGAATCTTCCTAAAATCTGGCAGAGTGTCAGGTTCAGACTGAATACAGACAACTTTTCTCTCAAAATCTCTGGCACTCCCACCCTCACTCCAAGGGATCCCATAGAAACATTTGGATGACTCCCCCACCTCCCAGCCCCTGACAGGTATTGGGATGAACCAAAACTCTCAACAAAGATATTGCACCATTCCCTCGAACTAGCATCGACCTCCCTCCCATCCCCCTCACCACACAGGCAGTGGAGCAACCACCTCTTCCCCCCTCCACAGACATTGAGGTAACTCCCCTCCCTCACACACTCCTTGTCCCCTCAGTCAATTCCCTTTCTATGTTTTGCAGTTGTAAACCTTGCTGATGTGATGTTACATTGGGAAGCTAAGAATATTCAGTGATTGGGGATTATACCCCAATTTTACCAGGCAATTTTACCAGGACACCCATCCTGGAATCTGGGAGGACGAGATTCTCAGAATGGCATTCTCCATCAGCCTCGGGTGGGATCTAATGAGTCTTAGGCAGGCGAGGTGGCGTATGTCTTGGAAGTCCTTTGATGATATTAAAATTGATTAAACTAAATGGGAATGATTTTCCCGCACTTTCAGGGTGGGAATCTTATTATGCCATCGGCAATAGTTAGGGGAAATTGGGAAGTAAGATCTCGCTGATGAGTTTTTTTTCCCGACTCTCGCAGGAACTTTGTCTCTACGTTACCGTTTATGCTGACAGTTAACACAGGCTGAAAACTCCCCCCTCTATTTGTAGCATTTAAACTCAACTTTCACACAAGTTTGGAAGATTCTTACCAAGGTAACTGTGTAATTGTATCAACATTGATCACTTCAGCAGGCAGTTCCGGTTACTGTCTCATGCAAAATAGCAGCTCAAATAGCTTCTCCAGTTCAAAATCGAGCATCTGTCAGGAACTGTGATGTCCCAAAGCATCCCAAAGCCAATGAAGCATGGATATATTGGAGAGAACACAGCAGTCATTCTGTACACAACATGAGGCAGCAAATAGCAGCATTTTAATGAGAAGGTAATATGCTTTAGTGATTGCCCAGGACACCTGAGAGAACTATCCTGCTTTCCTTTAAAATATTGCAATGGGATTTTTTTACCC
The DNA here is from genome assembly GCA_024679065.1 of Sphyrna mokarran. Lineage (NCBI taxonomy): Eukaryota > Metazoa > Chordata > Chondrichthyes > Carcharhiniformes > Carcharhinidae > Sphyrna > Sphyrna mokarran. Next base: position 123,002,398 of record JAGIQG010000008.1, on the reverse strand, counting down.
CAATAGTTTTAGCTGAAGAAAGATTCGGATATGTCCTCAGGTCAACATGGTAGCACAGTGGTTAGCACTGCTGCCTCACAATGTCAGGGGCCCAGGTTTGTTTCCCGGCTTGGGTCGCTGGCTCTGAAGGATCTGCACACTCTTTCCATGTCTGCATGGGTTTCCTCTGGGTCCAAAAGATGTGCTGGTTAGATGCTAAATTTTCCTTCAGTGTATCCAAACAAGTGCCAGAGTTTTCACAGTAACTTTATTGCAGAGTTAATGAAAGTCTACTTACGACACTAATAAATAAACTTTAAACTTAAGGTTTCTCTAGTGGAGCTTGAAGCCACGGTTTTCTGATGCAGAGTTGGGAGTGTTACCCACTGAGCCACTGCAGTAACCTAGGCTGCTGTCCCAATACCCACACACAGAATTTCAGTTGGAGTATTTTGGTGAAGGAGAATTAAAGCTCTGGAAAACCATATGGTAATTTAATTCCCAGTCTCACAGCAGCACACAGCCAATCTTTTATTGTTTTTAACTGGCTTTTATCACAAAGGAATACAGGAACTCGGAGAAGGAGTAGACCATTTGACCCAGTGAGCTTTCTCCCTCATTCAAACTGACCGTGACTGATCATCTATTGATCTCTTTCACCATTTTTCTTCATTATCTTCATTTCTCTTGATGCCATTAGTGTTCAGAAATCTATTGATTTCTGTTTTTAAACCATTTGGCTCAGGAACTCCAAAGATTCGTCATCCTCTGAGTGAAGAAATCCTTCTTCACCTCAATGTTAAATGGTCTGCCCCTGATTCTAGATTCATGATCTAGAATCTACTCTGTCACATCTTGTAAGATTTTTATAAATTTCAAAGAAAGTATTTCACATCCTTGAGAACGTTAGAGAATATAGGACCAGTTTCCTCAATCTCTCCTTATAAAGCACAATCCTACAATTCCAAGGATTAGCCTGATGAGTCTTGACTGCATTCCTCTATCCAAGCACACACTATACACAATACACCAGGTATGGTCTCACCAACGCTCTATACAATTGCAGTGAGACATCTTTACTCTTGTACTGAAATCCTCTTGCAATGAAAACCAACATACCATTTGCTTTCCTAATGTTTTGCTACACTTGCATCTTAGCTTTCAGTGACTCATGAACAAACACTCAGGCCCTTTTGGAAATTAATACTTCTTTATCTCTCACCACTTAAGAAACAAACTTTGCATCTCCCTTTTTTCACCAAAGTGGATAACTTCATTTTTATTCACATTAGATTTCATCCATTATGATCTTGTTCATTCATTTAGTACATTCTGTTTGAAGCTTCTGTGAATTCTCCTCACAGCTCACATTCCCAACTAGTTTATTTTCTTTTCATCAGATCTGTTTTCTTCTCAGACTTTTATTGATTTCTCTTTTTCTTTCTTTTCTTTCAGTGCTTTTATTTTCACTTTTTTCTGCATTTGCTATCTTTGGGAATCTAACTTTTGTTGTGGGCTATCGTTATTCTTCCACAGGACTTGCTAAACATTTACTCCAGCCCTCCTTCACTGTTTTATAATCCGACTGGTGAATTGAACTCCGGTGATCTGGACAGCAGTAAAGTGAACAGATTAGACAATATTCATCATAACTCAGTGGAAATAATGCAACCTAGGGTGATCATTCCTTTTGTCTTTATGTTGTTGCAATCATTACGGTGCTGGCATAAGTCATAAGGTTTTTGAAAAGCAATTTGACATCTATTTCCAACAGTGCTAATCTGTGTTAGAAACATCTGGAGCAGTCAGAACACAGATTGGTATCACAGTATCAACATTTTGTATCATCTTCTTAACCATATGGTCAAAAGGATGGATAGCAGACCAAACACCACAATAATTTTGATTCTGTCAATATTGTGCATGCTATCAAACTAATTGGCATTATTACCATTTGATCACAGCCTTAAATGGTAATCAACATGCCCTCATAGTTGAAGGATAGGATAAGAATGTTAAATTGGTGTTAACATTCCATTGTTCAGCAGAATGTTACAAAACAAAGGACAGAACAGTTTGTTAAAGTGGGTAATAATGTTGAATTAATTATTATAGAGATTGTAGTCACATTTTATCTTAAATTCTACCAACAATGTAATAATTGATTTTTTAATTAGGAAAGCATGAATGAATGGACTTAGCATGCAGCACACTTCTGGCTGATGATTCTTATACTTTCCCTGTCCACAATATTGGAGGTTTCGATACCTGATTAGAACAAAGAACAAAGAGAAAAGAATTCAGCAGAGGAAAAGCCCTTCAGCCCATCAAGCATGCAAAGATACATGGTTCCTATCTCTCTATTCACCTCCCATTCATGTTTTTATCAAGATGCACCTTGAATGTTGCTAACATGCCTGCTTCTACCACTTCCATTGGCAGTGCATTGAAGAACTTCCCCCGCACATCTCCCGTAAACATTCCCCTCTCGCCTTAAACCTTTGCCCTCTTGTAATTGACCTTTCCACTGTCTTCCCAGTGAAAACAATCCAAGTTTATCCAATTTCTCCTCATACCTAAAACCCTCCTGACCAGGCAACATCCTGGTAAACCTTCTTTGTACCCTTTCCAAAGCATCCACATCTTCTGATAATGCAGTGATCAGAACTGCATGCAGTAATCTAAATATGACTGAACTGAAATTTTATACAGCTGTAACATAACTTACCAATGTTTATACTTGATGCTATGGCCAATGAAGGCAAGCATGCTATATGCCTTCTTGATCACCTTATCTACCTGTGTAGCCACTTTCAGGGATGTGTGGACCTGTATGTCCAGATCTTGCTATAGGTATAGCTTGGAGGGCCAAAGGGCCTGCTCCTGTGCAGTAATTTTCTTTGTTCTTTTTTTTTGTTCAATGCTCCTAAGGATTCTGCCAATTGTTAAATCATCTGCACTTGAGTTCGAGCTTCCAAAATGCATCGCCTCCCATTTGTCGACATTAAACTCCATCTGCCATTTCTCTGCCAAAGTCTGCAACCTAGAGTTAGTATCCAATAAAAAAAGTCTAATTGTTTGGTCATTGTATTGATCTTCTAACTTCTCCCAGGGTTTTATTATTGTAATTCTATCATCTAGAAGTGCAATCAATGGGGAGAGGTGCAAAACGAGATCTGAGTCTGGGAAAGTTAATTTGAGGGGATGGGTTTGTCAGGATACCAGATTAGAAACCTCAAGATATGTTATGAATTCAGACCAGACCCCAACAATTTTCTCTTTTAGCATTAGTATCAGGAAAAGACACTAGGTATAATTCCATGGGAAACTTTTACCAGAACAAACTTTCTTTAACATTGTTTACTTAAAACAAGTTAAAAATTTATTTATTAATCACAAGTAAGGCTTTCATTAACATTGCACAAAGTTACTGTGAAATTTCCCTAGTCGCCACATTCCAACATCTGTTCAGGTAAATGACCCTAACCAACATGTCTTTCAGACTGTGGGAGGAAACTGGAGCACTCAGAGAAAGCCCACACAGACATGGGGAGCACATGCAGGCTCTGCACGGACAGTGACCCAAGCCAGGAATCGAACCCAAGTCCGTGGTGCTGTGAAGCAGCTATGCTAACCACTGTCCGACCTGGGTTTAACCTCTACCACTCTTGCAGGCATTAGGTTCTGAATCCCCAAAAATGTCCTCAATTGTTCTCTAATCCTTCTGCCAATCACTTTAAATCTATGAATGTCTCCAAGTAAAGGCATATTTAGGATAAAGTTTACAGACCAAACTTCTAAATAAGTATGCTGCTATTTTGTGTGACTGGAGGAGAAATCTGGGCTGGAATTCTCCAGAGTTCATGTTTAGTCATCATTGCCACCATTTGGCACACAGCCAAATCTCATTTACTGCAGCGGGACCGGAAAATCCCATTGGCATGAGCAGCTGGAAAATTTAACCCCTGACTTTTATATCATTGGTTTCTTCTGAGATTTTCCTCTAGAAGAGATATTTGATATATTATCCAGCCACCCAAACATGAGCTGACATATTATCATCAAATGTAAATTACAGAATTCAGTCTTAATGATATAATTTCACCATCGGACTTGGTTCATTCCCTGCACTTTGTGCTATTTTAGTCCGTGGGCACATTTTAAATACTGATGCTTCACTTTGCCTCACGTAGTCAATTGTAGAATGCTCCAATGTATGTATGCCAAAGTGACAGATACAAATTGTAATAAAATAGATTAATTTCTGGATCTTCACCTAGATACTGCTGTTAATGAAATGCTGATGGTAAGGAATACTATCACTGTCCCGAGATCTTTGCAGCGAATGAATCCCTGTGGATGTCATGGAATGATGTGGAGATGCTGGCGTTGGATTGGGGTGGGCACACTGAGGTGTCTCACAACACCAGGTTAAAACTTAACAAGTTTATTTGGAATCATGAGCTTTCAGAGTACTGTTCTTTCTCACTCATCTGAAGAAGGACCAGTGCTCCAAAAGCTCGTGATGCCAAATAAACTTGTTAAGTTTTATCCTGGTGTTGTGATGCCATGGAAGATCAGGACTAACTCCCACACTTGAACAAACTTGTAACACTAGCAGACAGTTTGCATTCAACAAATGGATGCTCTGTGAAAGAGTTTTTTTTAGTTTATTTATTAGTGTCATAAGTAGACTTACATTATCATTGCAATGAAGTTACTGTGAAAATCCCCACTCTGGCGTTGTTTGGATACACTGAGGGAGAATTTAGCATGAGCTTTTAGACTGTGGGAAGAAACCAGAACAGCCAGAAGAAACCCACGCAGACACAGGGAGAAGACTCCACACAGTCACCCAAGCTGGGAATCGAACCCAGTGTCTCTGGTGCAGTGCTATCCATTGCGTCACCATGTTGTCCTGATGCAGAGTTTGTGCAGACTCAATGCACCAAATGACCTCCTTTTATATTGCAAGGATTCTATTCAATTCTATGATTTCTAAATCTTTGAAAGTTGCACTCAGTCATGGCAAAACACTTTGCTTACATTAGTTCCTTCAGTATTGTTGTTCATGCATAATTAACAGTTCCTGTAGGGCATACGGGAAGCCAATGGCATCTTTGGATTCATCTAATTTTTGCATTCAATGCCTTCTGTGAAGAAAAGATGAAGATTTGCTGAGGAAAAAAGTAGGGATTTTAAATTTGTAAATAGGAGAGAAAGCAGGTGATAAGAATCACAATGGTTTTGTTAGAGGTAACTTGAATGCATACAACAAGAGAAGAACAACCCAATAAAAGAAAAGCAAATACACATCTAGCCATTAATCCAAGACTAACAGTTCAGCACAACACCGCCAAGTTTCTGGAGTGAATTGATAAAATGGGATGGCACAAAGACCATGGCACTTAGCCAAGTGTGTGAGTATGAAACAATCACCACCTCTAATGGATAGAGTTTTGGCAAGATAGATAATTGGAAAGCAAAGTGTTTGGCTTACAGTGTTCATGGAAAAGTGGGTCACATTGCAAAAATAATTACAGGCACTTCCTCATTTCTGAAAGTGTATGGCAATAGCATTACAAAGTTTATAATGCTCAGGTTAATTCAGAGCAAGTGTTGTTCCATAAAAAACAGGACAACTTTACAATGTAACACACAACACATTGTAATATACTGTAGGTGTTGGCATACAAGTTGACCCTGAAGGTTTGAAAAATTCCCCCGTAAATGGGGTTAACACATGCATCCAGTATAAAAATGATCCTCTGGCATTGGTGTTAGTGGTCACCATCTGTGTCATTCACTCCACACAGTCTTCTGTCTTTGGGCATGTCTTAAACTCTCGTGCATCTTTATAACACAGCCCATATTGCCAATTCGTCTCTTGCACCCAGGTATCTGTAAGTAAAACATGCATTTGTGGATGACGATTTGAGGCTAACTATAAAAGTGAGTGCATAACATCATGGCTGAAAACAAAGGGTTAGCTTTTACACCGAGTGTCTGCAAAGACATTTTGGGGCTGAAAGGTTGAACAATGGAATTTCAGAATCATAGAACAGCACAGGAAAGACCGTTCAGCCCATCATGTTGGTGCCAACTCTCCAAATGAGGAATTTACTTCCTGCCATTTCCCACCCTCTGCATATTCCTGCTTTTCAGATATTTAGAAAGCATACAGTCCATAAAGAGGCCACTGATATTGCTACCAGACAATTTAAATCTCAAAGTGAAACCTGATTCGATTGATAGCGTATAATTTTTTAGAACACATTCACCGGAAGCTGCTGGTGTAGTTTTAACACAAAGAATAAGATGTTCATTAAACAGCAAAAATCAATTACATTTCGTTAAACAAATCAATTGGAAAGATCTTAATATAAACTCAAGTGCAGAGGAACCTGGGTGTCCTTGTGAATGAAACACAAAAATTTGGTTTGCAGTTGCAGCAGGTAATTAAAAAGACAAATTAAATTTTGTCCTTCATTGCTGGAGGGAAGAAGTTTAAAAACAGAGTGGTTATGCTGCATCTCTATAAGGTGCTGATGAGGCCAGACCTGGAGTACTGTGTGCAGTTTTGGTCTCCTTATTGAGAAAGGATATACTGGCACTGGAGGGAGTGTAGAGGAGATTCACTCTGTTGATTCTGGAATTGAGGGGGGTGACTTATGAGGAGAGACCAAGTACATTGGGGTTATACTCATTGGAATTCAGAAGAATGAGGGGAGATCTCATAGAACCATATATCATTATGAAGGGAATAGATCAGATAGAAGCAGGGAAGTTGTTTCCACTGGCAGGTGAAACTAGAACTAGGGGGCATGGCCTCAAAATAAGGGGAAGCAGATTTAGGACTGAGTTGAGGAGAAACTTCTTCACACAAAGGGTTGGGAATCTGTGGAATTCCCTGCCCAGTGAAGCAATTGAGGTTATCTCACTGAATGTTTTTAAGGAAAGGGTAGATAAATTTTTGGAATTAAGCGTTATGGTGAGCAGGTGGGTAAGTGGAGCTGAGTCCATGAAAAGATCAGCCATGATCTTATTGAATGGCGGAGCAGGCTCGAGGGGCCAGATGGCCGACTCCTGCTCTTAGTTCTTATATTCTTAACTGAGTCAAATCACACAATAGCTTCACTCTGATTTATACAATTCATAAAGATAATACCATTTACAATATCTATTGTATACTCCACAATTCAAAATAGATATGCAGTACATGTGAATTAATAGTTGAACTGTGCTCAAGAATTAGTCACCATTCTTTACTCAAAGAGTGATTAGGGAGTGGAATGCCCTGCCTGCAGCTGTTGTAGATGCGCCAAGTTTGGTGGCGTTTAAGAGGTTAGTGATAAGTATTGGATGAGAGGGAATGGTTTAGTTGGAGGGGCATTGCTTTTTATTTTGGTCGGCACAACATCGAAGGCCGAAGGGCCTGTTCTGTGCTGTATTGTTCTATGTTCTATGTTCTATGTTCTATTACTGAGTAATTAATTGGAAGAACTTAAGAACTAGGAGCAGGAGTGGATAATTCAGCCCCTCGAGCCTGTCCTGCCATTCAATACAATCATGGCTGATCTCATGCCGGTCTCATCTCGCCTTCCTGCCTCTTTTCCATAACCCTTCATTTAACTACTAATTGAAAACCTATCCATTCCTTCCTTAAATGTGTTTAGTGTTCCAGCGTCCATTACAATCTGGGATAGTGAATTCCACAGATTCATACCCACTGAGTGAAGTTGTTCCTTCCCAATTCTGTTTTAAATCTGCCACCCCTTAGCCTAAAACAATGGCCTATCATTCTAGAAAGTCCAACAAGTGGAAGCATTGCCTCTATGATCTCCTCACATTCTTCTAAACTCCAATGAGTTCAACCTAAACTGCTTAATCTCTCTTCATAAGACAAGTCCTTCATCCCTAGAATCAATCTAGTGAATCTTTTCTGAACCACCACTAATGCATTTTTGTTCTTATACATTTATACATTTGCTTTTGATCTTTTAGTACCAGAATCCTGGGTGAGAAATGATAGCATTGTGTCTATGCAACAATAGTTACTGCATTCTAAAAGCGCACTGTCATTATGTGAAGTAGTTGGAAATATTTGAAAGAATTTTGACTGGGTAGTCTGTCTCTGGAAGTTATCATTCTTCTGTTGGTTTTGTTTTTAAAGAAACCTGACCTTCAGCAAGTGATTGTTAATTCAATAAGCATTGACAACATTTATCTGACTGAACCTTGGAGCCTATGCAGTTTTTGTCAGTTACTGATGGAAAAGTTTGAGTTGGCCCTCATATATTTTCTTGCAACTTGTGATTGTAAGGGTTTCTGTTACTTGATTCCTTAAATCTCCCTGTTAAACTATTGTTTGACCAGTAACATTGTCACGGGGGTGGGGGCGAGGGGGGCATTGTGGAGATGGGGGAGGTGAGATTGGTCCCATTGCCTGTTTTGACCCTATCTTTAAATCTAACCATTTTTAGTAATGATCTGATCTAGAATGAAAGCTATTTCCGCATTAATGTCTCCTCCAATCTAGTCCCCTATTTGTAAGGCATGTTCCCAAAGGGCTGGGATGTGTCTGAAATGTACAGACTGATACAGATTGCGCTGTTAATGATAAACAGATGCTACAGGGAAACTTTATCATGAAGTACATATGGGATATATGCCAACCAGAGTGTGTGAGGTACAATACCCAGGCAAATCCAGAAATGCATCAAGCAATCTGCAGTCCAACCTTGAAACCAGATCTCTTTCACTGGGCTTGCAAAATATACAAATAACAAAGAAAAAAGAATAAATAAAATTACACCACAGGAACAGGTCTTTCAGCCCTTCAAGCCTGCACTGAACCATGTTGTCTAACTTAACTAAAACCCCCTACTCTTCCAAAGACCACATCCCTCTATTCCCATCCTATTCATATACCTGTCAAGTCACTCCCATTTCCGCTTTCACTAACTCCCCTGGCAATGAGTTTCAGGCACGAGTTCTCTGTGTAAAAATCTGCCTCGTACATCTCTTTTAAACATTGCCCCTCACACCTTAAGCCTGTATCCCCCTAGTAATTGACTCTTGCAGCCTGGGAAAATGCTTCTGGCTACCTGTTCATGCCTCTCATAATCTTGTAAACTTCTATCAGGTCGTCCCTCAACCTCTGACATTCCAGTGAGAACAAACCAAGTCTCTCCAAACTCTCCTTATAGCTAATGCCCTCCATACCAGGCAACATACTAATAATTCTTTTCTGTACCCTCTCCAAAGTCTCCACATCCTTCTGGTAAAATTGAACACTATATTCCAAGTGCAGCCTAACCAAGATTCTATAAAGTTGCAACATGATTTGTCAATTTTTAAACTCAATACCCCGGCTGATGAAGGCAAGAATGCTGTATGCCTTCTTGACTACCTTCTCCATGTGCATTTCTGTGACCTGTGTATCTATACACCCAGACTCCTTTGCCTATCAATACTGTCCAGGATTCTTCCAGTCATTATATATTTCCTATCTATATTAGACATTCCAAAATGCATAATCTCACATTTATCTGGATTAAAATTCATCTGCCATCTCTCCGCCCAAGTCTCTAACTGATCTACATCCTGCTGTACCCTCTGATGGTCCTCATCACTATCCGCAAATCCACCAACCTGTGTGTCATCCACAAACTTACAAATCAAGCTAGTTACCTTTTCCTCTAAATTATTTATATATATTACAAATAGCAAAGGTCTCCTAGAATGAGCAATGTCTGAGTGTAGCTTGTTAGTGCAGACTCAATGGGCCAAAGATCCCCTCCTGTGCTGTATGATTATGACACAGACTTGTCTATTGCCACACTGGGACTGACTATACTAGGGCTGCAGGATGTGGGCTTGTAAACAGAAACATCTTTAAAATCAAACCCAGAAACTGGGGAAGCAATACTCCTAAAAATATTTTAAGTGCTGAATGTGCGGGAAAACTGATGAAAATCACGATTGTTTATTTCAATGGGAATTCAGACTCGAATCTCCCGCACTCTGTGCAATGCAGAGGTCACAATCATGAATATCATTAGAAGCATGTGAGGCCAGGGCCTTTTTACAACAACTCTGACAGTTCTGAAACTCTGCACGTGCGCAGTGGCCTCGAACTGCCAGTCTCCCATTTGCTGGTCATCCTGGAAACCCCGGAGAATTGCTCCTCTAGCTCCTCCCCCCCACAGCCCAAACACACCTCCCCCCATCCACTCCCAGGTCAGCTAAAACCTCTCCCCTCCACTGTCCCAGAGCACCCGATCTCCAGCTTCACCGACCCCAAGCCCCAATCCCAGGAGTGATGATTTAAATGATTAGAATTAAATCACTTAACTGCTGTTCCTGCTGCTTTCCAGCATGTTCCAACTGCGCCGGATATCCAGCACTCAGAGATGTTCACGCGGGGGAATGCAAGTACAAATCCCACTAATTGACCCACACACAATTCTCGGTCAGAGCTCGGCAACAAGGGAGAATCCCTCCTTGGATTTGAGAATTCTTGAACCCGGTCCTGACCACCATTTTCACCTCTTCATGGACTTTACAAGCTCCATGAAAGCTCAGCTCTCATTCCCATTGATCCATCAGCTTTTTTGCTGCTGGGCTACACAGGCACACAGACTCCAGCATCACAAATTATCAATTCTCATTTCTACTTTGAAATGAATAAATCACTCTCTCACTCTGTCTCTGTCTGTCTGTCTCATTCAATCCCTGTCTCTCTCACTCTGTCTTCCTTGCCTGTTTGTCTGTCTGTCTGTCTCACTCTGTCCTTGTCTCTCTCCCTGTCTCTCTCTCTCTCTCCCTCTCTGTCTTTCTGTCTTTCTATCTGTCTCCCTTTCTTTCTCTCTTTCATACTCTCTCTGTCTCTCTCACTAACCTTGCCCAGCTCCATTATTCAGCTGATCTTTTTCACTTTTGTCCATGTCCCCTTGTTCATCCACCTCAGACTGGACCTCCAAACACAAGGCTCCATGCTCTGGATGGGAGAAGCCTCCATTTTCCCATCTCCCTCAGACCATCCTGAAACCTTTGTCTCTGATTAATCCTTCGGTTAGGCCACAGGCTAATCCTTTAGTGTCTCAGCTTCCAGTGATTGCCTTTTGCTGTAACAAAGTGCCTTGTGATGTTTATGCATGTTAAAGGTGCTATACAAATGTAAACTATTGTTGTTATTTTACACTGTGATCAAATGGTAGCAGTTTTTATGAAGTGGGCTGCTGAAGTGAAACCAAGATAGTTCAAATGAAGGATTTGATCTGATAGTTTGTCCTTCAACTGAACTGTCTATATTTAATTCTCAGCACAGAACACAAGGGCGTTCTTTATAGCTTAATTCTTCATTTGCAGAGATCCTGACAGATTGTCTGTGTTTGCAGTTTCTTTGCTAATAATAAGTTAAATGGATAAGACATCAAGCTTCATCATGTCATTCAAACGTTGCAGACTTTATTTTGTGTAACTACAATGTTGAGCATCATCATCCCCACATTGGGAATGCCTTTTTTTCTTTAAATAATTTTACGGTTTAAGATTGTCCAGATTCTGGGTGGTTTTACGATGCAGAGCGGTTACATAGAGAGTGATGGTGAAATTAAGAGTACTTACTATACTGAGCTAATAGGGAGAAAGCTACTGAACATTGGGATTTAACACACAACTTTGGAGCTAGATAGCAACTTCCATGATTAAAATATGCAGCAGGCATTTTGATGGCCAACTTTAGCACAGCTTGGATTAAAAGTGAGTTTCCCAGAGCTGTCTATCTAACTTCCACCCACTCTCACTGAAGATGCAGAGTGCACCAATTGACAAAGAAGTGAATCAGCCGATGGCTCAGGAGCTGATTTTGGGCATGTGATACAGCAGGATTGACTGAGAGGGAGGGATATACAATGGGATGAGAAAGTTTCTCTTAAGGGAGTGGGATTGATTGTAACCAGAGGTGGTTACAATGTGGCCAGACAGTGATCACAGGACATGTCACTTTCACAACATGACCATTCCAGTTTCCTGATGTATCTACAGCTATTCCTGAGCTCTAATTGCCAAACTGATTCTCACTCCCAAGCTCCATGTACTTATCCTCCTGTGATGGCCACACCTCTGGCACTTTACTAATCTTTTTAGCAGAATCACAGAATTGCAAAACAGAGAAGAAGGCCATTTGGCTCATTGTGTTTGAACCAGTTCTTTGAATGAGCAATTCATCTAGCACCATTCCCCTATCTTTTACCTGCACCCTCTCTCTTTCTAAGTTCCATGTACTTATCCATGATCCTTTTCAGATCATGGTCTAATTCAGTTTTGAATGCCTCAACAGAACAATTTCTTCTTTGACCAATGACCTTAAATCTGTATCTTTCCATGCTCAGTCCTTCCACAAATAGGAACATTTTCTCCTTGCCTGCTCTGACCAGACCCCTCATGATTTTGAAGACCTCCATCAAATCCCCTCTCAGCTTTCTCTTCTGCAAGAAGAACAATCCCAGCCTCTCCAATCTACCTCCATAACTAAAGGTTCTTATCTCTGGAACCATTCTACACCATTCTAATATTTTTACAATTTTGAATGAATTGCAGCACCCAGAACTGGACACAATACTGTAACTGAGGCTGAACTGGTATCTTATAAAGATTAATACAACCTTCCTCCTGTTGCATTCTGTGCCACTATTAATAAAGCCCAGTGTCTGAAATGCTTTATTAATCATGCTCTTAACCTGTTCTGTCACCTTCAATGACCTATATAGACATACACCCAGCTCCCTCTGCTCTTGCACCCACTTTGTAAGAGCAGGATAGATCTTCATCACCTGCTTCCCACCCGCCCCAACTCCCCCCCTCAAGTGAAAGAGACTCTGGTGGTGCCTGTTGCGTATTAGTTGTAACTCTGAGGGGTCAGTTCGTTCAGGCAGCTTGACAGCTGGTTTGAGATGCATATCAACACCAATAGTCTGGTTCAATTCCGATATCAGCTGAGGTTATTCATGAAGACCCCCCGTTCTCATTCTTGATTTCACTTGAGGTTAAATCACACCAGTCAGCTACCACCCTCATTACCCCTCCTCCCTAAAAGGAGAGAGAAGAGTATTGTGATGCAACTGTGTTTTTAAGACGTATATTTTTTGAATCATGTTTTTTTTAAGAGCAACACAGCACGGGAAACAGGCCCTTCGGCCCAACGAGCCCGCACCACCGTCATAACTATATAGCAGCAATTCCATTATCCTATTATAGATTTAGGTTATTCCTAATATGGAAGACTCTCACTATAGGGACAATTTGTTTCCCAATCAGCCTAAGAGCGAATTTTTGGGTTGTGGGAGGAAACCGGAGCGCCCGGAGAAAACCCACGCAACCACGGGGAGAACGCGCAAACTCCCGCAGACACCGGCCCAATTCCAAGTGTCTGCACAGCTACAGCGATAGTCACTGAGCTGTCATGGTGCCCTTCAGATGGTCCAGATAAAGCACTCATTTACGACATGAAGTACCAGGCAACCCATGAATCAACATCCAAGAGCTGTCCTCGCACCACCTGCCGAATGCATGCTCCTTGTTGGTCAAGTATGGACTGAATTACCTGTGGAAAAAAAGCCATAGTTAAACAGTCCTACTATATCCCTCTATCTGCATACCACTCATGTGGCTGTCCAAGAGACCCTTAAACAGCCCCAGCGTGCCTGCTCCCACCACCTTACTCGGCAGTGCATTCCACACCCCCACTACCCTTTGTGTGAAAAACTGCCCTCTAATATTCGTCTTATACATAGCCCCCCTCACCCTATGGCCATGACCCCTCGTCCTATCCATTTCTGAAGGTGGAAGAAGTTTACCTCCATTTACTCTATCTATACCCCTTATAATCTTATACACCTCTATGAGATCCCCTCTAAGCCGACGTCTTTCAAGGGAAAACAACCCCAGTCTATTTAATCGTTCCTCATAAGACAGTCCTTCCATACCAGGCAGCATCCTGGTAAACCTCCTCTGCACTCTCTCCAAGGACTCCACATCCTTCCGATAGTACGGCGACCAGAACTGGACGCAGTATTCCAAGTCAGGCCTAACCAACGTTCTATACAACTGCAACATCAAACTCCTACTCTTGTATTCTATACCCTTTTCTATGAAAGCTAACATACTATACGCCTTCTTTATCACCTTCTCCACCTGTGAGGACACCTTCAGAGACTTGTGAACCTGCACCCCCAAGTCTCTCTGCGTCTCTATGCTCCGTATAGTTTTACCTTTTATCCTATAACTCTCTTCTACATTTTTCCGGCCAAAATGCATCACCTCGCATTTATCCGGATTAAATTCCATTTGCCATCTATCTGCCCAGCCTACCAACCTATCTATGTCCTGTTGTATTGCCTGACACTGCTCCTCTGTACCCGCCAATCCAAGCATCTTGGTGTCATCAGCAAATTTGCTGATCTCACCACCTACCCCAACTTCCAAGTCGTTTATGTAGACCACAAATAGAAGAGGACCTAGTACTGAGCCTTGTGGCACTCCACTAGTGACAGGCTTCCAGCCGGAAAAAGAGCCTTCCACTACTACCCTCTGTCTCCTCCTCCCGAGCCAGTTCTCGACCCATCTACATACCCGACCCTGTATCCCATGTGCCTTCACCTTCTCTATCAGTCTACCATGAGGAACCTTGTCAAACGCCTTACTGAAATCCATGTAGACGACATCAACAGCATGTCCTTCATCAACTGTTTTTGTCACTTCTTCAAAAAATTCCACCAGATTCGTAAGACAAGACTTCCCCTTGACGAAGCCATGCTGCGTATCCCTGATCAGATCGCAGCGCTCCAGATGCTCATACATCCTGTCCCTGAGGATCCTCTCCATTAGCTTACCTATAACTGAAGTCAAGCTCACCGGCCTATAGTTCCCTGGGTGATCCCTCTGACCTTTTTTAAACAACGGTACTACGTTTGCTATCCTCCAGTCCTCTGGGACCTCACCTGTGTCCAAGGAAGAGACAAAGATTTGCGTCAGAGGCCCAGCCAAGTCTTCCCTCAACTCCCTTAGCAGCCTGGGGTAAATGCCATCAGGCCCCGGAGCTTTATATGTCTTTAAGCTGCCTAACAGCCCCAACACCTCTTTCCTCGTAATCCTTATTTCCCTCAACCGATCCTCAACTTTGTCAACATCAGGCACAGACATCTGTCCAGTCTCCTGCGTGAATACCAACGCAAAGTATTCATTCAGGATCTCCCCCATTCCCTCAGGCTCTAAGCATAGATCCCCTCCTCTGTCCCTAAGAGGTCCAATCTTGCCTCTAACCATCCTTTTGCTCCTTACATAGGTGTAAAATGCCTTTGGATTTTCCTTTATCCTACCTGCCAGAGCCACCTCGTGGCCCCTTTTTGCCTTTCTAATACCCCTTTTAAGATCCCGTCTACACTCTCTATAAGCTTCCAGCGCTGTCTCAGTCCCCAGTTGCCTAGATCTAATGTAAGCCTCTCGCTTCTTCCTGATCAAGTCCTCAATATCCCTGGTAAGCCACGGTTCTCTAATCCTACCTTTCCCATCCTTCCTCCTTGCCGGCACGTATCTTTCCTGCAGAGAGTTTAGTTTTCCCTTGAAAGACTCCCACATGTACCTCGTCGACCTGCCCTCGAAAAGCTTATCCCAGTCGGTATCTTTAAGATCTTGCCTAATCTGGCTGTATCTAGCCCTCCCCCAGTTAAATACCTTCCCTTTTGGGCCTGTCTCGTCCTTTTCCATTAATATCCTAAAGCAGACAGAGTTGTGATCACTATTTGACACATGCTCTCCTATCTCAACGTCAACCACCTGTCCTGGCTCATTCCCCAGAACCAAATCCAGTATAGCCCCATCTCTAGTCGGGCCATCCACATACTGCTCCAAGGACCCTTCCAAAACACACTGTACAAATTCCTCCCCATCCACTCCTACAGCTCTGGGCACTCTCCAATCTACTCCAGGAAAATTGAAATCTCCCACTACTACTACCCTATTTTTCCTACACTTATCTAAAATGTCCCTGCATATCCCTTCTTCCACGGCCCGCGGGCTGTTGGGCGGTCTGTAGTAAACACCCAACAGAGTAACCACTCCCTTCCTATTCCTCAACTCCACCCATAGAGACTCAATTTTAAATCATCCATACCTCCCTGCCTCTGCACTGCTATGATGTTGTCCTTAACTAATAAAGCCACTCCCCCGCCTCTCCTCACACTAACTCTGTCATGCCTAAAACACTTATACCCTGGAATATTCAATTGCCAGTCTTGTTCTCTGCAGTTTGTAAACCAGCCTTTTGTTTTTGTTGTAGCACCAGTTGGTTAGATGTCATTTTATTGCCAATTAAATGGTTTAAATGGGGTTTTGTTTATTTTTGCTGTGGGCCTCATGTCATTTCTGGGAGTTTATGACATTTTGAATTTTTAGGGGGAGGAATGATTGACAAGTCAGGTGACAGAATTCTTCCAGTTCCAGTTTAGGCTGATGTCTGCTGTTTTAATGAGAAGTTGTTTCACTTCAGACTGGATGCTGTGTTCTGTCTCTCTCTCCCTGTTGTCTTGGGAAGCTATTCTGACTTCAAGTTTGTCTGTGTGTGGATCAGGAATCCAACAGCATCACTTGAGCATCCTTATTTTCTATGTTAAATTTGTGGCAGGTGTATTCCTGTAAGGTTTGCTGTATTGGAATAGTGCATTTAGTTGTTAAGGTTTATACTTTGTTTGTTACTAATTGGTAAAGGTTATTGTTAATTCACTTTTTATACATATTAACTGAATTCTTAAATAACCTGTTTGATAAAAGCTTCCTAGTGGGTCATTGAATCATATCTGATCTGAAATATCTTCTGCTCACCCCAAACAAATTCAAATTACAAATCTTATGACCCAGGCAGACTTCATAAAATTCGCTGGAGTTTCTGACCTGGATTATAATAGTTTGGCTATCTGGGACATAACACAACAATGAAGAGCTAAAGTCAAAGCTACTAACATATATGAGCATCTTTCATCCATGATCAAAATTATCTGGAATTTACAGGACAATATACCATGTGCATAAATGCCTGAAAATTGGCACGCAGGTTGATAAGGTTGTTAAGAAGGCGTACGGTGTGTTAGCTTTTATTGGTAGAGGGATTGAATTTCAGAGCCTTGAGGTCATGTTGCAACTGTACAAAACTCTGGTACGGCCGCACTTGGAGCATTGCATACAATTCTGGTCACTGCATTATAAGAAAGATGTGGAAGCATTGGAAAGGGTGCAGAGGAGGTTTACCAGAATGTTGTCGGTTCTGGTGGGAAGGTCTTATAAGGAAAGGCTGAGAGACTTGAGATTGTTTTCGTTCAAGAGAAGAAGGTTAAGAGGTGACTTAATGGAGGCATATAAAATGATCAGAGGATTAGATAGGGTGGACAGTGAGAGCCTTTTTCCTTGGATGGAGATGGCTAGTGTGAGGAGACATAGCTTTAAATTGAGGGGTGATAGATGTAGGATAGGTGTCAGAGGTAGGTTCTTTTACTCAGAGGGTAGTAAAGGTGTGAAATGCCCTGCCTGCAACAGTAGTGAACTCGCCAACATTAAAGGCATTTAAATGGTCATTGGATAAACATATGGATGATAATGGAATAGTTCAGATTAGATGTGTTTAGACTGGTTTCACAGGTCGGCACAAATCAAGCACTGAAGAACCTATTTATCTTTGGATCTAAGGGGCTAATTTGTCCCTTAGTATCCAAAGATGTGTAGGTTAGATGGATTGGTCATGCTAAATTTCTCTTTAAGGTCCAAAGATGTGCAGGTTAGATCAATTGCATCTTAATGTCATGGGAACCAGTGAGAGTAAATGAATGGAGTGATGGGGATGGGGCCTGGGTGGGATCGTGGTCAGTATAGACATGATGGGCCAATTGGCCTCCTTCTGCACTGTAGGATTCTATGATTCTATGATGCACAATTTAATATTTTCATTGTGATTTGTCTCTTGACATTTGTTGCTATTGCACTCTGTGTCGCAATGACAAAGTTTTCTGGCCTCCTTTTGTGCATAAAATTCCTTTCCAACCGCTAGAAACCAACTTTCCATTTGCAGCTGAATTTAGCAAACGGTAGATACATTGATCGAAGAATGAGACAATCAGATTTTATATCCATGAAATATTTCTTCAGAAGGAGCACAATCAATTGCAAATTCATTAAGACTTGATTTTCTGTTTGCTACACCTGGGTAATGTCAATAGTTCTGTTATCGCAGAAAGAAAACCAGAGCAGAGAATCATTAGTGATGAGATTCAACATTGATATGAGCATGAATTGAGCAGCGATGCTCTCACTTTCTTTTGCAATGAAGAAATGAAATCCACCCTGGCTGCGTAGCAAGCAGTCAGTTCACTCCTGCCTCTCTGGCACCCCCACCATGGTTACATTTCACTGTCGTTATGTCAAGGTTCATTCCCAAAATGTTGCCCAATATCTGCTGCGGTTTCCTCACTGGATGTTGCCGGGCCCATAACTACAAGAGCTTCAGGCCTAGGATTAACAAATGGAAACTGGTGAAGACATCCTCAATCTTCTTCCTTCCCTTTCCAGTTTTCACATCTGTTTATTACCCAGGGCCTGATTTTACCATTTTCATTCTAAGTGCTGAATCTGGGCATAATGCAGATCCGACTCAGAAATCTGCTTTCAGACACTCCTACCTCCTCTCAGCCATCTCCAGTCCGATTGGTGCTGTGGGCGAGGCTTAGCACTACCGAAATGATTGGAGTTCTGAACTGCGCCTGCACAGTTTGAAAAAAAATGGAAAAAGCGAGCCTGTGTTGGATCGTTCCTGAGCCACAGAAAACATCCCAGGAGCAAAAAGGAGGAGAGATAGTGCACACACAGATCACTGTCCCCTTATCCACACCCCCACTACCCATACACACCACTGTCCCCCTTATCCACTGCCTCGCTACCCAGACTAACTGCCACCTCTGCCCTCCTCTCCTCCCACTGATCACCCACAGAGTGGCAGCAGAAGCCCCAACCCTGCTCCGCACATCTACCAGAGATCCATCTGACACCCCCCCTCCACACCCCCCCTGCCCCCACATATTATCCGTTCCCTCCCAGACAATGATCTGGCCTCACTCAACAACCGCCCCCCAGAGAATGGCCTGGGCTCACTCATACCAACACACCCCCCCCCCCCCCCAGACAAGCATCTGACCATCTCCTCCTCCTCCCCCCTGCAACCAAACAACAATCTAGCCACACTTTCCTACTCTCCCCCAATCAGAGAATGATCTGTCCCGCTTCCCTCCTCCTCCCCACCATGATCTGAATCAGAGAGCTGTGGAAACATTGAACTCGCTTTTCAGCAGCTGGAGAGCCTGATTCAGACTTTTATTCGACAGGTTCAAAGAACAAAGAACAAAGAACAACACAGCACGGGAAACAGGCCCTTCGGCCCAACGAGCCTGCGCCGCCATCCTAACATTTTAATGACATATAGAGACCAATGTAGGGACAATTTGTTACCCAATCAGCCTAAGAGCACATCTTTGGGATGTGGGAGGAAACCGGAGCACCCAGAGAAAACCCACACAACCACGGGGAGAATGCGCAAACTCCCGCAGACACAGGCCCAAATCCATGTGTCTGCACAGCAACAGCGATAGTCTCTGAGCTCTCTGATGTTCAATGTTGCCCATCTGATGGTCCAGTTTAAGCATACACTAACGACATGAAGCACTAGGCCACTCTTGAAGTATCATCCAGGAGCAGCCCTCGCACGACCTGCCGAATGCATGCACCTTGTCGGTCAACAAGGTGGACCGAACAGCCTGTGGAAACAATTAAAGTATTTAAACAGTCCTCCTATATCCCTCTATCTGCAGACCGCTCATGTGGCTGTCCCAGAGACCCTTAAACAATCCTAGCGTGCCTGCTCCCACCACCTCACTCGGCAGTGCATTCCACACCCCCACTACCCTTTGTGTGAAAAAATGCCCTCTAATATTAGTCTTATACATAGCCCCCCTCACCCTAAGGCCGTGACCCCTCGTTCTATCTTGGGTTCTATCTTGGTTCATTTTGGTGCGGTTCTGAATCAGTGTACACGGCGGTAAAAAGGGGGAAATGCTGATAAAGTTGGGTGGGTGGTCCATTAATTCAATTTAAATGTATGCAAATGCATTTAAATCACTGTTGCACCCGTTTCGGGTGTGAAGCGAATCGCCGCCATTCCCGGGTTTCGGTAAAGTGACAATCTGTGCGGACACGTTAATGGCCTCACACCCTACTTTACTACATTTTCACACCCGTTTTAATGGTAAAATAGGGCCCCCAGATCACAGATTGCCCAAAAATGTTGGTAAAGAGGGACTTATGTCAGGACTTTCCACAGACCAGGGGATTGTTGAGGTCGATGAGAATACATAAGAACGTAAGAAATAGGAGCAGGAGTGGGCCATCCAGCCCCTTGAGCCTGACCCGCCATTCAATAAGATCATGGCTGATCTGAAGTGGATCAGTTCTACTTACCCACCTGCTCCCCATAATCCTTAATTCCCTTGTCTATCAGAAATCTATCTACCTGTGACTTAAATACATTTAACGAGGTAGCCTCCACTGCTTCAATGGGCAGAGAATTCCAGAGATTCACCGCTCTCTGAGAGAAGAAGTTCCTTCTCAACTCTGTTCTAAACTGACTCCATTTTATTTTGAGGTTTTGTCCTCTAGTTCTTGTTTCCTTTCTAAGTGGAAAGAATCTCTCTACCTCTACCCTATCTAGCCCCTTCATCATCTTGTAAGTCTCTATAAGATCCCCCCTCAGCCTTCTAAACTCCAACAAGTACAGGCCCAATCAACTCAATCTCTTCTCATAAGCTAAGTGGGAGCATCTGATGACAACACACTTAAAAAAGAGTATTGATAAAATGTGATGAACATAGCATGTTGTCAAGAGGGAAATTTGATACCTAAACTTAGCTCAGTAACTGAGCAAAAATAATATTGAATTAAAGAAACATTTGCTGTTCGCCTCCAAAGAATTCAAACCAAAGTCACTAGGCATGCAGCTGAAATAAAATGTGAAGGATACAGAATCCCAACATCACATATCCTCTTTTATCAAAACGTCAATGGGGTAAAATGCTACATGCTATATTTATCCCTCTTACCTTGTTAATAGAGAAACCTGTCACTACACCTTTCCTTTTTTAAGTTTTCCTCGATCAGAGTGCAACATGAGAGATAGTCATTCCTCTTAAATTTATTACTTTGACCCTTAAGAAACATTTTCTCTACAGAAAAGCTGTTTGGACATGATGCAAGGCAGGAATTGCTTTTGTATAAAAGTGACAGTTGCTCGAGCCAAACACATTGCCAGCATGAAGCCCGATAAAATACTCTTTGAATTGACAAACACTGGGAACTGACCCACACAGAATGCAGTAAAAAAAAGAACCTTGGCAGATGTGATGGAAATAGGAATCTGAACTATGGCACAGTTATCCCCAAGTTGGTAATACAGGAGATGCGAACGGCTATGATAGTGAGTCAACAGAAATAGCAAGATCTTCTGTATAGAACTGACAATTTAAAAAAAACTCTCCTCCTAGCAGGTTGAGCACATTAAATACTTTTAAAAAAGTTGTCAAATAGATCCGATTCAAATTCAAAGTCCATGGGTGAAAATGTCCATTTTTGTGGTAAACAATTTACGTTTAGTGAGTGATGTTATGTTGAAGTGCCACAAAATTTCTCATTGGTGTGGCTCATATAATGCTCTGATTGAGAGTGCTGAAAATAGGGGAATAAAGTAGAAACATCTTCATCTCTCCAACACTGATCCTTAAACTCAATGGCACAACAATCTATTGTAATAAATTATATATAAATGTGAGCAATATTTATGTTTAGCGAGCTGTCTATTGGGAAGATAATTAATGATATGGTTAGTACTTCTGTCTTACAACACCATGAAGCCACATTCAATTCCAGCCTTGGGTGACTGTGTGGAATTTGTGTGTTCTCCTTTTGTCTGTGTGGATTTCCTTTGGTTGCTCCACTTTCCTTCCACAGTCCAAAGATGTGTACGTTAGATGGATTGGCCATGGTAAGTTATCCCCTAGTGCTCAAAGATGTGTTAGATGGATTAGCCATGATAAATTATCCCCTCGTGATCAACGATGTGTAGGTTAAATGGATTGGCCATGATAAATTATCTCTTTGTGCTCAAAGATGTATAAGTTAGATGGGTTAGCCATGGTAAATTATCCCCCTAATGTTCAAAGATGTGTAAGTTAGATGGATTAGCCATGGAAAATTATCCCCCAGTGCTCAAAGATGTGTAAGTTAGATGGGTTAGCCATGGTAAATTATCCCCCAGTGCTCAAAGATGTGTAGGTTAGATGGGTTAGCCATGGTAAATTATCCCCCAGTGCTCAAAGATGTGTAGGTTAGATGGGTTAGCCATGGTAAAAGGTCCAGATTGGGGGGATTAGTAGTATAAATGAGTGGTGCTACAGAGATAGGGCAGGAGAGAGGGTTTGAGTAAGATACTCTTTCAGAGAGTCGGTATAGACTTGATGGGCAAAATGGCCTCCTTTTGCACTGTAGAGATTCTCTGACTGTATGATATGTTTCTATGGTGCGATCATTTGATGAAAGCATATTGTTCTCTGGTGTTGTCAGTTTTATTGATGTCAAGCAAAGCATTTTTAGCAAATGCCAAATTGCTTTAATACTATAGTCAAGATAAATGTTTAGACATATCAGCTAACTGCAACGTCAAAGAATCGACTTAGGAATGAAAAATATCTGAATTATGTTTGCTCAAGTAAACACAAGAACGTGATACTGAACTTTTGAACCATTCGGTATATCATCATAGACATTTACCACATCATGCTAACAGCTTAATATTCAAAGAAATTCAGATTACAAACATCTTTGAAGAGCTCATTCAATCTATGATGCCTTAAGGAATATATTTCGTAATACTGCTACTCTGGTGATTAATTCAGAAGACTCACCAAGAAGAAACATCTCTTAACAAGTCGATACACAGAGTTCTTAATCTTCGTGGAATCGGTTTCAGGTGAATGGGCTATTTATAAATTGCACCCACGAGCATCAGTTTTTGTCTGGAAATGTTATCTCCCAAGTCTCATTTACATTCATTCCACCAATCATCTGTCCAAATGAAAACAGGTTGAAAAGTAGCTGCAGTGTTTAAAAATGACACGGTGGCACAGTGCTTAGCTTGATGCCTCAAAGTGCCAAGGACCGATTCCACTTTTGGGTGACTGTCGTGTGGAGTTTCCATGTTCTCCCTTTGTCAATGTGTTTTTTCCTCCAGGTACTCCAGTTTCCCCCATAGTTCAAAGATGTGCAGATTTGGTTGATTGACCATGCTAAATTGCTCCTTAGTGTCAGGGGGATTAGCAGAGTAAATCCGTGGGGTTACAGGGATAGAAACTGGATGGGATTGTTATTGTGCAGGCTCAGTGTGCTAAATGACCTCCTCCTGTACTGTAGAGATTTTTTGATAGCTTTAAGAGGAAGCTCATTAACCCACAGGCATGCTGCAAGAGATAGAGCTTTCAGGAGGGGAGAATTTGTGGTCAAGGCACCCAAATCTTCCTTCTGAGAATCCTCTTGATTCTCTTGGTTCCAGTTCAGAAAATATGTGACATCTTGGAGCGTCTTCAGACCAAGTGTAGGTCAATCTGAGAAAACGTAAATCAGAATGATATTAATGTACTAACAGGTACCATTGACGCTTAAGAACCCTGATCAGTAATTATACTTTGAGGCTTCTGTTTAGGCCTAGTGTATCAGATGTATAAAGAAAATTAAGAATGTTAACATTGTAAGTCGTCAGGAAGAGAGCAGGAGGAAGAACCATTCATCTGAACTGTTCAAGTATTTTCATTCTTGGTGGGTTAAAGTTCTCCCCTCTGCACCATGTTCTGCAGTGTAAAGATTACTGTTGCAATATTAACAGATACACATTTAATGCATTCAGATAACATTCATTTGACTTGTTTTAATAAGGCATTGATCAGTTCTGAGGTCATCATACATGTTAAAATACTGGACTGAGGAAAGTCTACTTGGAAATAACAAGAAATCATTCATTAATATTATTCACTGTTGTTTCTCTGGCAAGATAACTTTGAGTTAGAGTCACAGAGGTTTACAGCATGGAAACAGGCTCTTTCGCCCAACTGGTCTATGCTGCCCTTTTTTTTAAAACCCCTAAGCTAATCCCAATTGCCTGCAGTTGGCCCATATCCCTCTATACCCATCATACCTATGTAACCCTTTAAGTGCTTTTTAAAAGACAAAATTGTACTTGCCTCTATTATTACCTCTGACAGCTTCTTCCAGACACTTATCACCCTCTACGTGAAAAAATTGCCCCTCTGGACACTTTTGTATGTTTCCCCTCTTACCCTAAACATTTGGCCTCTAATTTCAGACTCCCCTCCTTTGCGAAAAAATGTTGACTATCTAGCTGCTCTGTGCCCCTCACTATTTTATAGACCTCTATAAGATCACCCCTCCCTCAACTTTCTACACTCCAAAGAAAAGAGTCCCAGTCTATCCAGCATCTTCTTATAACTCAATCCATCAAGTCCCGGTAGCATCCTAATAAATCTTTTCTGCACTCTTTTTGGTTTAATAATATCCTTTCTATAATAGGGTGACAAGAACTGCACATGGTATTCCAAATGTGGCCTTACCAATGTCCTCAACAAGATGTCCCAACTCCTGTATTCAATGTTCTGGCCGATGAAACCAAGCATGCTGAATGCCTTCTTCACCACTCTGTCCACCTGTGACTCCACTTTCAAGGAGTAATGAACACGTATCCCTAGATCTCTTTGTTCTGTAACTCTCACCAATGCCCTACCACTGAGTCAGTTCTGTCCTGGTTCGATCAACCAAAATGCATCACCTTGCATTTATCTAACCTAAACTCCAACTGCTATTCAAAGAAGAACAAAGAACAAAGAACAAAACAGCCCGGGAAACAGGCCCTTCGGCCCAATGAGCCGGCGCCACCACCCTGATGTTCCCACCTCTACCCACGATCCCTGTCCATGTTTATAGATCTATTCGTCAGCCCATTGGCCTAATTAATCACAATCTCATTGCAATCCTAGATAACCTTCTTCACTGTCCACTGTGCCACCAATCTTAGTGTCATCTGCAAATTTACTAACCGTGCCTCCTATATTCTCATCCAAATCATTAATATAAAAGACGAAAGGGTTTAGGAAGTTAAATGAATGATTGCCAACAGTGTAAAGACTGCAATCATTGGATCTTGACGTGGAGGTGTTGGTGTTGGAATGGGGTAAACACAGTAAGAAGTCTCATAACACCAGGTTAAAGTCTAACAGGTTTATTTGTTGCAAACACACTAGCTTTCCAAACAGCCCGTTCCAAAAGCTTAGTGGCGTTTGCTACAAATAAACCTATTGGACTTTAACCTGCTGTTGTGAGACTTTTTAGGGATCCTAAGTAGTTGGGGTGCTAAGAGGGATGAGAATAAGGGGGTCATAGAGGAAAACTGTAAAACACAGCAGCGTACGGGTGGGGTAGGGCATGGTTTGAAATGCGTATACTTTAATGCAAGGAGTATTCACAATAAGGGGGAGGAACTTGCAGCTTGGACCAGTACCTGGAACTTCGATGTTGTGGCCATTTCAGAGACATGGATAGAGCAGGGACAGGAATGGTTGTTGCAGGTTCCGGGGTTCAAATGCTTCAGTTGGAGTAGAGAAGGAGGTAGAAGGGGGGGAGGAGTGGCATTATTAGTCAAAGACTGTATCACAGTGACAGAAAAGAAGTTTGATGAGGACTTGTCTGTTGAGGTAGTATGGGCTGAGATTAGAAACAGGAAAGGAGAGGTCACCCTGTTGGGAGTCTTTTATAGACCTCCTAAAAGTTCTAGAGAGGTTGAGGAAAGGATAGCCAAGTCAATTCTGGTCAGGAGTGAAAGTAATAGGGTAATTGTTATGGGGGACTTTAACTTTACTAATATTGATTGGAATAGCTATAGCTCTAGCTCGTTAGAGGGGTCAGTTTTCGTACAAAGTGTGCAGGAAGGTTTTTTGACTCAGTATGTAGATAGGCCAACTAGAGGTGAGGCTACATTGGATTTGGTGCTGGGCAATGAGCCAGACCAGGTGTTAGGCTTGGAAGTTAGTGAACATTTTGGTGATAGTGAACATAATTCGGTTATGTTCACCTTAGTGATGGATAGGGATAGGCATGAAGCTGGGGGCAGTAGATATAGCTGTGGGAAGGGTAATTATGAGGCCATCAGGAGAGAATTAGGGTGCATAGATTGGACTAGGAAACTACAGGGACTGTGAACATCTGGAATGTGGAGCTTATTCAAGGAGCAGCTGCTGCGAGTCCTTGATAAGTATGTCCCTGTCAGGCGAGGAGGAAATGGTCGAGTAAGAGAACCTTGGTGTACGAAAAAAGTTGATTGCTGGTTAAAAGGAAAAAGGAGGCTTATGTCAGGATGAGGCTTGAAGGCTCGGTTAGTGCAATGGATAGCTATAGATTAGCCAGGAGGGAGCTAAAGAGTGAATTGAGGAGAGCTAAGAGAGGACACGAGAAGACTTTGGCTGATAGGATTAAGGAGAATCCTAAAGCTTTCTTTAGATATGTTAAGAATAGACGATTGGTTAGGGCAAGATTAGGGCCAGTCATAGACAGCAGTGGGAAGTTGTGCGTGGAGCCTGAAGAGATTGGAGAGGCACTGAATAAATATTTCTCTTCGGTATTCACGCAGGGTGATGTAAATGTAGTTATGGAGAACACTGAGGTACAGGGTAGCAAGCTGGAAGGTATCGAAGTAGATAGGGAGGAGGTAGATATTCTCGAGGGTTTGAAGTTGGATAAGTCCCCTGGGCCGGACGGGATTTACCCTAGGATTCTCTGGGAGGCAAGAGAGGAGATTGCAGAGCCTCTGGCTCTGATCTTCAGGTCGCCGTTGGTTACAGGTGTCGTTCCGGAGGACTGGAGGATAGCGAATGTGGTCCCGTTGTTCAAGAAGGGGAAGAGAGACTTTCCAGGGAATTATAGACCAGTGAGTCTTACTTTTGTTGTGGGCAAAGTATTGGAGAGAATTATTAGGGATCGGATTTATAGTTATTTAGAGAGAAATGAATTGATTGGGGATAGTCAGCATGGTTTTGTGAAGGGTAGGTCGTGCCTTACTAACCTCATGGAGTTTTTTGAAAAAGTGACTAAAGAGGTGGATGGGGGTAAGGCGGTTGATGTGGTCTATATGGACTTTAGTAAGGCGTTTGATAAGGTGGCCCATGGAAGACTTCTGCAGAAAATGCAGATGTATGGGATAGAAGGTGATTTAGCTAATTGGGTTAGGAATTGGCTAGCAGATAGAAGACGGAGGGTGGTGGTTGATGGGAGATATTCATCGTGGAGTTCGGTGACAAGTGGTGTACCTCAGGGGTCTGTTTTGGGGCCCTTGCTGTTTGTAATTTTTATAAATGATCTGGATGAGGGTATTGAGGGATGGATTAGTAAATTTGCAGATGACACTAAAGTTGGTGGAGTGGTAGATAGTGAAGAGGGGTGTTATAGTTTGCAGAGGACTTGGACAAGTTGCAGAGCTGGGCCGAGAGGTGGCAAATGGAGTTTAATGTGGAAAAGTGTGAGGTAATGCACTATGGCAGAAATAATAAATGTGTAGAGTATAGGGCTAATGGTAGGATTCTTAGTAGTCTTGATGAAAAGAGGGATCTTGGTGTGTATGTGCATAGATCCCTGAAAGTAGGCAGTCAAGTCGAGAAGGTTGTTAAGAAGGAATATGGAGTCTTAGCTTTTATTGGTAGGGGGATTGAATTTCGGAGCCGCAACGTCATGTTGCAACTGTACAAAACTCTAGTGCGGCCGCACTTGGAGTATTGTGTGCAGTTCTGGTCCCGCATTATAAGAAAGATGTGGAGGCATTGGAGACGGTACAGAGGAGGTTTACCAGGATGTTGTCTGGTATGGAGGGCAGGTCTTATGAAGAGAGGCTGAGGGATTTGAGGTTATTTTCGTTAGAAAGGAGGCGGCTAAGAGGGCACCTAATCGAAACATATAAGATGATTAGAGGTTTAGATAGGGTGGACAGTGATAGCCTTTTTCCTAGGATGGAGAAAGCTAGCACGAGGGGACACAGCTTTAAATTAAGGGGTGATAGTTATAGGACGGATATCAGAGGTAGGTTCTTTACCCAAAGGGTGGTTCGGGAGTGGAATGCCCTGCCTGCAGCAGTTGTAGATGCGCCAAGTTTGGTGGCGTTTAAGAGGTTAGTTGATAAGTATATGGAAGAGAAGGGAATGATTTAGTTTGGAGGGGCATTGCTTTTTATATTGGTCGGCGCAACATCGAAGGCCGAAGGGCCTGTTCTATGCTGTAATGTTCTATGTTCTATGTTCTATGTACAGTCACTAGATCTTGACATAGAATCAGAGAATCATGGAAATGATGTGGTCAAAAAGAAGTCATTCACCTGAACTTGTGCTTTAAAAAAGACACTCAGTGAATCCTATACCCCTCGTTCTTTCACTGCAAACTATGTCCTTCTGTCTTTGTACTTAATCAATTTCCACTTCAATGTTATTAATAAATCTGCTTCCACCACCTGGCATGATTAGCGCTGCTGCCTCACTGCACCAGCAAACTGTGTTCAATTCCAGTCTTGGATCACTATCTATGTGGAGTTTGCATGTTCTCCCCGTGTCAGTGTGGGTTTCCTCTGGGTGCTTCGGTTTCATAGAACATAGAACATAGAAAACGACTACACAAACAGGCCCTTCGGCCCACAAGTTGTGCTGATCATATCCCTACCTACTAGGCTTACCTGTAACTCTCAATCCCATTAAATCTCATGTACTCATCCAGAAGTCTTTTAAAAGACCTCAACGAGTTTGCCTCTACCACCACCGACGGCAGCCGATTCCATTCACTTACCACTCTCTGAGTGAAAAACTTACCCCGACATCTCCTCTGTACCTACTCCCCAGTGCCTTAAACCTGTGTCCTTTCATAGTGACCATTTCAGCCCTGGGAAAAGGCCTCTGAGAATCTACCTGATCTATACCTCTCAACATCTTATAAACCTCTATCAGGTCGCCTCTCAACCTTCGTCTCTCCAGGGAGAAGAGTCCCAGCTTCCACAAACTATCCTCATAAGACATGCCACCCAATCCAGGCAACATCCTTGTAAATCTCCTCTGCACCCTTTCAATAGGTTCCACAACTTTCTTGTAATGAGGCGACCAGAACTGCACACAATACTCCAAGTGGGGTCTGACAAGGGTCTTATAAAATTGCAGCATTACCTGCCGACTCCTAAACTCAATCTCTCAATTAATGAAGGCCAGTACACCATAGACCTTGACTACATCCTCCACCTGCGAGGCCGATTTAAGAGTCCTATGGACTTGGGCCCCAAGGTCCTTCTAATCCTCTACGCTGCTAAGACTCCTACCCTTGATATTATATTCCTTCATCCCATTGGTCCTGCCAAAATGGACCACTACACATTTATCTGTGTTGAAATCCATCTGCCACTTCTCCGCCCAGTTTTGCATTCTATCTATGTCTCGCTGCAACTTCTGACATCCCTCCAGACTATCTACAACACCACCATTTGTGTCGTCGGCAAACTTACTAACCCATCCCTCCGCTTCCTCATCCAGGTCATTTATGAAAATTACAAACAAAATTTCCTCCCAAAATCCAAGTGATGTGCTAGTTAGGATGCATTGGCCGTGCTAAATTCTCCCTCAATGTACCCAAACGGGTGCCCGAGTGTGCTGATTGGAGAATTTTCACAGTAACTTCATTGCAGTGTTAATGTAAGCCT
The DNA here is from genome assembly GCA_024679065.1 of Sphyrna mokarran. Classification (NCBI taxonomy): domain Eukaryota; kingdom Metazoa; phylum Chordata; class Chondrichthyes; order Carcharhiniformes; family Carcharhinidae; genus Sphyrna; species Sphyrna mokarran. The sequence goes on along the minus strand of JAGIQG010000008.1, from coordinate 122,972,493 downwards.
ACTTGTGACTAATAAATTAATAAACTTAAAAAAAAAACTTTTCAGTGCATTTCAGATCACAGCAACAGTGTTTCCTCTCATAACTTCCTTTTTTTTGCTACATTTCTAAGTTATGTGTTGTCAGCAAACTTTGAAATTATACCTTGTCAAAAAGAAGTGTTTCTCACACCGATCTCCAGGAAATGCCGCCCTTAATTCTGAAAATCAGCCTTTCACCACAATCTGCTGTTTTCTGTCCCCTTGCCAGTTATTGAATCTATGCTCTCTCTATCCTTTTAACTCAATGGCCTTTAATCTTTCTTACAAGTCCATTATGCTGTACTTTGTCAAACACCATTTGAAAGTCTGGATGCACAACATTAACTGCACTACTCTCAACAATGCTCTTTGTTAATTAATCAAAGAACTCATCAGATAATTTACCCTGACTTTCAGTTATCTGGTCATACTTGTCCAAATGTCAATTAATTTCGTGAGGGAGGGACAGGAATGATGTGGGTTTGCTTTTCTGTGCATATCAAATAACAGAAAATACTCCAGCGAAAGCCAAAAATAGCAGAAAGCAGCAGAGTTTTCTCTGGGTCTGTTTGGTGCATGGCCTATTAAATGCTCCAGAAATCAGCTGTAACTTCAGATGGAATGCCACCTGAGACAGATTGTCACTACACTCAAAATATGATTCTATCTTGCCCAGGGTACTAACCCAGACCAGGAGAGGGCTGCTCTCCTGGGACTGAATATCGAGGGCAGCCCATTGCAGATAAGCACCCTGCTTTTTATAGACACTAGGTTGAGAGAATGATGGTGCAAGAGAATCAGACCCGGCCAGTGGGGAGAAGGGAAGTTGTGACTCAACTGATGGGTAGCTAAAAGAGAATTGAGTCAGGCTAGGAAGTGGCTGGAGGTAAGAACGAGAGAGCATCAGGCCAGTTTGGGTGTACGTAGCAGGGAATCTATGGTGGTTGGCATGGGGCTGTACAATACTTGCTCAGAAGCTCAAAGTTGTTTTAATTGTCCCAAGATGTTTTGAGAGGCATTATAAAACACAGGATACAACTCTAAAGGAAGTACAGGAACAGAGGAATCTGCGGGTGATTGGATACAAGTCTGGATAGGTTGAGAGAGCAGTTAATGAAGCAGAGGGAATCTTGAGTTTCATAAAGAGAGACAAAACACGTAGAAAATACTGGTTTGGCCTCATTTGGAGAATTGCATCCAGTTGTGGGAAGCACATGTTCAGAATGATGTGAAAATATTTGAAAGATAGAAGAAAAGATTCATAAGAATGGTCCCAGCATGAGGAAATTTAGTTACATGGATTGATTGGAGGAGCTGAGTCTATTCTCCTTGGTGAAGAAAAAATTTGAAAGGAGAATTGACAGAAGTGTTCAAAATGATGAGAAGTCTGCAAAGAGTGGAAACCTACCAAAGACTTGAGAGCAGACAATTTAAATTTCAGTGATTTGTGAAAAAAAGAAAGAACAGGTGGAGTATAGAGGGATACAGGCGGCTGGACTAGACTGAACAACACAATCGCCTCAGGCTTGGTGGGCTGAAGCACCTGTTCCTGTGCAGCACTATTCTTTGTTCTTTGTTCACTGGAGTTGCACGGTGGTACAGTAGTGTGCACTACTACCTCACAGCTCCAGGGACCTGGGTTCAATTTTGACCTCAAGTAAATCTCTGTACGGAGTTTGCATGTTCTCCCTGTGTCTGCGTGGGTTTCCTCCGGGTGCTCCAGTTTCCTCTCACAGTTCAAAAATGTGTGGCTTAGGTGGATTGGCCATGCTAAATTGCCCCTTAGTATCAGGGGGATTAGCAGGGTAAAGACATGGGGTTATGGGATAGGGCCTGGGTGAGTTGTTGTCGATGCAAGCTTGATGGGCTGAATGGCCTCTTTCTGCATAATGGGGATTGTATGAGGGAAAACCTTTTTACGCAGTATATCATTAGGGCACTGGCTGACAGCATGATGGAGCAGATTCAATTGTGGATTTCAGAAGAGAACTCGATAATCATCTGAAGAAGAAATAGGGCAATAAGAGAAAAAGCAAGGGCAAGTTATTGGTTGTTGTAGAGAATTAATACAGGAATGATGGACAGAATGGCCTCTTTATATACTCTAACCATTCGAGAATTGACAATGTATTTTTTATAACTCCATTCTGCTTTATACTGCAATCCAGAAACAATGGAAATATTCTGTTGTGCCACGCTTTCTCTCTTCATGCCCCATATTCCAGCACTCTCCAGCTCATTTTAAGCCACATTAATCTCAGCACAATTGTGCATTAGTGACAATTACAGGAAAAAAAAACCCTTTTTCTGAAATTTCTGCAATTAAACTGAGGAGTATCTGTTAAGATTTCATCCTCCATTTATTCTGATAACTAAGATCCGGTTTTAAAGTGATTCTGCTGACTAACTGCATTGCCACAAGGTCAGGTAAATGTGGGAGGATTAGATGCCCTAATACTGAGTGGGTGTTTGATTATCACCCAGACCTCAGTCTCTGTCGACAATTCCTTTTTCAAACGTGTACCTACTGGAGTGTTGATGGCTTACTGCTCCTTCGAGTGTTCTTTTGTGAAAAGCAGACCCAGGGCAGCAATAATTATCATGCGCTGCAGCAAATGTTCAGATCCAGAATGAGAAGCGGTGTTAATGGCAACTGTAGCTCCTCTCAAGCTGCCTTTGGCCACTTAAGGAGAATGAATTGCTCTTATTGCTATGTGCGGCATGTCCTGCTGCAAATGCTCTTAGAGACAATAAGTTCATGACGTTGTTACATGCAGAACTGAAACAATTCTTTCATTTCCTTTTGGAAAATGCCCCCCCTCTTTCAGTCGGCTGGGATTTCATCCTTTACTGAAATATAGTGCAGAAACCTATACATTTTCCAAATTCGAAAGGCACTTGTCTTCACAAATACTTACTTGTCATTTCAATTAATAGCTCTAATTAACATTCTGTCACTTAATTTCAAGTTGGTGATAAGTGGGCTTTGGAATTATACCATGTGAAAATGCATACTCACCCCAAACACATACATTTTGTTTTTAAATAAAATAACCAATCCAAAGAAGGAAAAAACAGTAAATGTTATTGTTTTGTTAACAAAGTAAAATTTTAGCATATTAAAACATTTGTATCAATCACCTTGTAGATAAGTTAAATTCCCTAATGTATTATTACTGATGAATTAAAACTGGGCAGCATGGTGACATAGTGGTTAGCAGTGCTACCACATTACAGCAGGGACCCAGATTCGATTCCTGGCGTGGGTCACTGTCTGTGTGGAATTTGCACATTCTCCCCATGTCTGTGTGGGTTTCCTCCAGATGCTTTGGTTTCCTCCCACAGTCTGAAGATATGCAGGTTAGGTGGATTAGCCATGCTAAATTGCCACTTTAGGGGGATTAACAGAGTAAATACATGGGGTTATGGGATAGGATCTGGCTGGAATTGTTGTTGGTGCAGGCTTGATGGACTGAATGGCCCCCTTCTGCTTTGCAGGTATTCTATAATATGTTTGAAGTTAAATTTTCGTCACTGACTTGATGATAGCAGGAGTGGAAACCTGCCTTTTGCAACAGCCTGTCTCCAAAAACAGGGAGATATTAGTCGGAATTTTACCACGGTGTCCCGCCTCGGAATTACGGTGAGCAAGGCTTGCAGAACGGAATTCTCCATTGGCCACGGCTGGGACTTTGCAAGCCTTGCTCGAATGAGGTTGTAAAATAGCAGCCATTAGCATTACTTACTGAGCTCCTTCCACATCGCACAATCTTTTAAAGCATTTTACAGTCAGCAGATTACTTTAGAAGTGTGTTCATTAGTGCAATGTAGGAAATGTAGAGACCAATTTATTCACAGCAATGTCCCACACACAATATGGAGATGCAAAGCAAACCAGTCTGTTCCATTTGCTTTTTACTGATATCCATTCCCCATCAGTTATATTTCACATACCTTATCTCAGGCTTTCAGCATATCTCTCTTTTCAGTTTGATGGATTCATCTTGTTTCCTTTGAAAACATCCAAATGATTTGTCTTTGCCATGTCCTGGGGTCTTGAGTGCAATTTAATCTCTCTCTGAACAAAGGAATGTCTCTTTGGCTGTTGAATTTAGAACTTGTATTCATGGCCCCAAGTTTTGGATCTTCCCACAAAAGGAAATTTGTCCATCGTGTTCACAATATTAAAACTCTCTCCAGACTAATCTTTAAGATGCCTCTTTTCGAAAGAGTACCTGTTGCTAAGAGCTGTAATCTTGCAGTTCAACTTAATGAATCCTTTGCTATTTTTCTAGTGTTTCCATGTTATTGTTTACAGAATGGAGATCAGAACTGTGGCCTGACCAGGATCGTATTTAACATAACTTAACATAATTTAACATAACCTCACCAACTTTTTAGCCTCACTACAATGACAAGACAGTCTGATTTAGTGATAATGAACAGGGGATAAATAAAGGCCTGGGCACCAGGGAGTGCTACTTTACAATAGTGCAATGCAATGTTTTATACACACATAATGGAAGGCAGAGCCTTGGTTTAATATCCTATCTGAAAGCAGGCATGTCCAACAGTACATTGGAGTGTCCGACTTAAATTATATACTCAAGTGCTCACGGCATTGTGAATCAATCCGTAGAACATGGACTGCAGAGATTCAAGAAGGCAGCTTTCAAGGACAAATCGGAATGTACAGTAAATGCTGGCCAATCAGGGATGCCCATGTCCCACGAATAAATGAAAACAAAGTTCCTGGAATGATCTTTGAACATGTAACTTCCTGAACCAAAGGAAAGACCCCTACTGACTGAGCCACAAGTGACATCTTTAAGCAATAGAGGCATAATGCCAATGACCTAGAAATTAGTTTGTGCTTGAATGAAGCTACAAACTCAGCATTTAAGCTCATAAGCAAACATTTTTCATGTAATTTGCTCTCTTGCATCATCAGAACATGACCAGCATATTGACATGTGCCCTTGAAAGTTGAACAATCCAGGCTCATAAATTAGCTATCAATTTCTGTTCTTCTCAGAATGCCACCACTCCAGGGAAAAATATTGGTAAAATCAAACTAGGCTCCCATTCACAATATAGTTTGACTCATACCTACAGGTATTTTGTTTGTGCTGCACCTGTGAATAGAATCACTGAACATAAAAAACTCATAACTCATAAGTTATGAGTTATAAAGGGGCTTTGGCCACGTGGATCCAGAACTGGCTTGCTGGCAGAAGGCAGAGAGTAGTTGTGGATGGGTCTTGTTCTTCATGGTAACCAGTGGAGTGCCCCAGGGATCTGTTCTGGGACCCCTGCTGTTTGTCATTTTCATAAATGACCTGGATGAGGAAGTGGAGGGATGCGTTAGTAAGTTCGCCAACGACACAAAGGCCGGTGGTGTTGTGGACGGTCTGGAGGGATGCCAAAAGTTGCAGCGGGACATAGAAAGGATGCAAGACTGGGCGGAGAAGTGGCAGATGGACTTCAACACGGATAAATGTGTAGTGGTCCATTTTGGCAGGAATAATGGGATGAAGGAGTACAATATAAGGGGTAGGAGTCTTAGCTGTGTTGTAAAGCAGAAGGATCTCGGGGTCCGGATCCATAGGACTCTTAAATCGGCCTCGCAGGTGGAGGAAGTGTCAAGAAGGCGTATGGTGTACTGGCTTTCATTAACCGAGGAATAGAGTTTAGGAGTCAGGAGGTAATGACGCAGCACTATAAGACCCTTGTCAGACCCCAGTTGGAGTATTGTGCGTAGTTCTGGTCGCCTCATTATAGGAAGGATGTAGAAGCTATTGAGAGAGTTCAGATGAGATTTACAAGGATGCTGCCCGGATTGGGAGGCAGGCCTCATGAAGATAGGTTGAGGGAGCTGGGACTCTTCTCACTGGAGAGACGTAGGTTGAGAGGCGACCTGATAGAGGTTTATAAAATGTTGAGAGGAATAGATAGGGTGGACTCTCAGAGACTATTTCTCCGAGCTGAAATGGTCACCATGAGAGGACACAGATTTAAGGTGCAGGGAAGCAAATACAAAGGAGATGTCAGGGGTAGGTTTTTCACTTAGAGGGTGGTGAGTGAATGGAATCGGCTGCCGTCGGAGGTTGTTGAGGCAAACTCGCTGGGGTCTTTTAAAAGACTTCTGGATGAGAATCTTTATGGAAACGAATAGGATAGGGGGTTATAGATAGGTCTGTGGATTGGTAGATGTGATCGGCGCAACTCGTGGGCCGAAGGGTCTGTTTGTGCTGTATTGTTTTATGTTCAATGTTCTATGTTCTATGAATAGATAGGGTGGACTCTCAGAGACTATTTCCCCGAGCTGAAATGGTCACTACGAGAGGACACAGATTTAAGGTGCAGGGGAGCAAATACAGAGGAGATGTTAGGGGTAAGTTTTTCACTTAGAGGGTGGTGAGTGAATGGAATCGGCTGCCGTCGGAGGTTGTTGAGGGAAACTCGCTGGGGTCTTTTAAAAGACTTCTGGATGAGAATCTTTATGGAAACAAATAGGATAGGGGGTTATAGATAGGTCTGTGGATTGGTAGATGTGACCGGCGCAACTCGTGGGCCGAAGGGCCTGTTTGTGCTGTATTGTTCTATGTTCTGTGTTCTAAGTATTGAAGATTCAAGAGTTTTTCTGTAAAATTGTGTACTGATATTACTTCTGCAAAAACCAAATCTTATTGCTTCTAACTCCACGGTATGCTATTCGTAGAATCTTTACAGTGCAGAGGGAGGCCAATCAGCCCAGACATCTGCACTGATTATCCAACACTGATTACCCAGGCTCCCCATCCCTGTAACTCCAAACACTTACCCTGCTAGCCCCCCTAATCTGCGCATCTTGGGACACAAAGGGGCAACTTAGCATAGCTAAATCTACCTAACCTGTGCATCTTTGGGCTGTGGGAGGAAACGGGAGCACCCAGAGAAAACCCACATAGACAAAGGGAGAACATGCAAACTCCACACAGTCATGTGAGGCCGGAATTGAATCTGGGTTTCTGCTGCTGTGAGGCAGCAGTGCCAACCACTGTACCACCATATTGCATGAGATTTTCTTCAAATATATGAAGGAAACTTTGATCTTTTGTAACTTGGTCTCTTTTTATTGTTCATCACTTTCTGAAGCATAGACTATTTTCCAGCTGGGATGTTGGATCAACAATTTACTTTGAAGAATTTGTTTATGTCACAGAAGTTCAAAAGGTTAATTTTCCATCCCTTTCTTTGGGCGTCAAAATTCATTATGTTTTTTTCATCGTAACAAGACTGTAAGTGCAAGTGCAAAGAATGTGTTTATAGTTCCTCTACAAATGGTGTATGGGGAATTTCTCCTCTTGTTCACTCCCTTGTTGATATTTACGGGTGTTCCTGCGTGTGAGAGGTGAACCTGAATCTCACTATATGATGCTATGTTATAATGATACAATGTGGAGATGCTGGCATTGGACTGGGGTGGGCACAATAAGAAGTCTCACAACATCAGGTTAAAGTCCAACAGGTTTATTGTATTAGCACAAGCTTTCAGAGTGCTGCCCCTTCATCTGGTGAGTGACTTATTTTCTGTATAAAGCACAAGCCATAAATCACATACCCTTTGATTTGACTTATTATTGTCATGTGAATTGAGTGAGATACAGTGAAAAATATTGCTTTTTGTGCACTATACAGACAAAGCATACTGTTCATAGAGTATAGAGAGGAAAAGGAAAGATGAGGGTACAGAATATAGTTACAATCATAGCTAGGATGCAGAGAAAGATCTGTTTCATGTGAGGTCAGTCCATTCAAAAGTTTTGAGTTGATTGATTTGTGATGTCAGACTTATCATAGAATCTCTAGAGTGCAGAAAGAGGCCATTTGGCCCATCTACAACAATCCCAGCCAGGCTTTATCTCTGTAACCTCATGTATTTACTCTGCAAATCTTCCTGCCTCGAAGAGACAATTTAACATGGCAAATCCACCTAATGTACACAATTTTGGAGTGTGGGGCATAACTGGAGGACTCGGAGGAAACCCACGTAAACATGGGGAGAATGTGCAATTCCACATAGACAATAGAACATAGAACATAGAACAATACAGCACAGAACAGGCCCTTCGGCCTTCGATGTTGTGCCGACCAAAATAAAAAGCAATGCCCCTCCAAACTAAACCATTCCCTTCTCTTCCATATACTTATCAATTAACCTCTTAAATGCCACCAAACTTGGCGCATCTACAACATAGAACATAGAACATAGAACAATACAGCACAGAACAATGATCCAACCTGGGAATCGAACCCAAGTCCCTGGCATTGTGAGCAGCAGTGCTGACCACTGTGCTACCTTGTCACCGTTGTGTATCTTTTTCCTGATGGAAGAAGGTGGAAGAGAGTACGTCTGAGGTGCGTGAGGTCCAAGATTGTGCTGGCTGCTAAGGAAAATGTGTCAACCTATAAATTCTTCCAACACACACCACTGGCAGGCAGTAAGAATGGGAGAGATTCCTGATCAGCCACAAAATGGAAAGAAATGGGGACTTCAACCATTACTGTCCATTGTTCCAGACTACAATATGTATGTACATGTTCACATTACCATAGCAACATGGACTTCCTGTTTGAACTGTGACACACTGTCACAGAATGGAAATATATTGAGACAGAAGATCTCAGTGACAAGTTCAAAGAAAACAATAACCAACTGTATTCACAATAAAATTTATTAGCATCTCAGTTTAAAGAAGTATTTAAGTGTACAAATAGATTAACAATTATTTTAAATGATAGAATGAATTTCTCTGGGAAAACCCATTATAAAATAACACAAGAAACAACAGTACAGGTAAAAATTATTTACATTATTTTAAAATTGAATCGTATCATTTAATTTATTTTAGTTCATACCCTCCTCAGGCAGAAAATAGGAGCTGGAGATATGAAATAACTCCATGTTTTAGGTATTATTTAATGACATTTATTTTTATATGCTCGTAGTTCCAGGTGTGAATATTTATTTAATATTTAATCCCTGTAATCCCACATATTTACCCCACTAATTCCTCTAACCTATGCTCCAGGGACATTATGTGCCAATTTAGAACGGCCAATCAACCTAACCCGCACATTTTGGACTGTGGGAGGAAACTGAAGTACCTGGAACAAACCCACACGGACATAGGGAGAATGTGCAAACTCCACACAGATAGTGACCTGAGATCGGAATTGATTCCAGGTCTCTGGAACTGTGAGGCAATAGTGCTAACCACTGTGCCACCATGCCGCCCAAAGAGAGGCACATGGGTTTTTGAAGTTCTTAGAAATTAAGGCTTGTGGATAAACACAGATTTCATATTCCTTCACCCTGATGTTATTAGTTGCTATGGCTCTGTGCCTGGTGTCTGGAATTGAGAGAAGAAATAAAAGGTTGAAGGAGGGGAAGAGAAATTTTGTTCTTGTATGGGATAGTGGGAAAATATGAAATTATAACAGCTACAGGGCCCTCTCATTGTAGGTGGAAAAAGTAGGGGTAAGATTTTCTTAAACCTTGTTAGGAATGGCAGGAGGCACTCTAGAAATCATTGCCACTTTAAAGCAACCTGGTGTCATTACCATGGATGAGATGTCCTTTGTGAACATCTCACAAAATGATGGCATAGTGTCTCGGGAAAGCCTAAGTCTTTCCCTGCACTAAGTCACACTCAGGTACACATAGCTCAATTTCTACCTGCATATTATCGGATTGACATGGTCTAAAGATGTGCGGGTTAGATTGATTGGCCTTGGTAAATTGTCCTTTAGTGTCAGTGAACTAGGAGGGTAAATCTGTGAGTCTAGGGGCTGGGTGGGATTGTGGTCAATGCAGACTCGATGGGCTGAATGACCTCCTTCTGTACTGGAGGGATTCTATGATTCTGTAACATCATCTGTGCCTCCCTGACTGTCTCTGGATTCCTTCTGACCCTCAGGGTCTGGCGCTGTGTCTTGCAAAACCACAGCAACTGGTTTTGTGGTTTTGAAGCCATCTCTCTATTTTCACTTCTTCCCCTCACCCTCCTTTCCTCCTCACTGGGAGTTGTGTCTCCAACTGAAACCACAATGCACATCCATCTCTGAGACTTCTCAACTCTCCAAACTGCCCTCTGAATCTGAGGAGGGGCTGTCCCAGAAACCATCTCCAGAAAGTTCCTCTGCTCATTTGCAGGAGCGGTCTCTGCAAATGATGCTGAAACATGGAAAATCTGGTTTTTTTAACGTCCACCCAGACAAACTCGCCCATCGAAATTCCACGCCCTGTTGTGATTTTCACATTGTAGGAGTATTATTGCCTTCAGAGCACACTGTAGCTGTGGTTTTAATTCATTCTCAATCACTATTTCAGTAGCATGTTTTCTGGTGTTTAGCCTTGCTTGTATCAGGTATCATCACAAACCAGCCACATCACGCCACATATTACTCAACAAAGTGGCAAGTTGTCCCAGTCTGGGAGTATATCATTCAACCCAGTAATTCAGCTGCAAATGGTTTAAATACAATTCTTGATAATCCTATATTTTCCCTCAATGCTCCTGATAACATTGGAGATGGATGAACATAGAACATAGAACACTACAGCACAAACAGGCCCTTCAGCCCACAAGTTGTGCCGAACACATCAAAACCTACCCAGCCATAGACCTATCTATAACCCCCAATCCCATTGGATCCCATATACTTATCCAGAAGTCTTTTAAAAGACCCCAGCGAGTTCGCCTCGACCACCACCGACGGCAGCCGATTCCATTCACTCACCACCCTCTGAGTGAAAAACTTTCCCCTAGCATCCCCTCTGTACTTGCTTCCCTGCACCTTAAATCTGTGCCCTCTCGTCGTGACCATTTCAGCCCTGGGAAATAGTCTCTGAGAGTCCACCCTATCTATTCCTCTCAACATCTTGTAAACCTCTATCAGGTCGCCTCTCAACCTTCGTCTCTCCAGGGAGAACAGTCCCAGCTCCCTCAACCTGTCTTCATAAGGCATGCCTCCCAATCCAGGCAACATCCTTGTAAATCTCCTCTGCACCCTTTCAATAGCTTCCACGTCCTTCCTATAGTGAGGCGACCAGAACTGCGCACAGTACTCCAAGTGTGGTCTGACAAGGGTCCTATAAAGCTGCAGCATTACCTCCTGACTCCTGAACTCAATCCCTCGATGAATGAAGGCCAGTACACCGTAAGCTTTCTTAACCACATCCTCCACCTGGGAGGCCGATTTGAGAGCCTTATGGACCCGGACCCCAAGATCCCTCTGCTCTTCCACACAGCTAAGACTCCTACCTTTTGATAGTGTACTCATTCATCCCGTTGGATCTGCCAAAATGGACCACAACACATTTATCCGCGTTGAAGTCCATCTGCAACTTCTCCGCCCAGTCTTGCATCCTGTCGATGTCATGCTGCAACTTCTGACATCCCTCCAGACCATCCACAACACCACCGACCTCCGTGTCATCGGCGAACTTACTCACCCATCCCTCCACTTCCTCATCCATGTCATTTATGAAAATGACAAACAGCAAGGGTCCTAGAACAGATCCCTGGGGCACTCCACTGGTGACCGACCTCCATGCAGAAAAAGAGCCATCCACAACCCCCCTCTGCCTTCTGCAGGCAAGCCAGTTCTGGATCCACAAGGCCAAAGCCCCTTGGATCCCATGCCCTCTCACCTTCTCAAAAAGTCTTGCATGGGGGACCTTGTCAAATGCCTTGCTGAAGTCCATGTACACCACGTCCACTGCTCTTCCTTCGTCAATGTGTTCAGTCACATTTTCGAAGAACTCAATTAAGCTTGTAAGGCACGACCTGCCTTTTACAAAACCATGCTGACTATTTCTAATCAACCTAAACTTCTCCAAATGCTCGTAAATCTTGTCCCTCAGAAGCCTTTCCATCAGCTTACCAACCGCTGAGGTCAGACTCACCGGTCGGTAATTTCCAGGACTATCCCTGTTCCCTTTCTTGAAAATAGGGACCACATCCGCAATCCTCCAATCCTCCGGAACCTCTCCCGTCTCCATTGACGATGCAAAGATCATCGCCAGGGGCTCTGCAATGACATCCCTCACCTCCCACAATAACCTGGGGTACATCCCATCTGGTCCCGGAGACTTGTCTATCTTGATAGCATTTAAAAGTTCTAACACATCCGCTTCCCTAATATCTACATACTCAATCTTTTCAGTCTGCCGCAAACTTGTAGTGCATCCTCCCAGATCACTTTCCACCATGAATACTGAGGCAAAGTACTCATTAAGCACCTCTGCCATTTCTTCCGGTTCCATACAGACATTTCCCCCTTCACCTTTTATAGGTCCTATCCCTTCTTTTCTCATCCTTTTACTTTTCACATATTTGTAGAAGGCCTTGGGATTCTCCTTAATCCTACCAGCCAAGGCCTTCTCATGACCCCTTCTGGCTCTCCTAATTTCCTTTTTAAGCTCTCTTCTATAAGCTTTATACTTCTCTAGATCCCCAACATCTCCTAGCTCTTTGAACCTTTTATACACCTTTCTTTTCTTCCTGACTAGGTTCACCACAGCCTTCGTGCACCACGGTTCCTTCAACCTACCAAAACCTCCTTGTCTCACCGGAATGTTGTCGTGCAGAGCTCCAGACAAGCATTCCTTGAATATCTGGCAACTTCCTTCTGTGCTTTTCCCCAAGAACACCTCCTTCCAGTTTATTCGCCCCAACATCTGCCTGATGTCTTCATATTTCCCCTTATTCCAGACAAACACCTTCCTAGCCTGCCTGATCCTATCCTTTTCCAATGCAAGGGTGAAGGAGATAGAATTATGATCTCCATCCCCAACATGCTCTCCTACCGAGAGATCCATCACCTGTCCTTGGTTCATTCGCACTAGTACAAGTCCAGTACAAGCCTCTCCTCATCGTTTGCTTTGTCCACGTGCTTGTCCAGGAAACCCTCCTGAACCACCTAACAAACTCCTCCCCATCCAAACCCCTTACCCTTGGGATATTCCAGTCGATGTTTGGGAAATTGAAGTCTCCCCTCACAACAACTCTGTTATTTCTACATCTCTCCAGTATCTGTTTCCCTATCTGCACCTCAACTTCCCTGTCACTATTGGGCGGCCTATAAAATACACCCAGCAATGTCACCGACCCTTTGCTATTCCTAACTTCCACCCAACAGAGACTCCGTAGACATTCCCTCCTCGGTATCCACCTTCTCTGCAGCCATGACACTGTCCCTGATCAACAGTGCCACTCCACCACCTCTTTGGCCTCCCTCCCTGTCCTTCCTGAAGGATCTGAATCCCGGGACCTGTAGTACCCAGTCCTGTCCCTGAGACATCCAAGTCTCTGTAATGCCCACCACATCACAATCCCAAGCAGCAATCCACGTCCTAAGTTTATCCACCTTATTTACTACACTCCTGGCATTAAAATAGACACACTTCAGCCCCTCAGACTGGACATTTCCCTTCTCCCCCACTTGTCTAACCTGCTTCTCATCCTGCCTAGAGTCCTTCCCTACCTGGGAGCTAACTTCCTTGCTCCTAGTCTCCACATCACTATTCCCTCCCCCTAACCTTTCTAGTTTAAAGTCCCCCCAGTAGCCCTAGCCAGTCTTCCCGCCAAGATATTAGTCCCCCTGGGATTCAGGTGCCACCCGTTTTTGCTGTACAGGTCACACCTGCCCCTAAAGAGGTCCCAATGATCCAGGAACCGGAATCCCTGCCCCCTGCTCCAGTCCCTCAGCCACGTATTCAACCTCCATCACATACTATTCCTGCTCTCACTCTCCCGAGGCGCAGGCAGCAATCCTGAGATTACTACCTTCGCTTTCCTCTCTCTCAGCTGCCTACCAGTTCCCTATAATTCCTTTTCATGTCCATTTCCCTCTTCCTGCCTATGTCAGTAGTACCTATATGTACTACAACTTCCAGTTCCTCACCCTCCCCTTTCAGGATGTCCGGGACGCGTCCAGAGACATCCCAAATCCCAGCTCCAGGGAGACATACCACCATCCGCGACTCCTGTCTGCATCCACAAAAACGCCTGTCCTCCCCCCTCACTAGGGAGTCCCCTATAAACACTGCCTTTTTGCTCTTTTTTTAGGTTTTTGTTTTTGTTCAGCTCCAGGGAGCTGGCCACCGCTGCCTCCCTTGGATGAGCTGTCCCCCACAGTAGTACTCAGGCAAGAGTACTTATTTTGAAGGGGGACATCCACCGGTGTACTCTCCATCACCTGAAGTTTCCCCTTCCTAATAGTTACCCATGTGCCTCTCCCCTTTGCCCTGGTGTGACTACTTGTCTGTAGCTCCTATCAATAATCTCCTCATTCTCCCTAATGAGTCAAATGTCCTCAAGCTGCATTTTCAGTTCTTTTACCTGGTCCCGTAGGGATTGCAGCTCCACACAGCGATCACAGGTATGGACATCTGGGAGACCAGGAGCCTCCAAGACATGTTACATGTTACATGTTACATGAAGTTCATCCAATGTTATCATTGTGCCAAAAAGTAGACACTTAGATAGTGTTCAATAAATATTTCATGATTTGAATTCAAAGAGTCGTTCATATTGAACACCTGGTAAATACACTTTTTATCAAAAGTGTAATAAATGAGATTGCTGCAATATAGAATATACACTTATCAAAGTTTTGTACCCTAAGGCAATGGCTCAGAAACAGCAATAAGAGGCAGTAGTTTGATACGGAAAGATTCAAGGCTCTCATCTCTGTGCGATAAACTGTTCAATCAACAGAGTGCTTCAAAAAACATCAGAGAAGGCTCCATCCAGCAGGATGTGGGAGACTGTCTCAGAGAAGCACCATTTTTATTGAATTAGAAATACTTCTCATCACCTTCAGAACCCAGTGGTGTGAACATGTTTGTCGAAGCCATTATCACGTTTCCTGATTAGACCTTAGACAAGCAAAAATTAAAATGGATGTTGCTTAATGTGATATTTCAGATTGACGTTTACTCAGTGATAATTAGAGTGAATTATCAGACACATTGTTGTCTCTCATTTGCTGAATCTATTAAAAGTGTAAAAGGGTGGCACTACTTTCTCACAGTGCCAGGGACACGGGTTCAATTCTAGTCTTGGATCACTGTCTGCATGGAGCATGCACATTCTCTCCGTGACTGTATGGGTTTCCTCTGGGTGCTGTGGTTTCTTCTCACACTCCAAAGATATGTGGGTTAGGTGGATTAACCATGCTAAATGTGTAGGGTTACAGAGATAGAGTGGAAGGGAGGCCCCGGGTGGGATGTTCAGTGGGAGAGTTGGTGCAGACTCGATGGGCCAAATGGCCTCCTTCTGCACTGGATTCTATTTTGTGGAATTATCCATCAATCAACACCTCCATAGGGCAATGAGGTTAAGCTTTACTTTTCAAAAAATCTTTTAATGAAAGATTTATAAGTAAGAAATTGCATTTATATAGCATATCTCTGATCTTAACTTGGCCCAATTAAACCAATTATGCATTTTTCTGAAGTGCAATTACTTTGTAATTTGCCAATCAAAAATACATCTTGAGATGGAATCTGTCAGACCATTTCAGCTTACAGATTTATTGATATTTGAATATAAGTTTGTGATATTAAGTATTGTGCTATTAGCCTTTGAGAAAATGGATTGTTTCTGTTTTCTCTATTGGATTTATTAGTTATGGCCCTAATTTAATTCTCCGTGAAGAGTAAAAATATCTCCGCTATGTCTATTGTCTTCATAATTCACAGGCCTCTATCGGATCTCAGTTTTCCTTCAGTTTTTTCTGAAGACATTCTGTTTCGCTATCATCCAGATAAATATTTTTACATTTTCTCCAAAATTCCTTTTTCTAATATTCCTCAGATATTCCTCAATTTCTGACTCTCCCCTCAAAAACCATTCCCAGAAAAAGAAATCTCCTTACTCTGTCCCCTCTTTCATCGACCTTGATTCATCAGCTTCCTCCTCTTCTGCCCTCTCTGTGGCTAATCTGGAGGTATGGAGTATACACACTGGGAATGAATGACTATTACTTCTTCAGTATCAGTGAAATGGGGAAAGGGAGTTGGAGATTTTTTTTCTATGAGGTGCTACCTAGCAGAGGACGCATGGATGACAGTGTAGCTCAATTCTTCTGTCAGCAAGAATTCACAAAATTTGGCATCTCCCACTATGTGCACTGAATCAATGCCCAAAAAAAATCAATTCCACAAAGAAGCTTTGGATTGAAAGATTGGATGATCCTGTTAAGCAGGCATTGTGTGTCAAATTACATTACAAGAAGATAGAGTGGAAGAGGGCAATTCCAAAACTGAGCAATGGAGGCCAAGTATCTACCATTATGTCTTTCTGAATTTGTCACACCGAAAGGTTTGAATATGGTTGCAAAAATTACATTTAATTTCAGATTGTCACTCATATTGTCTGGGTGAAATTATAAGGAATGCTGGTAATTTTGATGAAGTTTAATTCTATAGCAGTTGATTGATTTCCTTGTCTCGATGGTAGCTAAACAGAAACTCCAGAAACTTATTTAATTTTGACCAGGCTTCTTCTATCGCGGGAACTTTGCTGAAGATCAGGAACCGTGTGTACTGCTCACCCTCTCAACATTCAGTCCCATTCCTGCACACATTGAACAAAGAACAAAGAACAGTACAGCACAGGAACAGGCCGTTTGCCCACCAACACTGTGCTGACACAGATGCCTCTTTAATCTAATATTTTCTTGCCTCTAATGGTCTACATCCCTCTATTCACTATCTATTCATGTATCTATCCAGGTGCCTTGTGAATGTTGTTATAGAATCTGCTTCCATCACCTCCTCTGACAGCACGTTCCAGACATTCAGCACCCTTGGTGTGTCCAATTCTTTTTGTCAAATTATTCATCTGCAGAGCATTTATTGTTTCTCTCAGAATTTATTCTGCAGATCAACTTCATTCCAGCTTCCAGCCTTGCTTGAGATTTCTTCATTTTATACTCATATTTTCTAACTCTGCTTTCTTGTACAAAATTAAACAATCTGCCTTGAGCAACATTATTCTTATTTTTCAGGAAACATGGCTTCTCCTAATTTTTGAGTTGATTTTAATAGAGTGCAGAGGATTCCCTAGTGAAATGTTTGGTGTGTGACTCGTCCCCAACAGGTCAGATGTGTGTTAATTGGTTTAAGGTAAAATTTCACCCCCATCAGAGCAGGAAGTCCCACCACAGAATATTCTCCGGCAGTCAAATGCCTGGCATCCGTCTTGTGCCAACAGTCCTTCTGTAAACGGTGATTACCACTGGGGCTTCAACAGTCCCTCACACTGAGGCCTGAGAGATAGACTGAAAAGTTCTCTTCCCTAAAGGACATTCGTGTTGGGTTTACCTGAGCTGCTGCCTTTAGAGACCTGTGTACTTGGAAGCCAAGATCTTTTGCTTCATCTACCCTCCTTAGTATATTCCCAATTATTGTGTATAACCTATAACTGCTTGCTCTCGTAGAATCACAGAATCCCTACAGAGAGGCCATTCAGTCCTCTGCATCCGCACGGACCACAATCCCACCCAGGCCCTATTCCCATAATCCCACTTATTTACCCTGCTAAGCCCCTAACTCTACGGTCAATTTAGCATGGCCAATCAACCTAACCCGCACATCTTCAGATTGTGGGAGGAAACCAGAGCACCTAGAGGAAACCCATGCAGATGCAGGGAGAATGTGCAGACCCTACATAGGCAGTGACCCAAGACTGGAATTGAACCCAGTTCCCTGGCACTGTGAGGCAGCAGTGTGAACCATTGTGCCACCATGCCACCCCCCAGCTCCCTAAATGCATGACCTCACACTTCTCAATGATAAAATCCACCTGCCACTTTGCAGCCCACACCACCAATCCATTCCAATACCGCCAGACTGAATTGCTACCAACTTTCCTGTTGTCATGAATGATGCTGGTGTTACCTGTAAGAGCACCTCAACGTGCAACAGCAGTTTATGGTGCTGTATATTGTTGTTTAGTTGAAAGGAGTCATGTGAAACCGCTGTGAGAATGAGCAGCCCTGGTGTGGTATAACAATTACTAAAGACTATTTATTAAATGAAAGAAAAGACAAACACAAACAAACGAGAGAGTAATTCTACAAAACAAATAAACAGCAGAATAATACACATACACGTAGTTTATCTCAAAATTACTCCTTGTTCCAAACTATATCCCTGATACCTGAACTCAGTAAAACTTCCCAAACAGCATCCACCTTAAACAAATCCATCAGTTAAATCGACCCTATAGTTACTACATGGATGATTCGGTCTGGGAAGTGTCTTTGTCTGATCCAGTGAAAATTGGTAAACTACCTTTATGAAAATTTTTACATTAATTTATAAGTAATATTTACTTATTAATCACAAGTAAGGCTTACATTAACACTGCAATGAAGTTATTGTGAAATTCCCCTAATTGTCACAGTCCAATGTTTCTTCAGGTCAATGCAACTAACCAGCATGTCTTCAGATTGTAGGAGGAAACCGGACCATCCAGAAGAAACCCACACAGACTCAGGGAGAATGTGCAGACTCTGCACAGTGATCAAAGCTGGGAATCAAACCTGGGTCCCTGGCACTGTCAGGCAGCAGTTTAATCACTGTGCCACTGTGTTGCTCAACTTAGCTATCAGTCTTTACAATTTATTTCTGCTGTTAGCTGGCTCGTTGTTAGATGTTACCCTGCCTTCCTGTAAGGTATTAAACAAGGTTGTCTGTTTCTGCAGGAGTTGAAAATTATGTCTCTGGTTCTCTTTCATTCTGCCCACCATATATTGAGCTAATTGTCTCTCCTACATTAATGGAAAATAGAACAGTAGGTCAGCAAGTGTGAAGACTCGATTTGAGCATGGAGACAAGACTAAGAGTAAGTGTAGGTTGCAGGAGGTCAAACTTAGTGGCCTGGAAGTCTGTAGTGCATCTGTTCCAATACAAGGAGTAGACCAATGTACTTAGAGCCTTGATTCGTGTGTGGAACTGGGATGTGGTAACAGAGACTTGGTCAAAAGAGAGACAGGACTGGCAACTAAATATTTCAGGATATTGGTGTTGTAGCAACAGAGGGGAAGGCAAAACAATTATAATACTGGTTAGAGAACACATTATAGCTGTACAGAGGGAGGACACCTTGGAAGAATGATGTAATAGGACAGTATAAACAGAGCTTAAAAACAGGAAGGGGGCAGTCACTATGATGGGGGTGTACCACAGGCCTCTCAGGCAATAGGTCTAGGTAGGACAATGTGATTGGCACAGTCTTGGTGGGCTAAAGGGTCTGTCCTGTGCTGCATTGTTTTTTGTTCTTTGCTCTTTGTACATTTGTGACTTTCACAAATTGGCAGCTGTCTACCTCCCCTGATCTCTCAGTCATCTCAGTAAACTGTTTCTTGGTAATAGTATCATTTATGTCTGATGGTATCTAGATATCTACTTATCTCAATGATGGGAAAAGGATGTAACTCATCAGCCCTTTAGAAAGTAGGCTGTCGCTGGATTCTCCCTTGTTGCTAGGTGAACCACATCCCATCAGTCCCTTTGCCAATTCTGGGTCTTGCTGCTCTCTATGCAAATCTATGATATAGCTGGCAGGTGTGCTCCCTGAAATGGTCATTAAATTCAGTCATCTGTTCGCCACCTACACCTGAAGTGTTGAACATTTGATGGGCCACCTCCAATTTCTCTGGCATCATATCAGTAGAAGTTGGTATTTTTATCTTGAGTCACACAAAAACAGGTTCTGAGATGCTGCAACCTGGAAAGAGTAGACATCTTCAGGAAAACAAATGAGAGATAATTGAAGCAAAGGACAATATTTGCAAGAAAATGAAGCTATGTGTTTGATGTTTTACAATATATTTCTGCATTTTCAATTTCAGAAGAAACAAAGTGAAATTTTAACTAACTTTATTGTCAAGAAATTTCTGAATATTGCATGAAGTAATGTAATGCTTTGTTTTAAAACTACCAGAGTATTTTTCTCAAAGGAGACACAGCTGTAAAACATAACTGTGATACTGAACATAATGTAACATAATGGGACTGTGAAAGTAGTCTATTTTTATGCATTAGAAAATAGACTGTTGCAAACTTGCATTATTTTTGGATCGAGTGCGTAAATTCTGCCGCAGATATTGATGGATCCCTAATTTGAGTTTAAAGGACTGCGATATCTTGTTGAGGCAGTCTAGGCGAGATAGCTCTTTTCCCTTCACACATATATTCAAGGTGACTTTAAACATTCATGATTATATATCTGCGAGACATTTACTCTGCTGAAGTTCTAAAACACCTTGTATGATTTACACACTGTCAAAATCTGCCCAACTTAAGTGCGAATTTAAATAAAATGTGGTACCTGGAAGTATGCCACAGAACACAAAAATTGTCATGTGGGAAAATTCACTGCAGACTTTACAATGGACGTTTTATACCTTCTGCCATATTTATTGCTGGCCATGAGTATAATCGTCCCTGATGGGATGTGTGTGTGAGATTGGGCGTCTATCCACAAGCATATTTATTTCATGAAAATGTGCATTAGTCTTTGCTCACAGCCTTAAGGAGACATAGAAAAAACATTGAAAGGTAATGGCGTTCCAGTTCAGATTTTTCTGCAGGTTATTTTTTATTGGAAGTTAATTTATAGATTGATTTTTTTTGGAAGTTTGCTGGGATTATTCCTCATTAATAGGTTGCTTTTCACTATTTTCTAGAAGATTTCCGACAGACCTTTTGTTGATGCTGATGGTCATCAATAATTATCTGTTACGAGGTGCAAAATCTCTATAAAGCCTTTCGTTTTCTGAAAGACGTGCTGGTTTGGTGTATTGGCCATGCTAAATTCTCTCGGTGTACCTGAATAGGCAATGGAGTGTGGCGACTAGGGGATTTTCACAGTAACTTCATTGCAATGTTAATGTAAGACTACTTTTGACACTAATAAGTACACTTTAACTTTTCCTGTGTATGCCAAAAATCAAATATACAGGTCGGGCACCTATTCAAATGATAAACAATTTGTTCCTGCTCGATCATTTATGTGAAGCACAGTGTTTATTTCTAGTCTCATTAACAGGTTGTGAACACTCTCCCTATGTAAATGATGTCTGTCATTGGGAGCTGTCCTCCTTGTAGGAGCTGAATTGAATGCTAAAAAGCGGAGAATTATTTTGGAGACTCCATAAATATCATTGAGTATTCAAGTCATTCCAGCCATGAGTTACATCAATTTGTGAAGCAGGCTCATGAGGAATGATTCAGGACTCTGAGTCTGTACTCACTGGAGTTTAGAAGGATGAGGAGAAATCTTATTGAAATTTACAAGATACATCGAGGCCTGGATAGAGTGGATGTGGAGAGAATGTTTCCACTAGTAGGAAAGACTAGAACCAGAGGGCACAACCTCAGGCTAAAGGAATGATCTTTTAAAACAGAGTTGGGAGGAATTTCTTCAGCCAGGAATGGTGAATCTGTGGAATTCTTTGCCACAGGAGGCTGTGGAGGTCAAGTCATTGAGTGTCTAAGACAGAGAGAAATGAATTGATTGGGGATAGTCAGCATGGTTTTGTGAAGGGTAGGTCGTGCCTTACTAACCTTATTGAGTTTTTTGAAAAAGTGACCAAAGAGGTGGATGGGGGTAAGGCAGTTGATGTGGTATATATGGACTTTAGTAAGGCGTTCGATAAGGTGGCCCATGGAAGGCTTCTGCAGAAAATGCAGATGTATGGGATAGAGGGTGATTTAGCTAATTGGATTAGGAATTGGCTAGCGGATAGAAGACAGAGGGTGGTGGTTGATGGGAGATATTCATCGTGGAGTTCGGTGACAAGTGGTGTACCTCAGGGGTCTGTTTTGGGGCCCCTGCTGTTTGTAATTTTTATAAATGATCTGGATGAGGGTATTGAAGGATGGATTAGTAAGTTTGCGGATGACACTAAAGTCGGTGGAGTGGTAGATAGTGAAGAGGGGTGTTATAGTTTGCAGAGAGACTTGGACAAGTTGCAGAGCTGGGCCGAGAGGTGGCAAATGGAGTTTAATGTGGAAAAGTGTGAGGTAATGCACTTTGGCAGGAATAATAAATGTGTAGAGTATAGGGCTAATGGTAGGACTCTTAATAGTGTTGATGAACAGAGGGATCTTGGTGTATATGTGCATAGATCCCTGAAAGTAGGCAGTCAAGTCGATAAGGTTGTTAAGAAGGCATATGGAGTCTTAGCTTTTATTGGTAGGGGGATTGAATTTCGGAGCCGCAACGTCATGTTGCAACTGTACAAAACTCTAGTGCGGCCGCACTTGGAGTATTGTGTGCAGTTCTGGTCCCCACATTATAAGAAAGATGTGGAGGCATTGGAGAGGGTACAGAGGAGGTTTACCAGGATGTTGCCTGGTATGGAGGGCAGGTCTTATGAGGAGAGGCTGAGGGATTTGAGGCTGTTTTCGTTAGAAAGGAGGCGGCTAAGAGGAGACCTTATCGAAACATATAAGATGATTAGAGGTTTAGATAGGGTGGACAGTGATAGCCTTTTTCCTAGGATGGAGAAAGCTAGCACGAGAGGACACAGCTTTAAATTAAGGGGTGATAGTTATAGGACGGATATCAGAGGTAGGTTTTTTACCCAGAGGGTGGTAAGGGTATGGAATGCCCTGCCTGCGTCAGTTGTAGATGCGTCAAGTTTGGTGGCATTTAAGAGGTTAGTTGATAAGTTTATGGAAGAGAAGGGAATGGTTTAGTTAGGAGGGTCATTGCTTTTTTCATAATTGGTCGGCGCAACATCGAAGGCCGAAGGGCCTGTTCTGCGCTGTAATGTTCTATGTTCTATGTTCTATGTTCTAGATGGGTTCTTTATTAATAAGCGAATCAGGGTTATGGGGAAAAGGCAGGAGAATGCGGATGAGAAAAATATCAGGCATGATTGAATGGTGGAGCAGGCTCGATGGACTGTGTGGCCTAATTCTGCTCCTATACCTTATGCTTTATGATCCAAACCTCCTGTGAATTCACCTGTTCTCAAAGGTTATAGAACGTTTGTTGAAGCACGTACATTGGAGGTGGCAAGTTTGCTTTAAGATTTGTGGACAGTACATCTGGAGGATATAGGATCATCAGAAACCTGTGCCTCATTTGTTATAATAAAATCAAATAACTGCAGATACTAGAGATCTGAAATAATACCAGAAAATGCTGGAAAAACACAGCAGGTATGGCAGCATCTGTGGAGAGAATAAGAGAGTTAACATTTTCTGTTTCTCTCTTCAGAGAGTCTGCCAGACCTACTAGATTTTCCATCATTTTTTGGCTTCATTTATTGTACCCATCAACAGCACCAGAAGATGCTTAATGACCTCCCTGAATACAAGATCACAGCATCACTTTAAAAACACGTAATCAGATAAAGATACAGCATGGGAAGAGCCCATTATGTCAATAATGGGTCTTTGGTAAAGCAATCCTGATGGTATCTCATTGTGCCAATATCTGGTCTTTAATTAAATTGGTCCAGTGTATTTAAACCTTTCAAGAATTGACAGATTGTAGTATGTTTTATGTGTGATATTACTCAGTCAAGGGGGGTGGGAGGGGTGTGGTCACAGTTGTGGGGAGGGGTGTGGGGTGTTCTCTGGCCTCTGTGCCATGTGTTTCTCACTGTGGGACACAGCGAACCATTGGCCGGCAGTGGGATATTCTGGTCCCACTGCTGTCAGTGGAATTATCCCATTGCCTGCACCCTGCACTGCCAGGGAAA
This sequence comes from Sphyrna mokarran, assembly GCA_024679065.1. Classification (NCBI taxonomy): domain Eukaryota; kingdom Metazoa; phylum Chordata; class Chondrichthyes; order Carcharhiniformes; family Carcharhinidae; genus Sphyrna; species Sphyrna mokarran. Next base: position 122,948,694 of record JAGIQG010000008.1, on the reverse strand, counting down.
CTGTGACTGGGGTGCATCATTGACAGGACCAGAATATCACATTGGCATGAACAGCTGGAGAATTCCAGGCTTTCTTGTTCAGCATTCTGTCCACCCCAAAAGATATAATCTCAGTGATTTATCATTTGCAGAGTGAGCATCTCACATCAATAAATGGACAAAAAAATCACTACCACAATGCTAGAATGTGAAACATCTCAGTAACACCATCCCTAATGACTTTGTAACATCAAAATGGCTTTATGTCTTGAAATCAATTTGATATCATAAAACTCTTGTGTTAACGTGTTGATCTTGGGGATGTTTAACACATTTATCAGCGATAAATACAATATAGTTACACAACTCCGACAGAAAGAATGAGCTGCCTATTTTACAAAGAGAATCAATTTGCAACATATCCCAGGTTGTAATTATCAATAGAGTTGTATAGCGAGCATCAGTGGTCTCAGATTCAGAGAATGGCTCTATCACTAAACCTGGAGGAAGTGTTGGCACAATAATAACATCACTGAAACAGCAAAATACACTTTGAAGATAATGCATTCATTGAAACTTCACCTCAATAGTTGATGGAATTTTAATTCAATTAATAAAATCTAAAATTGAAAGCTATTCCCATTAATGGTGATGACAAAGTATGAAAAAAGTTAAAAATTGTTGTAAAAACATCCATCTGAAATTTTGCCATCCTTACCTGGCCTGGCATTCATGTGACTCCAGACCTATGACCATGTGGAAGGCTCTTACCTGCTTTCTGAAATAGCCAAATGAGCTACTCAGTTCAAGGGGTAATTTGGGATGGGCAACAAATGTTGGCCTTGCCAACAATCAAGGAATCTTTTAAAATACCAGGGAATGTCTGTCCACAATCTTTGCTCCTAACTCCACAAAAATCTCCGGATGGAATGCCATTAGTGAGTGCCTGTTGTCACTCTCTGGGAGTCAAATTGTCACTGCGCTGCTGCATTCTGGTTTTCTATATTGCCAATGATTCATTTTGCAACATACAAAATAAACCCAGTGATCTTCAAGCTCAGCATATTTTCAGGATGAATAACTTTTGAAAATGCTCTCGAAAATGTATTCTGAGAAATATTCTGGGGTGTCAGTAAGAAGCTTTTAATTAATCAAAATGTCACCAGTTTGGTGTTAGTGTTTATTTCATCAAAGCTTCAGGTTTCCTTTGCAGCTATTGGAAGAAAATTATATACAGAAATCTGTTAGAATGCATATTTTGTTAATTGTATCATCTAATCATTCTTCATGAAGTTTTTAAAAAATAAAAAACAAACATTAAGTTGCATTTTTAATGCTGAAACTTATTCTTTAGCAATTAAAGGAACTCACTGGCCAGGAATTTTCAGTGACAGTAACAGGAAAACTCTCAGCATTTGTTGCTGTTACTGAAATGGAAAGCAATTTCTAGAATCCACACATTGCATTTAAGAGCATTCAGTCACTAGTGAAATGGTTTTAAATATATTTTTACAGAGCAACATCAAAATATGGCTTTAGAACAATGTCACTAAGACTCTCAAGGCAGTTTCACTAATCAATGAGATCACGGTCAATCTGTAACAAAACTCCATTGGACCCTTCCCCCTTACCTTTAAAAGCTTTGCTTAATAAAAAAACTATGAATCTCAGTGTACTCTGATTTAGTCTACACGCTGCCCACAATTTAGGCTGGAAAAGGTTAAAAGATCCTTTTTAAAAGGTGCCCCAACCCAAAAAATAAAAATAGAACCCACTCCATCACCATCATGGAATTCCCCTGGCTGATACCGTCCCCTCGCACAGCCCGGGCAGCGCCAAGAGGCAGTGCCTTGATACTGCTCGGGGGTTTGACCCTCTCCTCCCAGGGGATGTCCTCACTTGTGCACCTCTGACCAGTTCAGCTCACCAGGAAGATATCATGGCAGACATGTCATTATTCATGTTGGAATGCCCTCATACTGGTGTAAATGGACAAACCAACAGGAGGGAGGGGTTTATCAGGCATAGAGGCCTGGTGATTATACACAAATACATCCAAATGTGGATCCAGATATTAAATTGAGATGGCACAGTGGCACAATGGTCAGCACTAATGCCTCATAGCACCAAGGATCCAGGTGTGGTTCCTAAAATGGGTCACTGTCTGTCCGGAGTCTGCATGTTCTCCTTATGCCTGCGTGGGTTTCCTCTGGGTGCTCTGGTTTCCTCCCACAGTCTGAAAAATATGCTGGTTTGGTGAATTGCAGAGTTCCAATGTGCAGAGGGATCTGAGTATCCTAGTACATGAAACACAAAAGGCTGGTAGACAAGTACAGCAAGTAATTCAGAAAGCTAATAGATTGTTATAGTTTATTGTGAGGGGAAGTGATTACAAAAATGGGGAGGATATGCTTCAGTTTTCCAGTGCACTTGGTGAGACCATGGCTGGAGTATTGTGTACAGTATTGATCTCCTTATTTAAAGAAGAATATAAATCAGTTAGAAGCTAGATAGAATGGGACTTTTTCTCTGGAGCATAAGAGGCTGGGTTGGGAGGTGAGCTTAAAGAGGTCTATAAAATAATGAGGGGCATAGAGAAGGTAGATGGTCTTTTCCCAAAGGTAAGGGAATATAAAACTAGAGGGCATTGATTTAAGGTGGGAGAGGAGAGATGCAAAATGTTGGTTTTGTGAAGGGTAAGTCATGCCTTACTAACCTCATTGAGTTTTTTGAAAAAGTGACTAAAGAGGTGGATGGGGGTAAGGCGGTGGATGTGGTATATATGGACTTTAGTAAGGCGTTTGATAAGGTGGCCCATGGAAGACTTCTGCAGAAAATGCAGATGTATGGGAAAAAGGGTGATTTAGCTAATTGGGTTAGGAATTGACTAGCAGATAGAAGGCAGAGGGTGGTGGTTAATGGGAGATATTCATCGTGGAGTTCGGTGACAAGTGGTGTACCTCAGGGGTCTGTTTTGGGGCCCCTGCTGTTTGTAATTTTTATAAATGATCTGGATGAGGGTATTGAAGGATGGATTAGTAAATTTGCAGATGACACTAAAGTCGGTGGAGTGGTAGATAGTGAAGAGGGGTGTTATAGTTTGCAGAGGGACTTGGACAAGTTGCAGAGCTGGGCCGAGAGGTGGCAAATGGAGTTTAATGTGGAAAAGTGTGAGGTAATTCACTTTGGCAGGAATAACAAATGTGTAGAGTATAGGGCTAATGGTAGGATTCTTAATAGTGTTGATGAACAGAGGGATCTTGGTGTATATGTGCATAGATCCCTGAAAGTTGGCAATCAAGTCGATAAGGTTGTTAAGAAGGCATATGGAGTCTTAGCTTTTATTGGTAGGGGGATTGAATTTCGGAGCCGCAACGTCATGTTGCAACTGTACAAAACTCTAGTGCGGCCGCACTTGGAGTATTGTGTGCAGTTCTGGTCCCCGCATTATAAGAAAGATGTGGAGGCTTTGGAGAGGGTACAGAGGAGGTTTACCAGGATGTTGCCTGGTATGGAGGGCAGGTCTTATGAAGAGAGGCTGAGGGATTTGAGGTTGTTTTCGTTAGAAAGGAGGCGGCTAAGAGGGGACCTAATCGAAACATATAAGATGATTAGAGGTTTAGATAGGGTGGACAGTGATAGCCTTTTTCCTAGGATGGAGAAAGCTAGCACGAGGGGACACAGCTTTAAATTAAGGGGTGATAGTTATAGGACGGATATCAGAGGTAGGTTCTTTACCCAAAGGGTGGTTCGGGAGTGGAATGCCCTGCCTGCAGCAGTTGTAGATGCGCCAAGTTGGTGGCGTTTAAGAGGTTAGTTGATAAGTATATGGAAGAGAAGGGAATGGTTTAGTTTGGAGGGGCATTGCTTTTTATATTGGTCGGCGCAACATCGAAGGCCGAAGGGCCTGTTCTGTGCTGTAATGTTCTATGTTCTATGTTCTAAAAGTGTCTACAGGGGAATTTTTTTCACACAGAGGGTGGTGAGTGTCTGGAACAAGCTGACAGAGGTAGTAGTAGAGGCAGGTACAACTTCATCTTTTAAAAGCAGTTACGTGGGTATGATGAGTATAGAGGGATATGGGCCAAATGCAGGATTAGCTTAGCAGTTTAAAAAAAAAGGGCAACATAGACAAGTTGGGCCGAAGGGCTAATTTTCATGCTGTAAACTTCTATTGACTCTATGAAAGCTTGAACAAGCTGGGTTTGTAGTTGCTGGAGTTCAGAAGAATATGAGATGACTTGATTGAAGCATATTTCCACAAGAGGACACAGGTTTAAGGTGCTAGGGAACAGAGGAGACGTCAGGGGTAAGTTTTTCACTCAGAGGGTGGTGTGTGTGTGGAATCGGCTGCCAGCAACAGCGTAGAGGTGGATTCGATAGAGTCTTTTAAGAGACTTTTGGATAAGTACATGGAACTTAGTATGATAGAGGGTTATAGGTAAGCCGAGTAGGTAGGAAGGAACATGCTCGGTGCAGCTTGTGGGCTGAAGGGCCTGTTTGTGCAATAGTTTTTCTATGTTTCTATAAGAGCCTGAGGAATATTGAAAGGGTGGAGGTGGAGAAGATGTTTCTTTTTGTAGGAAAATCTAAAGAAGGGAGTGGGAGGGTATGGGGTACACTGTTTAAAAATGATGGATAGTGTCTTGAACTCGCATTTGCTGCCTGTGTTATTGTTGGTGGAGTCTCAAGATCCAGAAGTTGCAACTTTCACTGGCAGGAACATGGATTCGGATCTCCCCAGCCCCTTATCGGTGACACCATCAGGTTTGCACCCACCAAAGAACGTCTGCTGTCTCTACTCACTGCAGTTAGACTAGAAAAAAAAGTGTGCAAATAATAAAAAAAAGACATAAATACCCACCTATCATCAGGGGCAAGTAAGCAAAGTTAATGCCGTACTGTCACTTTCTTCGGAGGGACTTCAGCGCAGCACTTCAATCCTTACATCCAAATTTTAACTTAATGGGCATGTGTCCATGTGTCGGGATTTCCATATGATCCAGATGTGTATTTGGGGTGCAGACTCTGGGATTCAAGCCAGAGAGTATGGACCTTTGTTTTGAATGCTACCTGCATTCGAATACAGAGCCTTTCAATTTTGCAACCTTGAACATTGCTGATTTATTCTTAGATACTTCCTTTCTTTTTAATCTTGTCATGTTCCGTTTATCATTACTCATTTCATTGCTTTCTCTCTCGCCTTGACTCTGGTTTAACACATCTTGCAAGGAAGTGACCACTGTCTTCAACTCTCAGTATCCTGTGACATGAGCCATGCTGATGTTATCTGTGAAGGCATCTCAACGTGAGATATTGGTTTGTGGTGGCTTATATTACAATTTATTTGAAAATGGTGTGAGAAAATATATGAAACCCACCCATAAGAATAAGCAGCCCAGTCATAATGCAGCAATTATTAAACACTATTTATTACACAAAAGACAAACAGAACTTAATCCTCCAAAATACATAGAGAGTGAGTAATACACATACACACAATTTTATCAGCAATTACCCCTTGTTCCAAACTATATTTCCAATGCCCGAACTCAGTAAGACTTCCCCATTCCAACAAATAACAGTCACCTTAGGCAAATCTATATGTTAAATACAGCTTTTAGTTATCACACAATACCAGGAGAATGATCTTGCCTGGGAAGTGTCTTTACCTCATTCAGTGAAAACAGGAAAACTGCCTTTACAAAGTTTGTTTCTCTATTAATTTGGTTGTAAGACCTACTGCTGTTCACTGACTTCCTGTGAGATGCTCAACTGGTCAGTCTGCTCCTGCAGGAGTTGACAATTATACTCCTGGCTCCCTTTGAATTTGCTGACCATATATCGGGCTATCTGTCTCTCCTATGTTCATGACTCTTGAAAATTAGCATCTGAATGCTTCCCCTGATCTCTCAGTCATCTCAGAGTATTTCTTCCTGATGACAAGGCAATTCACATCTGTTCTTATCTAGATGTCTGCTAATCTCATTACTGGGAAAAGGACACATCACATCAGCCTCTTTGTTGTTAGGTAGAATACATCCCATCATTCTCCTTGTTAATCCTAAGTCTTGTATTGTCACCAGGCAAATCCATGACATCTGTTTGATTGAAGGATGTTGATGAAAACAAAGGATATTTTTCAACATGTTTGCTCAACATGGCTTCCAATTAGTTTAGTTGTTTTCAGGTTTAAATATTGGAACTATGCAGTAAGAATTTTTAATTTATTTAATTCACTCAGGTATCTCTCAGGGTAAAGGTACATTGCTGTAGTGTAGAGGTGATATTCTCCCCTTGTTTGGGATAGAGGTAATTTTACGAGACGCAGTGGCTTCCTACTTGGAGATATAAGGGAAATCCAACTTAAATGTTGATGGATGTCTTAAATATGTCTCCGGAACATTAATAAGATCTGGATTTTCTAAGAAAAACAAGGTTATCCTTTTCTAAAACTGTTTATGTTATGATTGAGTTAGCGTCAGAATTGCATGTTTGGTTCTATAATAAATGTTACGAAATTTAAAAAGTATGTTGTCTCAGCAAGTCTTCTGAGCCAAAACTTGAGAACCCACCTCCATACATTCTTCAGTGGAGAGATACATTACTGAGGAGAAATGTCTGGACCTTTATAACATCTGGATTGTTGCAGCTAAAACCCATAATAAAGGCTGTCAAAGGACAGTTATATTCTCTGGTTATTCCTCCCCTTCAGGGAGTATTCAATCAGCTTCACAAATGATTTAAATGTTTGCGAGTCCTGTTTTTTTCAGCCACAAGTAAAAGTCATCACCTGAGGAGTGTGCATCATTTGGAATAGATGGCTCCATGTGACAATAATAAATCACATCAAATCCAATATTCCATGCCCCCTTGTTGACTCTGAGACAGATTGATGCGGAAAACTATCCAGGACACACTCAAAAGATTTACTATCTTTCTGACACCTACCATCTGCTGAATCCAATCTATATGAAATGCTGAAATGCTGCATTGAACATCATCTCTTCCTTCTTCTACATGTCTTCTACTCTCTATACTTACACAGTTTGTCACAGCTGCTACCCCACTACGCTCTGAAACTTTTTTCTGTTTCTTAGCTCTATTAGTCTGCAATGCCTGATTGTCTCATTATATCTGGTCTCACTGTCAAAACCCTTCAATCCTTGGAATTTGGCTTATTGTATAGTCCTGACAGTCTAACAGTCACACTTAATAGTCAGGGGTAGGCTTGATGGTCATTTGAATACAGGTGTCAGACCATTTGCTTATATGAATCATTCACAATTTATGACTCTTCAGCCAAGTTCAGCTGCTTTGAATGGAGATTTGGCCTAGTGAGGGACCTTTTAAAAGGTATTTTGTCTCTTTTGCAACTTGTAGGGTTAAACAGTTCAATGCTGCTTGCAGATCCACAAAATTCCAAAAAGCAGAACTGCAATTAATCCCCCATCTCAGCTTTCACTTTCCCTAATCCTGGGGCCAACATCCTGGGACTTCCCTGAAGGTCTCTACCAGTCAACAAGGTGGCTTGGGGATCTGGCATGTCAGCTACAACTCTCACCAACTTTTACAGATGCAACATAGAAAACATCTTTTTTTTGGTTGTATCACGACTTAGTATGGCCCCTGCTCTGACCAAGACCACAAGAAACTACAAAAGGTCGTGAATGTAGTCCAATTCATCACACAAACCAATCTCCATCCATTGACTTTGTCTACACTTCTGCTGCCTGGACAAAGCAGCCAGCATAATTAAGGACCCCACGCACCCCGGACATTCTTTCTTCCACCTTCTCCCATTGGGAAAAAGAAACAAAAGTCTGAGGTCACATACCAACTAACACAAGAACAGCTTCTTCCCTGCTGCCATCAGATATTTGAATGGACCTGCCTCGCATTAAATTGTGCGCTAGCTATGACTGTAACATTACATTCTGCATTTTCTCCTTTCCTTCTCCATGCAAGAAATTTTACTTTTCACTGTATGTTAATACATGTGACAATAATAAATCAAATCAAATCAAATTAGTATTGAAAATTGGTCTGAGTTAAGGAGCCACTGTCCTCCCCTGGTTTAAGGCATGCACCGTCTGTCAAAAACACAGGCTATGTTCCTTCAATAAGTCCACAAACAGTTTGTATACTCATCAACCAAGAATATTTCTCATCACACAGTATAAGCTGTTGATCCCTATCAAGATATCTTCCACTATATTTATGTAGTTTTAAGGATTATTTCTTTAATAAAGAGCTAAATTTATGCAATGTAAATCTGAGGTCCCACAGCTGTTTGCCATCAGCCAGTGGCTGGTTCCATTTCGATGATCCTCTGAATGGATCTGGTCTCTTCACCCACAGAATTGAGAAGCTGCTGGTATGTTCTGCTGGTGAACTTCTCAAAAGTTAACACTAAGATCACTGTCTCAAGCTGGTTCTGCCAATGACTCAGGGAGGTTGAGTTGCTGTGAAAACATGCATTCTCCTCTTCCACTGACATCAAGCTAGCTGTCACCCTCAGTGCCCTTGTGAAACCCAAATCCATTAGTTTGGTGGTGTTCTCACACTATCTGATCTTCTGTTGCCCTAAATTACATCGTTCCTCTCCCATTCCTCCCAGGAGCTCATTGCTGTACTGTTGCTTTATATGACAAAGCATTTCAGCTTCTATCTGTCCATCGCTGATGATAATCTGTCTGTGTTGTCAACTCCCATCTGCTACAATACCCACTCATTTGTACATTTATTAGCCCATTTCACTCTCTGCATCTTTCGGAAATACCAAAGTTCAGAAGAACCCATCCTTTTCTTGTCAATCTTCTTCATGGTCCAACATTCTACACCATAACTGACAATAGGAAACACAAAGTTACCTTTGAGAGGGAGGTCCAAGAGCCCTGAGTTTGAGAAATAAATGGTGAATGCCCAGGAGTGTTGTATAATGATTAGTGTGAGTACTGTTGTTTAAGATAAAACAATTTGGAGTTTAAAAAATATTAAATCTATTCACCATTAATAACCAGTCAAAAGTGAGCAGCTGGTGAAGTATTAAGTAAAGTTGATTATTCCCAGTAAGCTGTGCTAAGTGTTGTTATGGCTTATCAGTATTGGTAAGGTTTATTAATATTGGTAAAGCTTGGTAAATATTGATAAAGTTTATCATCAGTAGTAAGGTTTATTCACAGTAACAAGGCTATTAGTTAATCAACAGAGAAATCGCAGGGCTGTTCCAATGTCAGAGTGTGCATTGTGCACTATATGGGAACTCTGGGATGCTTCCCAAATCTTGGACAACTATTTGTGTCAGAATGTTGTCAATTGAAGCAGCTCGAGCTCTGACATCTGGAGCTTGGCCAGCAGATAGAGCCACTGTGGCACATCCCTGATGTTGAGAGTTAGCTGGATTACACGTTTATAGGTGTGGTCTGCACTTACAGGGAGAGAGGGAAAGGGGTGACTGGGTGACAATCAAAAAAGCAACAGGGAGGTAGAGCAGGTGTCTCCTCCGTGCATCCCACTCTCTCAACAAGTTCTGAATCCTCATGAGAGTGATAGCTCATTCAGTAATTGCAGCAAGAGCCAAGCCCAAGGCGCCATTGATGGCTCCGCGGTGCAGGGGAGTGTAAGGAAGGCTGGAATATCCAAAGTGACAGGATGTTTTATCATGGGCAGCATTTGTTTTGATTCATTCATAAGACATGGGCATCGTTGATTGGTCAGCAATTTTTGCCCATCCCAAAGTGCCCTCGGAGGGAAATTGAGAGTTAACCACATTGCTGTTGCCCTGGAGTCACATGTAGACCAAGGTGGCACAATGGTTAGCACTACTGCTTCATAGTGCTAGGAGCCCAGTTCAATTCCCAGCTTATCTGTGTAGAGTCTGCATGTTCTCCCTATCTCTGCGTGGGTTTCCTCCGAGTGCTCCGGTTTCTTCCCACAGTCCAAAAGACATGCTGGTTAGGTGCATTTGCCATGTTAAATTCTCCCTCAGCATACCCAAACAGGTGCTGGACTGTGGCAACTCAGGGATTTTTATAGAAACTTCATTGCAATGTTAATGTAAGCCTACTTGTGACACGAATAAATAAACTTAAAGATAAAAAAAACCCTCTCAGTGATGTGTTGCTTCCCTGTTGCCAAGGGAAGCACGGTGACACAATGGTTAGCACTACTGTCTCATAGCACCAGGGACCCGGGTTCGATTCCTGCCTCAGTGACTGCTATGTGGAGACATTCAGTTCTCTGTGTCTGCATGTCTCCCACAGTCTGAAAATCTGTCAGTTAGGTGGATTAGTGATGGTAAATGTGAGAGATTACAGAGATAGGGCAGAATGGAGAGCCTGGGGTAAGAGGCCTTGTCAGAGAGTCGGCGCAGAATCAATGGGTCAAATGGCCACTTGTGCACTGAAGGGTTTTCATGTTTCTATGATAAGGTATCAGTTAGTAGCTGCATAGCACCCTGAGGAGGGAGGGTTACCATCCAGCTGTTGAGGTCCACATCAGCACCAGTGCAGTAGTAGAAAGAGCAATGTGGCCCAGCTGCCAGAATTTGGAAAATTAGTGAGCAGAATCGCAATAACTGTAATCTCGAGATTACTTCCAGTGCCACACACAAGAACCGGAATATAGGGATAAGGCAGGAAAATGGTGATGAGAATCATATTAGCCATGAATGAATGGCAGAGCAGAGTCAATGGGCTTAAAGGCCTAATTCTGCTGCTAAATTTTATGGTCTTCTGGAAAAACAGTGCAGATGAACATAGAACATTACAGCACAGAACAGGCCCTTCGGCCTTCGATGTTGCGCCGACCAATATAAAAAGCAATACCCCTCCAAACTAAACCATTCCCTTCTCTTCCATATACTTATCAACTAACCTCTTAAACGCCACCAAACTTGGCGCATCTACAACTGCTGCAGGCAGGGCATTCCACTCCCGAACCACCCTTTGGGTAAAGAACCTACCTCTGATATCGTCCTATAACTATCACCCCTTAATTTAAAGCTGTGTCCCCTCGTGCTAGCTTTCTCCATCCTAGGAAAAAGGCTATCACTGTCCACCCTATCTAAACCTCTAATCATCTTATATGTTTCGATAAGGTCCCCTCTTAGCCTCCTCCTTTCTAACGAAAACAACCTCAAATCCCTCAGCCTCTCTTCATAAGACCTGCCCTCCATACCAGGCAACATCCTGGTAAACCTCCTCTGTACCCTCTCCAATGCCTCCACATCTTTCTTATAATGTGGGGACCAGAACTGCACACAATACTCCAAGTGCGGCCGCACTAGAGTTTTGTACAGTTGCAACATGACGTTGCGGCTCCGAAATTCAATCCCTCTACCAATAAAAGCCAAGACTCCATATGCCTTCCTAACAACCTTCTCGACCTGACTGCCTACTTTCAGGGATCTATGCACATACACACCAAGATCCCTCTGTTCATCTAGACTACTAAGAATCCTACCATTTGCCCTATACTCTACACATTTATTATTTCTGCCATAGTGCATTACCTCACACTTTTCCACATTAAACTCCATTTGCCACCTCTCGGCCCAGCTCTGCAACTTGTCCAAGTCCCTCTGCAAACTATAACACCCCTCTTCACTATCTACCACTCCACCGACTTTAGTGTCATCTGCAAATTTACTAATCCATCCTTCAATACCCTCATCCAGATCATTTATAAAAATTACAAACAGCAGGGGCCCCAAAACAGACCCCTGAGGTACACCACTTGTCACCGAACTCCACGATGAATATCTCCCATCAACCACCACCCTCTGTCTTCTATCTGCTAGCCAATTCCTAACCCAATTAGCTAAATCACCCTCTATCCCATACATCTGCATTTTCTGCAGAAGTCTTCCATGGGCCACCTTATCAAACGCCTTACTAAAGTCCATATATACCACATCAACCGCCTTACCCCCATCCACCTCCTTAGTCACTTTTTCAAAAAACTCAATGAGGTTAGTAAGGCACGACCTACCCTTCACAAAACCATGCTGACTATCTCCAATCAATTCATTACTCTCTAAATAACTATAAATCCTATCCCTAATTATTCTCTCCAATACTTTGCCCACAACAGAAGTAAGACTCACTGGCCTATAATTCCCTGGAAGGTCTCTCTTCCCCTTCTTGAACAATGGGACCACATTCGCTATCCTCCAGTCCTCCGGAACCACACCCGTAACCAACGACGACCTGAAGATCAGAGCCAGAGGCTCTGCAATCTCCTCTCTTGCCTCCCAGAGAAGCCTAGGGTAAATCCCGTCCGGCCCAGGGGACTTATCCAACTTCAAACCCTCGAGAATATCTAGCACATCCTCCCTATCTACTTCGATACCTTCCAGTTTGCTACCCTGTACCTCAGTGTTCTCCATAACTACATTTACATCATGTTTTGATGATGGGAGCGTTTTAGATTCTGGTGGATCAAGGCTGGCCCTGGAAATGTTGGGATTTGGGATTTGTACAGGCTGAGCAGGTTGCACCTGGACAAAGTTGGATGGAACACCTTGTAGGGCAATTTGCCAGTGTTGTGGAGAAGGCTTTAACTAATTCAGTAGATTTGCAGGAATCAGGAGGAAAAACAAACACAGAGACATAACAAGGCAAACAGAATACTGCTTGACATAGATAGCACTAGAGTAGGGGATAGTAAATTAATAGATTAGAGAAAGTGAGAAAGTAATAGGGTCTAGATCAGGATTACTTTGTATGTAGGTGAGTGCACAGAATATGGAATGTAGATTGACATGTGGAATATGATGCACTGGTTTTTAATAGGTCTGGCTCATAAAGTAATAGTGTGTTAAATACTCCTGGACAGGAAAGATAGGAAGGGGAGAGGCTGGTGGTATTATAGAGAGCATTGCAGTGCTGGAGGGAAGGGATATCCGAGGGGGGGGGGTGCGGTCAAGCGGAAAACCTATTTGGCTAGAGCTAAGGAACAAAAAAGTTGCAATTATACTTCTCAACTTAAATTTATAGACCTCCAACCAGTGGGAAGGATGTGGAGGAACAAATTGCAATGAAATTAGAATGGTGCAGAAGTTATAGAGCAATAATGCAGAACTTTCACTATCCAATTACAGATCAGCAAATTAATAAAAGGAAGGGAGAGGCAAGAGTTCCTCAAGTGTGTTCAGGAAAATATTTCACAGCAATATCTTTCCTGTCTTGCTTGAAATGGAGCACTGCAGACATCGTTCTTGAGCCAAGGGGACCAATATCAGTGGGACAACATTAAAGAAACAGTAATCATTGGGTCATTAGGTTTTGACTAACAATAGTAAAGGGCAATGAACAGAGTAAGAACAATGAACTGAGGAAAGCCAACTTCAAGGAGGTAAGAAAGGATATAAGCCAAGGAAATTGTTGTGAAAGGTTGACAGAATAAAACAACCCTGAACAATGGGCTTCCTTCATAGAAACAAACATTTGGGAATAGTCAAGGTATTTTGAGTCAAAAGGGAAATATTCAGGAAACAAATCCAGTGCTGCCTAGATGATAAAAGAGACAGAAATTAGGATATAGAAGGGAAAATGTGCTTATGAGGTAGAAAATACAACTGAAACCCACGCCAAATATAGAAGGCTCAGAGGAGAGATGAAGAAACAAATAAGAGATGCAAAGGGAGAGTATGAAAAGAGACTAGCAGCTTAACGGCCTCCCTCCATGTTTTCATAATTCCGTGATTTGTGAGTGATATTAGACGATCATTACTTGAGAAACAAAAATTAATCATGGATCAATCCAACCCAAACAGATAAAACTTCCCCCAGTTGTTAGGCCCGGTTTATCTCAGATTCAGCTTTAGGTACAGGTTCTGATTTTACTTGTACGGCTGCCCAAGGCTCTAAGATCACATCCAAGGATAACAGCGAATGCTGTTAGAACCATAGAAAATTTACAGCTCAGAAACAGGCTTATGGTCCTTTTTGTCTGTGCCGAACCATTTTTTGTCTAGTCCCACTGACCTGCACTTAGACCATATCCCTCCACTCCCCTCTCATCCACGTACCTGTCCAAGATTTTCTTAAATGTTAAAAGTAAAAATTCTGTGTGCCTCATCTCATCAGCCTTGCCAGTAAAATCAGAGTCACTATCTCTGAAGGAAGGTGACTAATGTTAAAACACTTCAATTATATTTTATGTAGTGTTCATTACTTCAGTGATGTGCTCCAAGCTAATATCATTGCCTACTCCAATCTCCAGTTGCTGCAATTATTGAATGCAATGGATACTTGTTACCATCATTATGAGTCTTAGATGAGGTTTTCCTTAGTTATGATTAATGGAGACTACTGGAGGCAAAACTGTTGATAAATTTTACCTTTTATTAGCATTATTTTATGTTTGGTACAGGGTTTAGCACGAGGCTTCAAATAGAAATATTTGTCAGCAAACCTTGTTGTCATGTGATGATTTGATTTGATTTATTATTGTCACATGTAATAGCAGACAGTGAAAAGTATTGTTTCTTGCGCTCTATACAGACAAAACATACTGTTCATAGAGAAGGAAAGGTAGGGTGCAGAATGTTGTTTTATAGTCGTATTGTAATAGAGCATTGCTAGAGAATTTAAAAGAGACGAGAGTTTTGGAAGAATAGAATGAGAGTAAAAGATAGAATCAAAGGGAATGCTGGGCACAACTTGCACGAAGTTGTCTCGCTCCGCCACCACCTTGGATCACATCTTGAATCTTTCATTTGGCAATTTCATATTTAGCATTAGCATTTTACACAACAAATAACTATCCTAAATGCAATACCTACAATTCCTCTATATAGAACATAGAACATTACAGCACAGAACAGGCCCTTCGGCCTTCGATGTTGCGCCGACCAATATAAAAAGCAATACCCCTCCAAACTAAACCATTCCCTTCTCTTCCATATACTTATCAACTAACCTCTTAAACGCCACCAAACTTGGCGCATCTACAACTGCTGCAGGCAGGGCATTCCACTCCCGAACCACCCTTTGGGTAAAGAACCTACCTCTGATATCCGTCCTATAACTATCACCCCTTAATTTAAAGCTGTGTCCCCTCGTGCTAGCTTTCTCCATCCTAGGAAAAAGGCTATCACTGTCCACCCTATCTAAACCTCTAATCATCTTATATGTTTCGATAAGGTCCCCTCTTAGCCGCCTCCTTTCTAACGAAAACAACCTCAAATCCCTCAGCCTCTCTTCATAAGACCTGCCCTCCATACCAGGCAACATCCTGGTAAACCTCCTCTGTACCCTCTCCAATGCCTCCACATCTTTCTTATAATGTGGGGACCAGAACTGCACACAATACTCCAAGTGCGGCCGCACTAGAGTTTTGTACAGTTGCAACATGACGTTGCGGCTCCGAAATTCAATCCCCCTACCAATAAAAGCTAAGACTCCATATGCCTTCTTAACAACCTTATCGACTTGACTGCCTACTTTCAGGGATCTATGCACAAATACACCAAGATCCCTCTGTTCATCAACACAATATAGATAAGCTTTAAAATGAACTTGTGTACAATAACACGTCAAATGACTGTAACACAACATTCTGCATTCTCTCCTTTCCTTCTCTGTGAACAGTATGCTTTGTCTGTATAGCATACAAGAAACAATACTTTTCACTGCATACTAATGCAGGTGATAATAATAAATCAAATCAAATTAAGTTTAGCCAGTTATAAAAGTAATTTGAAAAAACATGTATATTTTCCCTATTTGTTATTTAGCTGTTTTTCCAGAAACAAATGACTTGGTTCCTCTGGTCTCCAGACAGTTCGAGACTGGGCATACTCCACAAGATTAGATATCCACAAGATTTAGATATCCTCGGACATCCCAATAAATTTAGTCAGTGGCAACTGCTGAGGACTGTGTTAATTGTGTTGACAATTCCTTTATCCCTGGGACCTTCCAATAAAGTCTCCAACTTGGAGTTAAACTTGGGAGATTTTGGCAGTTCTGCCTAACTTACCTGAATAATTACTCAGGAAATTTTAGACAGAAAAATCCTAATCTAACTCCTGAGTAATTGTTCAACTGACCATAACACGCTTATGAAGGGTCATCCTTATTGAAAACAGAAGCTCTCTTCTCCCTCCACAGATGCTGTCAGAACTGCTGAGGTTTTCCAGCATGTTCTGCTTTTGTTTTAGATTCCATCGTCCACAGTAATTTGCTTCTAACTTCTTTCTGTATCTGCTTTCAACAGTGGGACATTTAAACTCTTTACTTCCCCAAACAAAAAACAAATGCCATTAAAAACAGAATGTAACTTCTTCACATCTTTGCTTTATCGATGTCTCTGAGGTTTCCTGAACTTGAGAGAGTTTTGCAGAGTTATCCATAAGAAGATTGACCAGGAACATGAGAAGAAGATAATTGAGTATTTTCCTGTTTAATTTGGTCACAGCCAAGAGTTCTAAACCTAATCGGAAGATTTGGGCTATTATTTCCATTGTTTCAACAACAGAAATACAATCATTTATGTAAATTCTCATCTTACATTTTGGCCAGCTGAAATTCAGATGATTGAAAACAGAAATTTCAATTGGATTGGAAAAAGAGTGAGACATGTCTTTAATTTTAACTTGGAATAAAATTTAAATCACAGCTACATTATCGTTAGACCAGCGGGAAAATCTTAATTTGGAATGTAAGCTCAAAGCTCCAATCAGACACTGGATTTGCCAATGAACTCAACCAGTGTTCATTGCTGAAACACACCATGATACAGAAGTTATCTTCTCCATTCTACCAGGAGACCTGGACTTTCACCACAGAATTTCTGGTTGCCAGGAAACATAAACGGGAAAATATGAATACTTCAAAGTTAGGTTAAAAATGGCATTCGTTCTCACTCTCATTCACACTCTTTCAGCTGTTAATGGCACCTGCCTACAAAACTGCTGGTGTGAGTTCCAAAATATCAGCCCTCATGCACAGATGGGCAAGTAGAATGAAATGGCATATTTTGGAATTTCTACTGGTTTGAGACATATAGGCAGATTACATGCCTCTGATTTTACCTTGATCTGAATAGATTCATGTTAAAACTCAACTTCAGGTGGACTTTTTTTAAAAATGTATTCTTTCAAGGGATGCGAGCATCATTGACTGGACCAGCATTTATTGCCCATGTCCATTTTCCCACCAACTAAGAGGCTTGGTCAACCATTTCAGGAGGCAGTTAAGAGTCAACCACATCACTGTGGGTCTGGAATCACATGTAGGCCAGACTGGGTAAGGATGGCAGATTTCCTTCCTTGAAGGATACTAATGAACTAATTTGGGGTTTTACAGCAATCAATTGCTGTAAATTGCTGTAGGGAAGAGTGATTAGGGAGTGGAATGCCCTGCCTGCAGCTGTTGTAGATGCGCCAAGTTTGGTGGCGTTTAAGAGGTTAGTTGATAAGTATATGGATGAGAAGGGAATGGTTTAGTTAGGAGGGGCATTGCTTTTTATTTTGGTCGGCACAACATCGAAGGCCGAAGGGCCTGTTCTGTGCTGTATTGTTCTATGTTCTATGTTCAATGATAATTTCATAGTCATTATTATTGAAAATAGTTTTCAATTCCAAGATTTGTTTATGAATTACATTTAAATTAAGCCAGCATCCATGCTGGGATTCAGACCTGTCACTGACAAATTTTGGGTAAAATTTCCCCAATATATTAAATGATGTGTATTGACTGATTGCATTATGGGCAAGATTTTCCTGTCCCATCAGCCCCAGAACTGGAAATACCCAATCAATGCAAACACATCTTTCACTTGTTTACAATGTCACCTACTTATGATAATTCCCATGATGGGCAGGTCCAAGAGGTTTATGTCTATACATCGAAGAGTTAGCAACCCTTTTACAAAAATAGCCTTTCCTGTAATGGAATGGTTGCAGGTCCATGGGAAGAAGTCATAGACCTGGATCACCTCCTCTTTTTGGGATGACATGGTAGCACAATGGTTAGCACTGCTGCTTCACAGCTCCAGGGACCTGGGTTCATTCCTGGCTTGGGTCACTGTCTGTATGGAGTTTGCACATTCTCCTTGTGTCTGCATGGGTTTTCTCTGGTTCCTCCGGTTTCCTCCCACAGTCCAAGGATGTGCGGGTTAGATTGAATGACCATGCTAAAATTGCCCCTTAGTGTTCTGAGGTGTGTAGGTTAGAGGAATTAGAGGGTAAATATGTCAGGGGTAGGGAATGGGATTGTGGTCGGTGCAGACTCAATGGGCCAAACGGCCTCTTTCTGCATGATAGGGTTTCTATGATTCTGGGTCCATGGATCACTTGTAACAAATTTAAATTAGTGAATTTAAATATGTGAAGACGCCTGCGTTGGACTGGAGTGGGCACAAAAAGAAGTCTCACAACATCAGGTTAAACTCCAACAAGTTTATTTGGTATTACAAGCTTTCAGAGTGCTGCTCCTTCATCAGGTGAATGCAGAGGTGGGTTTCACAAACACAACATTATTGATTACCTGAAGAGACTCGCATTCCACCCATTATCACATCATTCCAACCATTCTATATTCTATGTTCTATTATTTTGACATTGAGTCTTTGTCTATATATCTATGCCATGTTTGTGAACCTACCTCTCCACTCACCTGATGAAGGAGCAGTGTTCCAAAAGCTCATACTACCAAATAAACCTATTGAATTTTAACCTGGTGTTGTGAGACTTCTTATTGAATTTAAAGAAGTTCAGCAATTCTGTTTGTCCTGGAATTTCAATTTCTTTGCTCACAAAGCTGATTTTATTACAATTGAACATGTTACATTAAAATATACCTAAATATTAAGTGTCAACAATGGAACAATCAACTCATTAAAACACTCTGCATCATATTTACTTCTGCAGCCTGTTCAAAAGTCTCACCAGAAATCATTTGAACAGCGATAGCTTTCATTTCCTATTCTTTGACTCAAAGACTGAATGACAGCCCATCTGTCATTCATAAAATCTTTACAATTTGGATCCAAGAACCATCCTTCCACACAAACAATTGCTCACACTCCAACCAACTGAAGAACAGCTTCTTCCTTGCTGCTGTCAGTGTTTTGAATGGATCTACTTCGCATTAAGCTGATCTTTCTTACATGCTCGTTATGAATGTACTAGTACATTTTGCGCTCGTTCCCTTCTCTATGAATGGTATACTTTGTCTGTATAGCATGCGAGAAACAATACTTTTCACTGTATGTTAACACATTTAACAATAACTCAAATCAAATCAAATCAAATCAAACTAAAAAGAACAGAATAATGCTGAGGAGGCCATTTAGTAACTATAGCCCCTGTGGGAAATGGGAGTGCACAGTAAGAAGTCTGACAACACAGGTTTAAATCCAACCGATTTATTTGAGCAAACTCACAAGCTTTAGAGCCTCTGCTTTTTGTCAGGTGAATGAGGTGTTCTGGTCTCAAACAGCACATATAACAGCTCAGACTGTGTACAGATTACTGATTAGAATGTGAATCTTTACACCTAACCAAGTCTTAAAGTGGCTAACAATGTGAGTGGACAGAGCACTGAGCACAGGTTAAAGAGCAATCACCAGGCAAGACTGTTCCCTTCCTGTTGGTGAACACTT
The DNA here is from genome assembly GCA_024679065.1 of Sphyrna mokarran. Classification (NCBI taxonomy): domain Eukaryota; kingdom Metazoa; phylum Chordata; class Chondrichthyes; order Carcharhiniformes; family Carcharhinidae; genus Sphyrna; species Sphyrna mokarran. The sequence continues at coordinate 122,929,098 of JAGIQG010000008.1, read as the reverse complement.
CAGCGGTCATGGGCATTCGGCCTCCAACCTTCAGGTAAATGTTCTTCAAGAGGGCCTTCACGACACACGACAGTGCAGAGTCGCTGAGCAGAGACTGATAGCCAAGTTCCGCACACATGAGGATGGTCTTAACAGGGATCTTGGCTTCATGTCACACTATCTGTAACCCCCATGACTTGCCTGGGTTAGCAAAAAACCTCACTTACTGTGCTGTCTGGAGACAATACACATCTCTCTAACCTGTGCTCAGTGCTCCTTCCACTCACATTGTTAGTTACTTTAAGACTTGAAGAGCAGGTTAGGTTTGAATAGCAAGTTAGAAAGGTTCACATTCTAATCAGTAATCTGTAAACAGTCTGTGCTGTTATATGTGCTGTTTGAGAGCAGAACACATCATTCACCTGACAAAGAGCAGAGGCTCGAAAGCTTGTGAGTTTACTATCAAATAAATAGGTTGGATTTAAACCTGGTCTTGTCAGACTTCTTACTGTGTTTACCCCAGTCCAACACCGGTATCCCTACATCAGGAGAAGGAGATGCCCAGCACTGTGCTGGCACTGCCTGCTGGCACTCTGGCGCTGCTCCATAGCACGGTCATTCTGGGGGTAGTGCTTAGGGCAGTGCTAAAGTGGTTTCCACCAAGTAGACCCATTGGGATGGGGTGTGGAAGGGAGAAAGGGAGAGGGTAGCAAGCATTATTTTTAGTGCAGACTGGGGCACATTTAAAAGGAACACCCAGATTTCTGTGGAGCCAGCAAAGAATATCGGTCAGAACATTGAATACAGGAGTTGGGATGTTTTGTTGAAGTTATACAATACATTGGTAAGGCCATACTTGGAATACCATGTACAGTTTTGGTCACCGTATTATAGAAAGGGTATTATTAAACAAGAAAGAATGCAGAAAAAATTTACTCGAATGCTACTGGGACTTGATGGCTTAAGTAATTAGGAATGTAATTACTGGAATGTAATAGGCTGAGAAGTGATCTTATAGAAATCTGTGAAATAATGAGGGGCACAGAACAGCTAGATAATCAATATCTTTTCCCAAAGCTAGGGGAGTCTAAAACTAGAGGCATTAGTTTAAGGTGAGAGGGGAAAGAAACAAAAGGTCCAGAGTGGCAATTTTTTCACACAAAAGGTAGTGAGTGTCTGGAATAAACTGCCAGGTAGCAGAGACAGGTACAATTTTGTATTTTAAAAAGCATCTTAGATCATTACATGGGTAAGATGGGTATAGAGGGATATGGGCAAATGTGGGCAACTGGGACTAATTTAAGGTTTCAAAAAAAAAGGCAGATCGGACAAGTTGGTTTGAAGGGCCAGTTTCCGTGCTGTAAACTCTGTGACTCTGTGACTCCGTAACAAGCAAATAAGAACATTAAACACAGGAACAGGTCCTTCAGCTTTCTAAGCCTGAACCAATCATGTTGTCCTATCTAGGCCAACCACTTGAATCCCCCTATTCCCCATCTGTTCACCCACTGATGACCCTGAAAACATTGTCGATTGTCAGAAAAATCCATCTGGTTAGCATTGCTCCTCAGAGTGCCAGGGAGCCAGGTTCGACTCCTGCCTTGGTCACTGTCTGTGCAGAGTCTGCACATTCTCCCTGTGTCTGCTTGGGTTACTTCCAGATATTCCAGTTTTCTCCCACAGTCTGAAAGACGTGCTGGTTAGGTGCATCAGCCATATTAACTTCTCCCTCAATGTACCTGAACAGGTGCCAGGGTGTAACGACTAGGGGGATTTTCACAGTAACTTCATTGCAGTGTTAATGTAAGCCTCCTTGTGACACTAATAAATAAAAACTTTAAACTTCAAATCCCTGCCCTCTTCCCCAATCCATGAGTAATTGTGAAGGTGAAGGGTGATACACAAAATCGCCTCAGATAATAAATCAGTCTCCAATCACATCCAATGGAGGAAAGCAGCTTCCTGAACATGGCAGACATATTTCACTGAAAAAGCATACACAGCCGGTTCCCTGAAATGTTTTTATTTTTTAGAAAAGTTTCTTGATAAATGGGATATCTGAAACTGGGTTCTGACTGAACAAATGCTTCTGCTTGGAGTAGCTGCATTTCTCAAGTGTGAAGGGAAAGAGGGCCAGCAGTGACATGTTCCCAGTGAGAATTTCCCAGTGGGATTGTGTTTACTTTCATTGCAGACAAAGCAGAAACATAAAAGTAAAAATCAAAGAAAATAGGGGTAGCAGCATTCCTGTGGGTTATAAAGGTGCTGCCAAATGTTACTGTGCATTCAACAAAATATCCCTTTTAGTTTGCAACCTCTCAAGTTTGTCTTTAGCATAAATGAAGATATATCACATCATTTTTATTTAAATATGTCAGGTTTGAGTAAATGGGCACAAAAATAACTTTCCTGAAGTATTATTAGAGGTGAGACGTGCACACAAATTCAGAGCAAGTGGCAGGCCATTCGGCCCCTCGAGCCTGCACCTTCATTCAGCCCATCTAGCATTCCCCCCCCCCATAACCTTTGACTCCTTATTAGTTAAGAATCTAACTACCTGAATCTTAAAAATATTCCATGACTCTGCCTCCATCGCCATCTGGAAAAGAGAGTTACATTCTCGCAAATCTCCAAGAAAACAATCCTTCTCAACTCTGTTATAAAAGGGAGATTCATTTCCCCGAGCTCTTGTCTGTCCCGCAAGGGAAAACATTCTTAGAGCATCTATATATAAATATACAGAGAGAGAACAGCAACTCAGTCCAAGGTATGACTTCATTCACTAATTTGAATTTTTCTGTTTTAGTCTATAAATGTTCTATTTCCTGCCCTTGATATTGTTTTTACTGCAACACACACATATTTTCAAAAATACCTCATGATGGAGCCAGGAGGAATAAGAACTATGATCATTCTTTTCTTACCTTAAAAAGGATATGGTAAGATTGGAGGCAGTCCATAATTCCTGGGATGAGACAGCTGTCGTATCAAGAGAGGCTAAATAGTTGGGATCCGTATCTCTTGAAGTTTAAAAGCATGAGAAGTGACCTTATTCACACATATAGGATACTGAGGGGGCTTGACAGGGGAGATAGTCAGATTGTGGATTCATAGAATCCTACCGTGCAGAAGGAGGCCATTTGGCCCATCGAGTCTATACTGATCACAATCCCACCTATCTCTATCCCCCACAACCTCATGCATTTACCCTAGATAATCACCTTGGCACTCAGAGGCAATTTAGCATAGCCAATCCACCTAACCCACATGTCTTTGGACTGTGGAAGGGAAAATAGCACCTGGAGGATACCCACACAGACACAGGGAGAATGTGCATAGACAGTCACCCAGCCTGGGAATCCAGATCCCTGGCACTGTGAGGCAGCAATGCTAACTACTTAGCTGCGCAAGATATTTTCACTCGTGGGAGAATCCCAATCAAGGGGACATCACTACAGGGTAAAGAGCTGGTCATTTAAAACTGAGGTCATTTCAAACTGAAAGTTTTTCTCACAGAGACTGATGAATTTCTGGAATTCTCTACCACAAAGGGTGCTGGAGCTTGGATCAGTAAATGTATTTAAAGTGGAGGTGGATGGTATTTGATAGATTGAGGAATGAAGGCCAAAGGGGAAATGGCAGAGAGAAGGAGTTGAGGCTGGTATAAATCAGCTGTGATTGTATTGAGTGGTGGGACAGGCCTGAAGGACCTGGTGGCTGCTCCTGCTTCCATTTCTTGTGTTTCCACTATACCCATCAAACCCACAACCCCCCCAGACTGGACATACCTGACAGCTATGAACAAAAACAAAGAACAAAGAACAACTCAGCACAGGAAACATGTTCTTCAGCCCTACAAGCCCGCACCGCCCATTTTAACACTCAGTGAGTGCCTTATTCATAACTTTCATCAATCGTCAACATTTTGTCTACCTCTGGTGGAACTGCACAATAAAGGAAATTAAATGTACACCAGATTAGGGGAGATCCAATTCAGGGGCAATTTATTGACACCGATCAGCCTAAAAGCATGTTTCTGGGTTGTGGGAGGAAACCGGAGCACCCGGAGAAAACCCACGCAAGCACGGGGAGAATGTGCAAACTCTCACAGACATTGATCCAAGCCGGAGATCCGACCTGGGTCCCTGTGACTGCACAGCAAATAGTGATAGTCACTGAGCTGAAGTGTTGCCCGTCAGTTGGTCCAGTTTAAGTGTACACTAATCGACGTGAAGCACTAGGCAACTCTCGAAGCAACTTCCAAGAGCAGCCCTCGCACGACCCACGGCGTGTATGCCCCTTGTTGGCCAACAAGGCGGACCGAATCACCCGTGGATGTAAAATGAATGGTTAAACAGGTGGTTTAAGGTTGGCTCCTCCCACTGTGTAAGATACTGGTGAAGGTGTGACTGGCACCAAGAGCATAATCGTAAACATGGAGATGAAACACACAGAAACTAATCTTTAATCTATTCATCTCTGTGTCTCTGACTTCACCTGCATGCTGCAATACTGGACTCATTTTACCCTCCATTTCTCCACTAAACTATTGAGTTTTTTTGAAAAGGTGACCAAAGATGTGGATAAGGGTAAGGCAGTTGACGTGGTATATATAGATTTTAGTAAGGCATTTGATAAGGTTCCTCATGGAAGGCTTCTGCAGAAAATGCAGATGTATGGGATTGAGGGTGATTTAACTAATTGGATTAGGAATTGACTAGCTGATAGAAGACAGAAGGTGGTGGTTGATGGAAATTATTCATCATGGAGTTCGGTTACAAGTGGTGTACCTCAGGGATCTGTTTTGGGGCCTCTGCTGTTTGTAATTTTTGTAAATGATCTGGATGAGGGTACAGAAGGATGGATTACTAAATTTGCTGATGACACCCAAGTCGGAGGAGTTGTAGATAGTGAAGAGTGGTGTTATAGTTTGCAGAGAGACTTGGACAAGTTGCAGAGCTGGGCCGAGAGGTGGAAAATGGAGTTTAATGCGGAAAAGTGTAAGGTAATTCACTTTGGCAGGAATAACAAATGTGTAGAGTATAGGGCTAATGTTAGGACTCTTAATAGTGTTGAGGAACAGAGGGATCTTGGTGTATATGTGCATAGATCCCTGAAAGTTGGTACTCAAGTTGATAAGGTTGTTAAGAAGGCATAAGGAGTCTTAGCTTTTATTGGTAGGAGGATTGAATTTCAGAGCCGCAACGTCATGTTGCAACTGTACAAAACTCTGGTGTGGCCGCACTTGGAGTATTGTGTACAGTTCTGGTCGCCACATTACAAGAAAGATGTGGAGGCATTGGAGAGGGTGCAGAGTGCAGAGGAGGTTTACCAGGATGTTGCCTGTTATGGAGGGAAGGTCTTATGAAGAAAGGCTGAGGGATTTGAGGTTGTTTTCATTAGAGAGAAGACGGCTAAGAGGTGACCTTATTGAGGCATATAAGATGATCAGAGGATTAGATAGGGTGGACAGTGATAGCCTTTTTCCTAGGATGGAGGAGACTAGCACTAGGGGACATAGCTTTAAATTAAGGGGTGGTAGTTATAGGATGGATGGTTCTTTACCCAGAGCGTGGTAAAGGTATGGAATGCCCTGCCTGCTGCAGTTGTAGATGCGCCAAGTTTGGGGGTGTCTAAGAGGTTAGTAGATAAGTTTATGGATGAAAAGGGAATGGTTTAGGTTAGAGGGTCATTGCTTTTTCTCCATTGGTCGGCGCAATATCGAAGGCCGAAGGGCCTGTTCTGCGCTGTAATGTTCTATGTTCTATAAACATTGTGCAGCCTTCCTGCTTTAATATTGATTTTAATAACTGCAAACCTGATGCTGCAGCTTGTTATTTTACTGAATGTATATTCAGTGTGAGATGGATGAATTGTATGGGATTGAGGACGGTCTGTCCGAGCATCATTCAGATAAGCCTCCCCACATCCCTGCAATATATTCTTCAACTAATTATCCAATTTCCTTTGGATGGCTGTCATTGGATCAGTGTTTACCAACCTATAGAGCAATGGATTCCACATCCTCTCCATTCACTGGGCACAATGTCACCTCTTGTTCATTCCTTATTTTTTCTCCTTTATTTATTCATTAGATGTGGGCATTGCTGGTTAGACCAGCATTTACTGCCCGTCTGGAATTGCCTTTGAAAAGGTGATGGCGAGCTGCCTTCTTAAACTGCTGCTGTCCATGTGGTGTACGTACACCCATGGTGCCATTTGGGAGGGGGTTTCAGGATTTTGATCCAATGACAGTGAAGGGATGGCCGATATGTTTCCAAATCAGTAAGGTATGTGGTTTGAAGGGGAACTTGCAGGTGGTGATGTTCCCAGGTATCTGCTGCCCTTGTCCTTCTTGGTACTTGTGTTGTAGGTTTGGAAATTGCTATCAAAGAAGCCTTGGGGAGTTTCTGCAATCGCTGAAGTATTTTACTGACATCACATTTCTTCTTGTATTTCTGTGTTTGTGGGCTGGATTTTCTAGGTGGGGTGTGTGTGTGTGTGTGTGTGTGTGGGGGGGGGGGGGGGGGGGGGGGGGGGGGGGGGGTCGTTAGTGTTGGGGGCAGGATCTCTAATCCTCTCCCGTAACTGTTGGGATCAGTTTGCTCCATCTTGACTAGTTTATCCTGTCACCATGAGGATACTGATCCAACCAGCAACACACACAACCCAGGAATGAATTACAAAAAGAGCTGATGCAGGGGTGGAGACAGATCTGGATAAAGACAATCCGAATGATGCTACACTGTGGTTCAACAATCAGTTTTGTAATGGGATCAAATTTAACACTGAGGTTTGCAGCACTGTGGATCAGCATCAGACACTCACCTGACAGAGTGGCAGAATGGTTAGCACTGCTGCCTCACAGTGCTAGGGACCCAGGTTTGATTACAGCCTTGGGTCACTGTCTGTAAGGAGTTTGCACATTCTCTCCATGCCTGCATGGGTTTCCTCTGGGTGCTCCAGTTTCCTCCCACATTCCAAAGAAATATACATTGACAAATTGTGCCTTAGGGTCTGAAGGTGTGTAGGTCCAGAGGATTGACCTGATAAGTGCACAGGGAAATGGGAATGGGGCAGCAGAGTGGGTGGAAAGTTGGCTATGGTAAGGTACTTTTTCAGAGAATCAATACAGACTATTTCTGCATTGAAGGGATTCTATGGTCTTTGACTAATTTTAGTCTCCTCATTTTATTTCAAATGCTCATATCATTGCAATATTGTTAAATTGTGACAGTGACTATACTTCAAAACAATATTTCATTGACTATGAAGTGCAAAGACATGCCAAGGTCATGAATAATACTATTAAATGCAGGTCTTATTTTATCTTTCCTTTGATAACTGCTTGTAATGATTAAAGAGGGTCTTCCTATGGAAGGACTTTGCAAATGTGACCTTGTTTGTGGTTTTAATTTCAGTTGGAGCATAAGTTCTGAAATGTTTGTCAAACATCATTTACTTTGGAAGTTGCGCACTATTTGCTAAAGAGAAGATAAGAGCACAATTCATCTCAAAATCTATTTCCTGTTTGTTCTATGTGGCAAATCAACTGTAAACTTGCAACAAATGCACATTTGTCACTGTATATTTCAAAGGATGATACTTTTACTTGTTTTTGCTATTTGCACAAAGGTGTAAGTCTCAATACCAACAGAGATAAGAGTGCCATTGGTTCTGAAGAAGAGCAATATTGATGGGTGCTTGGAACTTGCCGTCAGGGGGTAAGTAGTGGAAGCAGATACGATGGTGACTTTTAAGGGTCATCTTGACATAAATAGAATAGGAATAGAGGGATAAGGTCCCCGGAAAGGGGGGGGGGTTTAGTTCAGTCTGTGGAGGGCCAAAGGACCTGTTCCTGTGCTGTAATTTTCTTTGTTGTTTGTTCTTTATTCTGGACTTGAAACATTATCTTTGTTACTTTCTCTGCAGGTGCTGCCAAACCTGCTGAATATTTCCAGCATTTGCTGTTTTATTTCAGATTTCTGCGGTATTTTGATTTTATTCTTTGAATTCCTACTATTAGAAAAAATAATTTAAAGAAGACTCCATGTAGCAATAATGAGCATTTTCCTTCTTTTTCATTTTTGCAAATCTACGTTGATATGGGCATGTATTTGTCAAGCAAGGCTTGGCTGAAGTAATGCGGACTGGAACGTAAGTCTCATCTCACCATTAAAATGAAAAATCTTTTTGATGGACATGAATTAGCAGAGCTTCAGCTGAGGGTTTGTGAAGATTTACCTTCAGCTGAGGGTTTGTGAAGATTTACCTTCAGCTGAGGGTTTGTGAAGATTTACCTTCAGCTGAGGGTTTGTGAAGATTAGACCGACTTCTTGTTCTATTGTAGTGGAAAATACTGGTCAACGTGGAATATTTCCTTTTAGACAGACTTTGTACCAGTGACAATATATTCAGATCTAAAGAAGTCTAAATTAGTGTGAATAAATATTATATAATTGCATGTTGCATACTTGGACAGGTACATGGATGAGAGGGATGTGGAGGGATATGGTCCAGGTGCAGGTCAGTGGGGCGAGGCAGAAAAATGGTTCGGCACAGCCAAGAGGGGTCAAAAGGCTTGTTTTTCTTCTGTAATGTTTTATGGTTCTAAGGCCCAATGTTTTTTGCGCTACCATTTTCCAGCACTTGGTCCATAATCATGCAAGCTGTGGTACAAAGAACAAAGAACAAAGAACAACACAGCACCGGAAACTGTGATGTTTCAAATGTTCATCTAAAATCTCTTCAAATGTTATGAAGTTTCCTGTCTCTATCACCCTTTCAGGCAGCGAGTTCTAGATTCCTACCACCCTCTGAGTGAAAAACAATTTCTTCAAATTCCCTCTCGATCTCCTGCCCCTAAATCTCTGTCCCCAGTTATTGACCTCTCTACTAAGAGAATAATTTCTTTCTCTCTACCCTACATATGCCCCTCAGTAGAGAGATCCGTTGTATACCTCAATCAGATCCCTCCTCAGACATTTTGCTGGAAGGGAAATAATTTTTAAATAAGGAGTCCAAAACTGCACATGGCACTCCATATGTGATCTCATCAACACTCTGTACATTTGTGTCAAATCTTCCTATTTTTATATTCTATTTCCCTCACAATGAGTGTCAGCATTCCATTTTCCTCCTTATTGTGCCTGTCAATGTTAAAGACCACAGTGAAATATTTATTCATGTTTGTTTTTTATCTCTTTTTCTTTAGGAATTGCATTGAAATTGGTCCGAGTGATTTCACTGTTAACGCAAATTTGTGATTCAGATCTCGGGGGTAAACAAAAGTGTTCCAATCAATTTACACTGTAAAGTTTTTTTAACTTGCTTTGTTGCCCATAGCAATAAGTAATGAAAGCACACCCAAAGTAAAATAAGGATTGGTTTTAAATTCTAACATGAAATACCTGTTGCAATGGAAAGATATTTTGCCTGCTCTTTGGGTGTTTGTGTCAAAGTCGCTATGCACAGGCTGTTTTTAAAATCGCTATACTATGTTCACATTGCAAACAGCCCTTCAAAGCAATTCACCTCCACTTCCTCTCACCCCCACAACCTCCAGCACCCCCTGTCCCTCCCTACCCCCCGCCTCAGTCTAAACCCCCGTCCCCATAGATCTGAAAATTAGAAAGGTGAAGATTAAAGCATCTCCTTCACACCATTACTGTTGAATAATAAAGAACATTTGCTCTTCACTTGTAAAAAGCATTGCTAAAGAAACAGTCCCAAAATAAAAATTATATTAAAATAGTTATATTAAAAAAAAGAACATTTGAACTGAACTAATTCAATGGAGATTTTCACAGTAACATCATTGCAAGTGTTAATGTAAGCCTGCTTGTGACACAAATAAATAAACTTTGAACTTTAATTTCCTTTAATCTGGTTTGCTTCAAGAAAACAGTAGGGAATAAAGCTGTTGAGTTGAACACAACGTCAATCGATGAGAATACAAATTGCCTTTGAGATTCCAATGTTAAAAATACTTTCTATCCTCCCCACAACATCAGAAGCTGGGGAAAGCTGAGGTTCCGCTTTGTGTGAATAATGCTTTAACAAATTGAAAGAAATTATACTTTGAAATTTATTTTGCTAAAAACAGCAATGATTTACATAATCTTTTATTGCTCAAACTTAAATCTTTTCAGTGGAAATTGGAAAACAGATGGCAGCCGTCAATAATCAGATATAATAAATAAATGTCAAACCTCATATTTCAAACTATTTCAGTTTACAATTCTGCTGTATTTGCAATTTGTAAATTTTCATAATTCGTTTATTGAATGTGGGTGTCACTGGCTAAACCAGCATTTATTATGCATCCTTAGTTATTAAAAAAAAGAACAAAAGAACCAAAAATGTACAGGACAGGTCTGTCAGCCCTCCAAGCCAGTGCCATTCATGATACCCTAACTAAACTAAAGAAGAACCTTCTGCCCTGACTGGGTCTAGATCACTCTATTCATGAACACATCCAGAAGCCTCTTAAATGTTTCTAAGTGCCTGCTTCCACCATCTCCTCTGGCAGGGCATTCCAGGCACCCACAACCCTCTGCATGAAAAACATCCCCCACGCATCTCCTTTCAACTTTCTTCCTTTTACCTTAAACCAGTGATTCCTTGTAATTGACATTTCTGCTCTAAGAAAACGTCTCTGATTATCTAATCTGTCTCTGACTCGCATAATTTTGTAGACCTCTGTCAAGTTTATTGGAGCTGCATGTTGGCACAATGATTAGCACTCACAACACCAGGGATCAATTCCAGCTTGGGTCACTATCGATATGGAGTCTTCACATTCTCTCCAGGTCTACATTGGTTTCCTTTGGGTACTCCTGTTTCTTCCCACAATTCAAAAGACGCGTTAGTTAGATGCTTTGGCCGTGCTAAATTCTCCCTCAGTGTACCCAAACAGGCGCCAGCGTGGGGTGACTAGGGGATTTTCACAGTAACTTCATTGCAGTTAGTGTACCTTTAAGAAGTGTTTTTTTTTTAATCATGTACTCTGCAGTTGTAAGTTAATCTTTTCAGTCTGTTTTCCTGATTATTGCTTGGTTGTCTACAAGAGTCTTTTTATTGCCGATTAAATGGGATTATTTATTTTTATTGGGATGTTTATGACTCTGCATTGTTAGGAGAAAATCTGGTTGGAAGGTCAGGTGTCAGGAGTTCTTCTGTTTCAGTTTGAGCTGCTGTTTAATTTGAGTTTTAGTTTTAGCAGCGGCATCAAGCTGAAAAGCTGAAATTTCTCTCTTCCTGGTTTTGGAAATGCTGTTGGCTATCTGAAAGCAAGGTCTTGTCTTTCTAAAGGTGGGGGGGAGGGGGGGGGGCGGGGTGTAACCGGCTGTTGGTGGCTTACCTAGAGTCCACAGTGATTTGGGAAGCTTTTCTGACTGCAATCTGTTGTAAGTCTACCCAGAGAACTGCAGACTTCATCTGAAGTATTCAATTCCAGTATCACAAGAGCATTCATCTATGCTGTATTAAATCTGCTTGTCCTTCGAAAGGTTGTGATGAGTTGCCTTTTGAACTTGTGCAGTCTCTGAGATATAGGTACTTCCCGGGTGCTGTTAGGAGAGGGAATTCCAGAACATTGATTTTGATTCAGCTGCAGTGAAGGAACAGTGACATATTTTCAAGTCAGGATGGTGAGTGACTAGGAAAGCAACTTACAGCTGGTGGTATTCCAAGCTATCTGTTGCTCTTGTCCTTTTAGATGGCAGTAGTCATGGGTTTGGAAAGCGCTGCCTAAGGAAAGTTGGTGAATTTCTGCAGTGTATCTTGTAGATGGTGCACATGGCTGTCACTGTGTGTTGGTGGTGGAGGGAATGAATGTTAATAGAAGAGTTAATAATCAATTGAGCTGCTTTGTCCTGAATGATGTCAAGCTTCTTGATTGTTGTTGGACTGCATTCATTCAGAATCCAGGCAAGTGGAGAATATTCCATTATATTCCTGACTTGTGCCTTGTTAATGACCAGGGTGAGATTAGGGCCAGTCAAGGATAACAGTGGGAATTTGTGCATGCAGGCTTGAACTCCTTTCACCATTCTCTCCTCACTGCTGCATTAAATTAATAAAATCCCCTGTGTAAGAACACTGGGCAAATGTTCACTACCCAGAATGGATTAGTTCAAGACTAAAATGCTGATCTTACTAATGACAAGAGTGAACTTGAAGAAAAAGTTGAACAACTCATGCATAACATATGAGTGAGGTCTAATCCTGAGCTCCAAGTTCATGCCAGGGTCAGCTTTCTCAGTTGGGGTACAAAACTACACACAATCTGTGCCTAAACACAGTTCCAGCCTTTCAACTCCCTGGAAACCCTTTCCTAACAAGTAACAAAATTACATTAATTTGATGAATTTACTTCAATTTTGATAAGGTCATAACCATTACTGCATTAACTCAGGTAATTAAAGCCACTCATACTTAGTGAGCTCCTTTTCTTTAAAGTACTCATTATCTAGCTGTATAATTTAATATCAGCTTCTTCCTTTATTGTCCCAATGGTCTATAGACATTCCCAATTATAAATTACCTTTCATTCATGTTACTCAAATTAACTCACACAACTTCAGCTAACTTATCAGTAACTCAACTCTTTCACCAGAACACTGGAATGGATATTTCCAGAAAACTGGTCACATTGTCTTGATATGAAAGTTTTAAGCAGAATACAGAGGGTCAAAGTGTAAACACATGTTCTCCAAAGAAACGCTTTCTCCTACAGATCATTGCTTATCCATAACCTAGTGAAAGTAAGGGCTGGACTTTTTTTTGCGGATTTACAAACACTCTGGAGGTTTTTAATAATGCTTGATGAGATGTCTATGCAGAGGTACCACTCCCATTTCCAGCAGAGCGCGTCTTACCCACAAAGGTAAGAGTGTGGTTGGATTGCTAACGGTGATGACCAGCAGCAACAAGAATGATTAGGAACTACAACAAAGCATGCTGGGAATTTTGGTCAAGTTAAATTAAATACCGCTGTGGGTCAGAGAAGGCTGAAGTAAGCCATGGCCTGTCCTTAGAGATGTGACCTGACATTTCCTATGTTGACCAAATGAAGATGGTTGTTTGAACGGATGCCAGACTTCCCAGCACTGTTTATTCCGGCCTTATTCCATATTTGCTGAGGCTACATGCAGCTTGGTATCAACATTTAGAAGTTTTTTACGAGTAACTTCATTGGCATAATCAAACATCACAATGAGATTTCAGTGGCATCATTGACCGAATGTCAGGGACTTTCTGGAAGAATGTACAAAGCTGAGGAAAAAAATCTATGCTTTTGATTTTTTTTTTATAAATTTCATAAATATGAGGTCACCCATTTTAGTAGAAATAACAGCAATAAATGCTGATTTTGCCAACAAAGCCCATATGTAATGAAAGAATAAAAAATCTTTGCTGCTTTCTCTTGTACAGAAGGAGCACCAGGAAGATTGAATTGTAAATAGCTGAGTCACAATTAAACAGCCTTGGTTACTGCCAGCTGTGTGAAATGGCAGTTACAAAACATTCTTGACTGCTCTACAGTTATCCATGTCAAACCTGGACAGAACCATGTTCCCAAAGCTGGAATAATATTTCAGACCTTGGACAGAATTTCATCTGAGTAGATGTGGTCTCACTGGGGAGTCGATGATGGATTGGGAAATTAGTTGTTCTTTTTTCCATTTGTTCATGGGATATGGACATTGCTGGCAGGGTCAGTATTTATTACTCATCCCTGAGGACATTTAAGAATAAACCACATTGCTGTGGTCGGGAGTCACATATAGACCAGACCAGATAAGGACAGCAGATTTCCTTCCCTAAAGGACATTAGCGAACCAGGTGGGTTTTTGCAAAAATCAATACTTGCTTCATGATCATCATTTGACTTTTAATAACAGATTTTTTTATTGAATTCAAATTTCAACATCTGCTGTGGTGGGATTTGAACCCACGTCTCCAGAACATTACCCTGGGTTTCTGGATTGCTAGTCCAGCTACAATACCACTTCCTTAGAAAGACGTAGACTTACAGGAGACCTGATAGAGGTGTACAAGATTTTGAAGGGAATAGATAGAGTAAACAGGGTTAAGCTTTTTCCTAGGATGGACTCAAATAGCATGAGGGGTCACAGGCTTAGGGTGAGGGGGGTAAGGTATAATTTGGATGCTAGAGGGAGTTTTTTCACACAGAGGCTGGTGGGGGTATGGAATGCGCTACCAAGTAAAGTGGTGGAGGCAGGTACTCTGGAGTTATTTAAGAAATACTTAGATGGGCACATGAACAGAATGGGAATGGAGGGGTATAGAAAACTGATTTAAAATAGGGATCATGAGCCTTGGGAGTCCCTGGGATGTGTATAAATAGATGATGATATTGATGTACTTGTTTTTATCCTACAGATGCTTTGGTCCACCTTGTTGTCTAACGAGGGGCATACACGTGATGGGTCGTGAGAGGGCTGCTCTTGGACCTTTTTCAAGAGTATCCTACTGCTTCACATCGTTAGTGTATGCTTGACCTGGACCATTTGATGGGCAAAACGACAGCGCAGTGACTATAGCTGTGCTGTGCAGTTACATGGATTTGGGCCTGTATCTGTGGGAGTTTGCGCATTCTCCCCGTGCTTGCGTGGGTTTTCTCCGGGAGCTCTAGTTTCCTCCCACATCCCAAAGATGTGCTCCTAGACTAATTGGCAAAACAACTTCTCCCTAAATTGTCTCAAATTTGGTTTTTAATCCATAATCTATAAACATGGACAAGGATCGCGTGTAGAAGTGGGAACATCGAGGTGGCGGCGCGGGCTCGTTGGGCCCAAGGGCCTGTTTCCCATGCTGTTTTGTTCTTTGATCTTTGTTCTTTGTACACCACCACCTCCCTAATACCTGGTCAGTGGGCTGTTGAACTCAGCAATATTATTACTATTACCAGATTCTTCAACCAATCAGAGAGGGCGGGAAGTGCACTAAATCTCTCCAAGGAAGTATCTGTGGTTAAAGGGATTTGTACAAGGGTCAGGATCACTGAACTGTGGATTGATAATTGAGACTGCAGCAGATACAGGAATAGGGAAGAGAGTTGGAAGACTGCCCTCTGTGTGTCATACTCACACCTCAACCTTCTGCTCTGCGTTCCGAGGCATTGAACTGAGGTGATGTTTCCCAGTGATAGAAGAAGGGAAGAGACAAGTCTTCCCAACAGTGTAGACATGGATAGAAACAGCTGAGGAATTCAGCAGAAGTGAGGTTCTCAAACCTGAAAGCAAATTACCAAGAGAAGCCGAGAGGTCAGAGAACAGTAAAGGTGAGTGAGATAATATTTTCAAGTGCAAACTCCTGCAACCTGACCATCCAGCAGTTCCCGGAACAACGTTCCTCATATCAGAGCTCATTCCACCCTCTGTATGTACCTCCTCTCATCCCTAATTGATGCAGCCGACGCTTCCACTGTTTGGTCTGTCAAACCCAACTTACACAATCTCCTCTCCTCATAATCAATCTCTCACATTCACAACCAAAACCTGAGAAAAATAGCAGCCCTGAAGGAGGCCATTTGGCCAATCGTGTCCATGCTAGCTCAATTCTCTGCTTTCCCTCCTTGCAGAAGTGAGCCTAACTCCAGTGAGAGGTAGTGAACTGGAATAGATGGAGTTGCAGATGTTCCAGTTTGACCTTGATAACCCTGGCAAAGCATATCCACCTGCTCCAACAGGGGGAGTGCCTTTTCCCTGAAAGCTGCAAAGTCAGTAACCATATACTCCCCTCTCCCTGTTCTCCCTCCCCCTCCACCACCGCCCCCCCCCACACGCGCGCGCGCGCGCGCACACACACACACACGCACGCACGCACGCACGCACGCACGCACACACACACACACACACACACACACACACACACACACACACTCCCTTCCCCCAACACCCTCCCAAAAATACACCCTAATATCAGTAATCATACACCCATCCTCCTGCTCTCCCTGCTCCTTCTTCCTCCCACACACACATACACAACCTCCTCCCCAACACACATAAATGCCCCTCCACAGATACACCACCCCTTCTCCCCATCCCACCCCACATCACGCACACACGCCTCAATTATAGTAACTGTACACCCCCCTCATGCTGCCCAAGAGACCCTTCCCCCAAATTTCAGTAACTGTACACAGTACACCCCCTCCCCCCTGCACCCTCCTACATACACACACCCAAATGTACTGGAATCTGCCTCTACCTGGCAGGTAAATCTCTGTCCTTAGTGTGGCAGGAGAGCAATGGTAACTTTCAGCTCGACATTCTCCCTCAGTGTGGGTTCACTTGGGCTGCAGGAGTGACTTTTCTATTTTCTTAGTGATCTCTGGAATAACAAATGTGTAGAGTATAGGGCTAATGGTAGGACTCTTAATAGTGTTGATGAACAGAGGGATCTTGGTGTATGTGTGCATAGATCCCTGAAAGTTGGCAATCAAGTCGATAAGGTTGATAAGAAGGCATACGGAGTCTTAGCTTTTATTGGTAGGGGGATTGAATTTCGGAGCCGCAACGTCATGTTGCAACTGTACAAAACTCTAGTGCGGCCGCACTTGGAGTATTGTGTGCAGTTCTGGTCCCCACATTATAAGAAAGATGTGGAGGCATTGGAGAGGGTACAGAGGAGGTTTACCAGGATGTTGCCTGGTATGGAGGGCAGGTCTTATGAAGAGAGGCTGAGGGATTTGAGGTTGTTTTCGTTAGAAAGAAGGCGGCTAAGAGGAGACCTTATTGAAACATATAAGATGATTAGAGGTTTAGATAGGGTGGACAGTGATAGCCTTTTTCCTAGGATGGAGAAAGCTAGCACGAGGGGACACAGCTTTAAATTAAGGGGTGGTGGTTCTAGGACAGATGTCAGAGGTAGGTTCTTTACCCAGAGGGTGGTAGGGTATGGAATGCCCTGCCTGCTGCAGTTGTAGATGCACCAAGTTTGGTGGCGTTTAAGAGGTTAGTAGATAAGTTTATGGATGAAAAGGGGAATGGTTTAGGTTAGAGGGTCATTGCTTTTTCCTAATTGGTCGGCGCAACATCGAAGGCCGAAGGGCCTGTTCTGCGCTGTAATGTTCTATGTTCTATGTTCTGGATACTTGTCACTCTGTTAACGATGGCAAACACTTCCTGTGATCAGTTTGAATATTGTTTGAGTGATGAATATAACCTGTGTGCCCTAAATTTGAGGGAAAATCCCCTTTGCTGCAGGGATGATTTCCGAAGGCATTTCCTAACATGGTTCAGACACGGCCCTTGACTTTCTCCAGATATTTCTCCACTTATTCCCAGCAGGAATCAAATCAGCTCTTTAAATAGTAACAAGCATGTTGAAAAGTTATTTCCCTGTTCTTGCTGATAGCAATCTCCCCCAGGTAGGTACAATCTCACTAATGAGGCCAGCCCTCCTACATGATTAACATCAGTCCAATATGATTTAGGCCAACCTTCTCCTACCTGCATGAAGGCTAGGAAATGTTCCCTCCTGTTATTTATGACCTTGGTTCCATGACATTCCTGACAAAGTGAGAATGGATTCCTCTGCATTGTATTAGAATAAATAATTATTTTCTGAGAGATGTCTCCAATCTTGAACTCAAATACAAAAACGTCAAATATAACTTCTCTAAAGAATTTTCAGGATGTTCAGTGTTGAATCCTTCATTCTTTTATTCTTCTTCAATGTTTTCACGATGTTCTTGAAACTCCAGTTTCAACACTGAGTGAAATTTCTGCAGTTGTTTATGAAATCTCTGAATGTTTTTACCATTTTGTGTCACGCGCGTATTCATTTCTACCAGATTGTCATTTTGCATCCTCATCAATGCACACTCCAATCTCTGAATAGTAACAGAGCGTGTTGATACCAACAACTTTACTGATTCAGTACCAGAGTTCAGGATATTTTTAAAAATATTTCAGTTCTGAACAGGATACTGGGTGATGTTAATAATGACCTTTTAAGACTTTTCAATCCTTATTTCAACACAGAAATTAGTCAGTTTATTTTAGTATCTTTATGAAAATAGCAGAAGAATGCAAACACATCAATATTTGTCTATTAACATTTCCAAAACTAATCTAGATGTGTTGGTTGTTTGTACTTTGTGGAAAAAATTAAGGCTCTATTAAATAAAATTTTATTGGATAGTCTCAAGAATGCAGATGTTATGGATCTGATTCTAGAATATGGGGAGGTAGGAAAGGTATCATCCTGGGCAGGATTTTATGGCTTCATTCATTCCAAAATGATGAAATCACGCTCGAGGTTAAAGAACCTTTCCATTGTCTGTCCCTAACTGATTCTTGTGGCAATAAAATTCCATCCCCTGTTTCTGATGCCAGCCATGATGTGGAGATGCCAGCTTTGGTCTGGATTTGGGCACAGTACGAAGTCTCACAACACCAGGTTAAAGTCCAACAAGTTTATTTGGTGGCATGAGCTTTAGGAGTCTCACTCCTTCTTCAGATGAGGGAAGAGTTGGATTCACAACCAGTGCATACATAGACACAAACTCAGTTTACAAGATAGAACATAGAACATAGAACATAGAACAATACAGCACAGAACAGGCCCTTCGGCCTTCGATGTTGTGCCGACCAAAATAAAAAGCAATGCCCCTCCTAACTAAACCATCCCCTTCTCTTCCATATACTTATCAATTAACCTCTTAAACGCCACCAAACTTGGCGCATCTACAACAGCTGCAGGCAGGGCATTCCACTCCATAATCACTCTTTGAGTAAAGAACCTACCTCTGATATCCGTCCTATAACTCATACCCCTTAATTTAAAGCTGTGTCCCCTCGTGCTAGCTTTCTCCATCCTAGGAAAAAGGCTATCACTGTCAACCCTATCTAAACCTCTAATCATCTTATATGCTTCAATAAGATCCCCTCTTAGCCGCCTCCTTTCTAACGAAAACAACCTCAAATCCTTCAACTCTCTTCATAGGACCTGCCCTCCATACCAGGCAACATCCTGGTAAACCTCCTCTGTACCCTCTCCAATGCCTCCACATCTTTCTTATAATGTGGGGACCAGAACTACACACAATACTCCAAGGGCGGCCGCACTAGAGTTTTGTACAGTTGCAACATGATGCTGCGGCTCCTAAATTCAATCCCCCTACCAATAAAAGCTAAGACTCCATATGCCTTCTTAACAACGTTATCCACTTGACTGCCTACTTTCAGGGATCTATTGACACATACACCAAGATCCTTCTGTTCCTCAACACTCTTAAGAGCCCTACCATTAGCCCTATACTCTACACATTTATTGTTCCTGCCAAAGTGCATTACCTCCCACTTTTCCACATTAAACTCCATTTGCCACCTCTCGGCCCAGCTCTGCAACTTGTCCAAGTCACTCTGTAAACTAAAACACCCCTCTTCACTATCTACCACACCACCAACAATAACAGATAATGGTTGGAATGCCAGTCTTTACACATTATCAGTCTTTACAGGTACAGACAATGTGAGTAGAGAAAGGATTAAGCAGAGGTTAAAGAGATGTGAATTGTCTCCAGCCAGGACAATTAGTGAAATTTTGCAAATCCAGGCAAGTTAGGGGGTTGTAGATAGTGTGGCATGAACCCAAGATCCCTGGTGAGGTCGTCCTCATGTGTGTGGAACTTGGCTATCAGTTTTTGCTTGGTGATTCTGCATTGTCATTGTGAAGATCTTGGAGAACACTTACCCAAAGATCAGAGGCTGAATGCCCGTGACTTCCTGTGACAGCTGAAGTGATACCGGAACCATAATAGATACAGCAGGTAGATTTCCTCTTATCGTGTTTCTGACAAAACAGTATTATTTTACATTTCATTTAATTTTTAAAAATTCATTGACAGGATGTGGGCATTACTGGCAAGGCCAGCAATTAATACCCATTTCTAATTGCCCCTGAGAAGGTGGCGGCAAGCTGCTTCCTTGAACCGCTGCGGTGCCTGAGTGCAGGTATACCCTCAGTGCTGTTGGGGAGGGAATCCCATCCTGAGTCCAGTTCCCTTCAGTTCTAATGAAGGGTCAGCCAGACTCGAAACATTGGCTCTATTCCCTCTCCTCAGATACTGTCAAACCTGCTGAGATTTTCCAGCATTTCCTGTCTTCATGCTGCAAGAACATTTTTTGTTGAAGACCTTGTGGACAGTAAGGTGTCATTACATCCAACATTGGCTTGTTAGACAGGTTAATATTGCCAGTCTATTGCTTGAAAATCTGATCAGCAGGCCAGACAGAAGGAACTGGCCAGGTAGGACAGCTATGTTGGAGAAATTCCTAATAGATTAAAGAAATTTCAAATAATCCGGGATTTATGATACTGATGAAGCAACAGCAGCAAATAAATTGATTTAAGATTAGATTTAATACATTAACAGAGGTACCGTCTGCTATTACAACAAGGTGTTCTATGAAGCTTGACTGATCTGCAATGTTTAATGTTGAATTTGGTTAGAACGAACATGACAGCTTTCACTCCAAGTATGGTTTAACTGACTCACGAGGAACTTTTATCAAAAACAAACCTTAATTAAGAATATTGGTGACGTGTACAGTAAGACACTGAGCAGAAAATTTTAACAATTACAAACAAAAAACACAACCAGCATGATATATAACACTTAAGGAAATATCTTCAATGTGTTCCAATCAAAGCCAACATTCAGTACACAAAACCCTCCAAATAAACACAATTCAGCATAGATTAATGGCCACTTGTTACAGGAATCCAGATTCCTGGATTGAGTGCTGAAAATCCCTTGTGAGGAAACTCAGAACTTGCAGTCAAATCTGTTTCTCAAAACACAGTTTCTTGAAAGCAGGAATGTAGTAAGCATCTCCTTCAGCTAATTGATAATAGTTTCAGAACTAAACAAAGAGAAAAGCAGGAGAGAGAGAGAGAGCACTTTTTAACTTGTAAAACTGCTTCCAAAAGCACTTCTCCAAAATGAAACTGAAAGCCCAGGGGAAAAACCCCACCACCTGACTGCCCCACAGCATTGTTCCACCCTCAATGACATCATTGAAACAGTAAGCTGCATGATTAAAAAAAAAACTCACAAGACACTGCACAAAGACATACATACTCACAGTAAGAGACTTTAATAAGTATGAGATTTGAATGAGTATTTCTGATTTAAACATGTGTTTTAGATTTTAAAATACATTTCAGGTGTATTTTTTAAATGGTCTGTGTACTTTAGCCAAAATCATACGACCCAATAGCATGATGGGGATGAAGACTTTGTTAGATGAACCACATTCTTTGGAACAATGAAACCACATTGTGTATATTCTTATCAGCATAAGTTATGGACAGCATCCGAAACCATAGAATAAATAGAACTTCTCAGTTTGTACTGATAAGACAGTACCTCTCAGACATGGGAACATTAACCGCCTGTTTCAACCATTGACATAATTGGGAGTTGGTGAGAGCAGCATCATTAAACTCGGTGTAAGGGGTTGCTAGGCAACTGGGAAAGAAACATCCAGATTCTAAGGACCAATGAAATGCCACGATAACTGAGGGTAGAATGTAATTGACTAAAGTATATGACAACTGTTAATAATGATTGGTTTGCACTAATGATGACTGGCTCATATCTAATGGGAAAGTGGAAAAAGTGAACTTGAAAATATGTATTTTGAGAGTATCCTAGTGCTTCACGTCATTAGTGTATGCTTGACCTGGACTATTTGATGGGCAACATGACAGCGCAGTGCCTATCGCTGTGCTGTGCAGATACATGGATTTGGGCCTGTGTCTGTGGGAGTTTGCGCATTCTCCCCGTGTTTGCATGGGTTTTCTCCGGTGCTCCGGTTTCCTCCCAGATCCCAAAGATGTGCTCTTAGGCTAATTGGCAAAATAAATTCTCCCTAAATTGTCTCGAATTTGGTTTTTAATCCATTGATCTATAAATATAGACAGGGATCGCGGGTAGAGGTAGGAACATCAGGGCGGTGGTGCGGGCTCGTTGGGCCCAAGGGCCTGTTTCCCATGCTGTTTTGTTCTTTGTTCTTCGTTCTTTATATAATCATTCTGTCTGGTGTCCTGTGTGTCAGAGTGGTATTTGAATACTCAGGGCCTTCTCTTTAGAAAGGTGTTGGACTCCCAATACTATCCCAGAGATCTTTGATCAAATAAAGATCTGCCTTTAACCAGGATACCGACTTTGCGGGTCATTGTATTTGCTGAAGTTTCATCATTACTTAGTCTCTGACAAAGGAGCCCCAACAAATTAGCCCCACCCATCCATCTTCTACTGAAACTTCCGTACTATTGTCTACAAACTGATCCACCTCAGCATGCTTATTTCACCTTGTTAAGTTCTCCTTCTAGAACATGATGCTGACACTCTGTTGCTCTTGGAGACTCTTGTAAATAAATATAATGTTCACTAATATAACCTCTGAAAGTTCTATTACAACTTGGAATTCAGGTTCGAATCCCAACACAGCAGATGTTGAACTTAGAGTTCAATAAAAATTTTGAATTGAAGATGGGGGCAATTTTACTGCCACAAGAATCAGTGAGGGACAGACAATGACCTTGAGCGTGATTTCATCATTTTGGAATGAATGAAGCCATAAAATCCTGCCCAGGATGATACCTTTCCTACCTCCCCATATTCTAGAATCAGATCCATAACATCTGCATTCTTGAGACTATCCAATAAAATTTTATTTAATAGAGCCTTAATTTTTTCCACAAAGTACAAACAACCAACACATCTAGATTAGTTTTGGAAATGTTAATAGACAAATATTGATGTGTTTGCATTCTTCTGCTATTTTCATAAAGATACTAAAATAAACTGACTAATTTCTGTGTTGAAATAAGGATTGAAAAGTCTTAAAAGGTCATTATTAACATCACCCAGTATCCTGTTCAGAACTGAAATATTTTTAAAAATATCCTGAACTCTGGTACTGAATCAGTAAAGTTGTTGGTATCAACACGCTCTGTTACTATTCAGAGATTGGAGTGTGCATTGATGAGGATGCAAAATGACAATCTGGTAGAAATGAATACGCGCGTGACACAAAATGGTAAAAACATTCAGAGATTTCATAAACAACTGCAGAAATTTCACTCAGTGTTGAAACTGGAGTTTCAAGAACATCGTGAAAACATTGAAGAAGAATAAAAGAATGAAGGATTCAACACTGAACATCCTGAAAATTCTTTAGAGAAGTTATATTTGACGTTTTTGTATTTGAGTTCAAGATTGGAGACATCTCTCAGAAAATAATTATTTATTCTAATACAATGCAGAGGAATCCATTCTCACTTTGTCAGGAATGTCATGGAACCAAGGTCATAAATAACAGGAGGGAACATTTCCTAGCCTTCATGCAGGTAGGAGAAGGTTGGCCTAAATCATATTGGACTGATGTTAATCATGTAGGAGGGCTGGCCTCATTAGTGAGATTGTACCTACCTGGGGGAGATTGCTATCAGCAAGAACAGGGAAATAACTTTTCAACATGCTTGTTACTATTTAAAGAGCTGATTTGATTCCTGCTGGGAATAAGTGGAGAAATATCTGGAGAAAGTCAAGGGCCGTGTCTGAACCATGTTAGGAAATGCCTTCGGAAATCATCCCTGCAGCAAAGGGGATTTTCCCTCAAATTTAGGACCACACAGGTTATATTCATCACTCAAACAATATTGTGTGTGAGCAGCAGGAAGAGGATGTACAGTTACTACCATTAGGATCTGTGTGTGTGGTTGAGGGTGGGGTGGGGGGTGGGTGGGTGGTAGGAGGGAGGGTCTATCTGTATACAGATATTGGCATTTGCAGCTTTCAGGGAAAAGGCACTTCCCCTGTTGGAGCAGGTGGGTATATCTTGCCAGGGTTATCAAAGTATAATTGGAACCTCTGCAACTCCATCTATCCCAGTTCACTGCCTCTCACAAGAGTTAGGCTCACTTCTGCAAGGAGGGAAAGCAGACAGTTGGACCAACATGGACATGATGGACTGAATGGCCTCTTTCAGGGCTGCCATTTTTCTCAGGTTTTGGTTGTGAATGTGAGAGATTGATTATGGGGAGAGGAGATTGTGTAAGTTGGGTTTGACAGACCAAACAGTGGAAGTGTCGGCTGCATCAATTGGGGATGAGAGGAAATACATACAGAGGGTGGAATGAGCTCTGATATGAGGAATGTTGTTCAGGGAACTGCTGGATGGTCAGGTTGCGGGAGTTTGCACCTGAAAATATTATCTCACTCACCTTTACTGTTCTCTGACCTCTCGGATTCTCTTGGTAATTTGCCTACAGGTTTGAGAACCTCACTTCTGCTGAATTCCTCAGCTGCTTCTATCCATGTCTACACTGTTGGGAAGACTTGTCTCTTCCCTTCTTCTATCACTGGGAAACATCACCTCAGTTCAGTGCCTCGGAACACAGAGCAGGAGGTTGAGGTGTGAGTGTGACACAGAGGGCAGTCTTCCAACTCTCGTCCCTATTCCTGTATCTGCTGCAGTCTCCATTATCAATCCACAGTTCAGTGATCCTGACCCTTGTACAAATCCCTTTAACCACAGATACTTCCTTGGAGAGATTTAGTGCACTTCCCACCCTCTCTGATTGGTTGAGAAATCTGGTAATAGTAATAATATTGCTGAGTTCAACAGCCCACTGACCAGGTAATGGGAAGGCAGTGGTGTACTGGTATCGTAGCTGGACGAGCAATCCAGAAACTCAAGGTAATGTTCTGGAGATGTGGGTTCAAATCCCACCACAGCAGATGTTGAAATTTGAATTCAATAAAAAAATCTGTTATTAAAAGTCAAATGATGATCATGAAGCAAGTATTGATTTTTGCAAAAACCCACCTGGTTCACTAATGTCCTTTAGGGAAGGAAATCTGCTGTCCTTATCTGGTCTGGTCTATTTGTGACTCCAGACCACAGCAACGTGGTTTATTCTTAAATGTCCTCAGGGATGGGTAATAAATACTGACCCTGCCAGCAATGTCCATATCCCATGAACAAATGGAAAAAAGAACAACTAATTTCCCAATCCATCATCGACTCCCCAGTGAGACCACATCTACTCAGATGAAATTCTGTCCAAGGTCTGAAATATTATTCCAGCTTTGGGAACATGGTTCTGTCCAGGTTTGACATGGATAACTGTAGGCAGTCAAGAATGTTTTGTAACTGCCATTTCACACAGCTGGCAGTAACCAAGGCTGTTTAATTGTGAATCAGCTATTTACAATTCAATCTTCCTGGTGCTCCTTCTG
Organism: Sphyrna mokarran; assembly: GCA_024679065.1. Lineage (NCBI taxonomy): Eukaryota > Metazoa > Chordata > Chondrichthyes > Carcharhiniformes > Carcharhinidae > Sphyrna > Sphyrna mokarran. The sequence continues at coordinate 122,903,828 of JAGIQG010000008.1, read as the reverse complement.
TACAAGAGAAAGCAGCAAAGATTTTTTATTCTTTCATGGGTTATGGGTTTTGATGTCAAATCAATTTATTGTCCAATTCTAATTTTTTTTTTAAGAGCAACACAGCACGGGAAACAGGCCCTTCGGCCCAACGAGCCCGTGCCACCGTCATAATTATATAGTACCAATTCCATTATCCTATTCTAATTTTAGGTTATTCCTAATATGGAAGAATCTCAATGTAGGGACAATTTGTTTCCCAATCAGCCTAAGAGCGAATTTTTAGGATGTGGGAGGAAACCGGAGCGCCCGGAGAAAACCCACGCAACCACGGGGAGAACGCGCAAACTCCCGCAGACACCGGCCCAATTCCAAGTGTCTGCACAGCTACAGCGACAGTCACTGAGCTGTCATGGTGCCCTTCAGATGGTCCAGATAAAGCACTCATTTACGACATGAAGCACCAGGCAACCCATGAATCAACATCCAAGAGCTGTACTCGCACCACCTGCCGAATGCATGCTCCTTGTTGGTCAAGTATGGACCGAATTACCTGTGGAAAAAAAAAGCCATAGTTAAACAGTCCTACTATATCCCTCTATCTGCATAACGCTCATGTGGCTGTCCAAGAGACCCTTAAACAGCCCTAGCGTGCCGGCTCCCACCACCTTACTCGGCAGTGCATTCCACACCCCCACTACCCTTTGTGTGAAAAACTGCCCTCTAATATTCGTCTTATACATAGCCCCCCTCACCCTAAGGCCATGACCCCTCGTCCTATCCATTTCTGAAGGTGGAAAAAGTTTACCACCATTTACTCTATCTCTACCCCTTATAATCTTATACACCTCTATTAGATCCCCTCTAAGCCGACGTCTTTCAAGGGAAAACAACCCCAGTCTATTCAATCGTTCCTCATAAGACAGTCCTTCCATACCAGGCAGCATCCTGGTAAACCTCCTCTGCACTCTCTCCAAGGACTCCACATCCTTCCGATAGTACGGTGACCAGAACTGGACGCAGTATTCCAAGTGAGGCTTAACCAACGTTCTATACAATTGCAACATCAAACTCCTACTCTTGTATTCTATACCCTTTTCTATGAAAGCTAACATACTGTACGCTTTCTTTATCACCTTCTCCACCTGTGAAGACACCTTCAGAGACTTATGAACCTGCATCCCCAAGTCTCTCTGCGTCTCTATACTCCGAATAGTTTTACCTTTTATCCTATAACTCTCTTCTACATTTTTCCGGCCAAAATGCATCACCTCGCATTTATCCGGATTAAATTCCATTTGCCATCTATCTGTCCAGTCTACCAACCTATCTATGTCCTGTTGTATTGCCTGGCACTGCTCCTCTGTACCCGCCAATCCAAGCATCTTAGTGTCATCAGCAAATTTGCTGATCTCACCACCTACCCCAACTTCCAAGTCGTTTACGTAGACCACAAATAGAAGAGGACCTACTACTGAGCCTTGAGGCACTCCACTAGTGACAGGCTTCCAGTCGGAAAAAGAGCCTTCCACTACTACCCTCTGTCTCCTCCTCCCGAGCCAGTTCTCGACCCATCTACATACCCGACCCTGTATCCCATGCGCCTTCACCTTCTCTATCAGTCTACCATGAGGAACCTTATCAAACGCCTTACTGAAGTCCATGTAGACGACATCAACAGCATGTCCTTCATCAACTGTTTTTGTCACTTCTTCAAAAAATTCCACTAGATTTGTAAGACAAGACTTTCCCTTGACGAAGCCATGTTGCGTGTCCATGAACTGAATAGCTTGCTCAGCTATTTCAAAGAAACACATTAACTAGAAGTTGGAGTAGGGCATCCGGTCCTTCAACACTGCTCCACCATTCATTTTGATGATGACTGATCATCAAATTCAATATCTTGATTCCGCCACCCCCTCCCCCCAACCACCGCCACAAGCCATGTCTCTTGATTCTTTTAATGCAGAGTTAAGTCAGCGGTTAACCACATTGCTAAGTCGCATATTAACCAGACCAGGTAAGGATGGCAGATTTCCTTGCCGAAAGGATATTTGGGAATTGGATGGGTTTTAACAGTTGATAATGGCTTTGTGGGACATATATGGTCTTTATCTTACTCTTTTTCCACACAATCAGAACCATCACAATACGTGTGAGAAAATCTCAGCAGGTCTGGCAGCAATATGTAAGGAGAGAAAAGAGCTGATATTTCGAGACCAGATGGCCCTTTGTCAAAGCTAAAAGATTTTTATTTGTGATAGATGTGAAACATTTTGTCCTTCAACAACCATCTTAACTTCTCTTTATTTTGAAGGAAAAGGAGCCATAGGTACTAATAATATCCTCAATTTCAGTATCTCAATTCAAAAACTTGCATCTTCTGCGAGCAAAATCTCCCTCAGACCCTCTTTATAATTATACGGTGCTTATTTTAACTAACTCAAATTAATTCATTTAACTTCAATCTTAACCTTCACTCATATAATTTTAAGTTTCTGATTAAGAACATATACATCCTCTTGAGTGACCTGACCGTGTGTGTCCTTGGGTCTGAATTTCCCTCGTGGTCCTTCATTCTGCTCTGAAGCTGATCTTTAGGGTATAAGTCACGAATGTGATTCTCGAAGTTCCACTAAGAAGAAGAACATAAGAACTAGGAGCAGGACTTGGCCATCTGGCCCCTCAAGCCTGCCCCACCATTCAATAAGTTCATAGCAGATCTTTCCATGGACCCTGCTCCATTCCTCTGCCCACTCACCATAAGCCTTAATTCCTTTACTGTTCAAATATTTACCTGTCCTTGCCTTTAAAAACATTCAAAGAGGGAGCCTCAGCTGCTTCACTGGGCAGAGAATTACACAGATTCACAACTTTTTGTGTGAAGAAGTTCTTCCTCAACTCAACCTGTAATCTGTTCTCCCTTATTTTGAGGCCATGTCCCCTAGTTCCACCAGTGGAAGAAACTTGCCTGCTTCTGTCTTATCTACTCCCTCCAGAACCACAGCAATGTGATTGTTTGTGAAATGCCTGAATAAACCATTTGGTTCAAGGGCAATTAGAGGTGGGGGGCAAAAAAAATTGTCCTAGCCTTGACACCCACACACCATAAATGAATTAAAAAAATGCCAATCCTTATTAAAAAGCAAATAAATCAGCTTTCTTTCTGTTTCCGGATGGTCCTCAGAGGAACATTATGCTGTTTGAGTGGACCCTCTGTTGTCAGATGCTTTATGTTCTGGACTTGCCCAGCAGCCCTTGAACACTCCCATGAGAATGGATGTGATCACCGACTGAACAATTCTGTATTTTCAGCTCTGCAGAAGAGTCACACTGGCTGAAAACATTAATTCTGTTTTTCTCTCCACAGATGTTGCCAGACCAGCTGAGTTTTACCATTTTCTCTTTCCCACTGAGATAATCACAAACTGGTCCTCTCGACCCACCACTGACAGGTATGAGCTGCACTCACACCACGAGGGATCAATCATCTATTTACCAGCCCTTTACCTGAGCACTATTTCGATCCTGTGTCTTTAAAGCTTCTTCTTTTGTCACAAACTGCATTTTAACCCTCTCTAATGCTGTAACTTTGTTGTGGTCTGATCAGAACATTACAGACCTTCTCTTGCCCCATAGTCATCACCTGAGATTGTTCAACATCTCGAACCTGAACCATGTCTGACCATCACGGATTGGCATGTTGTCTACTTATAATGATATAAAATCTTGAGCTTTTTTTACTGTATCGGACAATGGCCCATAATTATAGAATCTCTACAGTGCAAAATCAGGCAGTTCAGCCCAATGAGACTGCACCAGCAACAATCCCACTTAGGTCTTATCCCCGTAACCCCACATACTTACACCACTAATCCTTCTAATCTATGCATGCTGGGATATCAAGGGGCAATTTAACATGGCCAATGCACCTCATCTGCACATCTTTGGACTGTGGGAGGAAATCGGAGCACCCAGAGGAAACCCATGCAGACATGGGGAGAATGTGCAAAGTCTGCACAGACAGAGACCCACGCTTGCGACCAAACCCGGGACCCTGGTGCTATGAGGCAGCAGTGCTAACCACCGTGCCACCCATAAGGGATTGGGTAAACACATCCTGGGTTCATATATAAAGATGGCAATATTTCTGTGTAATACGTCAAAGCTGCCATTTCCCACTGGATCACATCTAATAGCATTTGGAAAAAATATACGACATGTAGGTACGATAGTGAGGCTTAAGAGGTTTTTAGATAAGCACATGAAAATGCAAGGATTAGAGGGATATGGACCAAGGGCAAGCAGGAGAAATTAGTTTAATTTAGTGTCATGTTTGGTGCAACATTGTGGGCCAAAGGGCCTTTTCCTGTGCTGTGTTATTCTATGTCTCATGTTACCAGCTTTTGCTTTAAGTTGGGCAGTCAGCAGTTTGGGATAATTCTATCAGAGTAACAGGACTTAGCTTGACTGTAATTTTGTCCCGATGTTAAGAAATGTGAACTTGACATTTATTGTTTAGCTGCAGCCAAGAAGCTTTATTTCCACACTTGCTGCATGACATTTCTTTTGGTTAATAGATGTGGCCAGTTCGAAAAGGTTATTGCCAGGGCTAAACATTTGTGAAGAATCTTCTGGTAACCTTGTGTTTTGATTTCATGGTTTGTACCAAAGTGATTGTACTTTGTTGACAAGTATGTTCAAAATACATTGATAGATTGGTTCTTGTTGCCCAGACTATCAAAATATGATTGATTTGTGTTTGGTATTTTGCTTCTAAGCAAAACGACCGCTTAAAACCTTCTAAGTTTTATCTCAAACTGCATCACTTTCAGCTTTAAGACAGCAAACATGTCAAACAATCTTGCAAATGTTCTTTTCCATGTTACAGAATAAAATATATTTTCCACACAAGAACAGCAGGAAGCATTTCAGCCTCTTGAGCCTGTTTGATTTGATTTGAATTGATTTTCTTATTGTCATGTGTATTAGTATACAGCATAAAGTATTGTTCCTTGGATGCTTAACAGGCAAAGCATACCATTCACAGAGAAGGAAAGGAGAGAGTGTAGAATGTAGTGTTACAGTTATAGCTAGTGTGTAGAGAAAGATCAACTTAATGTAAGGTACATCCATTCAAAAGTCTGACAGCAGCAGGGAAGAAGCTGTTCTTAAGTTGGTTGGTATGTGACTCAGACATTTTTCTGATGGAAGAAGGTAGAAGAGCAAATGTCCGGAGTGCGTGGGGTCCTTGACTATGCTGGCTGCTTTTCTTGAGGCAGCGGGAAGTGCAGACAGAGTCAATGGATGGAATATTCCATTATTCAGTCTCTTAGCATTCACCTCTTATCCCTCAGTATCCTGATTAACAAAAACTTATCAATTCCCTATTTTAACTTTCCAAGTGAGCAATCTTTAACAGTTTGTTAGCACAGAAGGTTCTGGGTTTCCAGCAACCTTTGGTTGAGGAAGTGTTTCCTATGTTTATCTCTTATTTGGGAATCAGCCACCAGAGGAAACAGTTTCTCTTCATCAACCACATCAAATTCTTTAATCGTCTTAAACACTCCAATTAGATCATTCCTAGGGAGAGATAGAGGATGTCAGGGCAATATTCCTGGATTTGCAATGCAGAAACTATACTAATTCTCTGGGGTCATGGGTTTGAATGTCATCATGCCAGCTGGTGTATTTAAATGTAATTAATAACTGTGAATATAAAGCTAGGCCCGACAATGATGATTATGAAACTGTCATTTATTGTTGTAAAAACCCATCTAGTTCACTGATGTCCTGAGGGAAGGAAACCTGCCTTTTTTCTCAGTCTGGCTTATGTATGACTCCAGAGCCATAGCAACTGGTTGATTTTATCTGCCCTCTGAAATGGCCATTCAGAAAATGCCACTCAGTTCATGGACAATAAGTGATGAGCAACTAATGTTGGTCTTGCTAGCATCACTACATCCCATGAAAGCATCAAAGAAAAAAATCCTTAATCATTTACACTGAGAAAAACACAAGACTGTTCACATAATCTCACCAGATAACTCCAGCATCATCAACAACCACTCCCAGAGATCCCTCCTGATATGAGTTAACCACTGACTGATACAGTATTTCGGAGGAAGTGTAACCAGAGCTTTAAACAGCAATGAAAGCACAAAGATTAAAGAGAATTATAGTACAGGAACAGGCCCTTCAGCCCTCCAAGCCTGCACTGACCATGCTGTCCAACTGAACTAAAACCCCCTACCCTTCTGGGGACCATATCCGTCTATTCCTATCATATTCATATATCTGTCAAAATGCCCCTTAAAAGTCATTTTCATTTCTACTTTTACTGCCTTTCCTGGCAGGGAGTTCCAGGCACCCACTACTCTCTGTGTAAAAAATCTGCCTCATATATCTCCTTTAAACCTTGCCCCTCACATCTTAAACCTGTGCCCCATAGTAACTAACCCTTCCACCCTGGGAAAAAACTTCTGACCATCCACTCTGTCCGTGCTTCTCATAATCTTATAGACATCTATCAGCTCACTCCTTAACCTCCATTGTTCCAGTGAGAACAAACCAAGTTTCTCCAACCTCTCCTCATAGCTGATGCCCTCCATACCAGGCAACATCCTGGTAAATCTTTTCTGTACTCCCTTCAAAGCCTCCAGTATTTTATACTCCAAATATTAAAGATCATCAAAATCTATCAATATTCAGTCAAAACTGTGAACCCATTTTTCCCAGCATGAAGAGGCATTTTATAGGTTCAGAGTGATATGTGCTAACCCTGAGACCACTTCAGAATGTTACTATCTGAACAGATCTATGGTTGTTCATTTTATTCAGACGTATATGGACCTACAACTGAATGACATCAATGTATCATATAAAAGGACATTCATATCAACTGAACAAAGGCTTTGTCATGCCCCATCTTCCCTTATTAAAAAAAAACACTTTATACCCTGGAATCATCTTTGCTGCCTTTATTTACTTTCATTCTACCTGAAAACATCAATTTCCTCTTTCCTACCCTGAGAAATAGAGTGCCCATTTAGCCAAATTTTGGAGAAAGCAATGTTACGTAAGATCAAGTGGCCGTAACGAACAGTAAAATGATCAAATATCATCGTGATTCAGTTTTGGAGTTTGTTTTGAATTCACACCAGTGTTGATGTTTTTTTTAGCATCAAAACCAAATGAATGTTCAATTTATATTGATATTTCATTCATTACAACTCTGTACATTTTCTCCGTCAGCACCTCAGTCACAATGAAGTTCAGCAAATATACTATAAAGCCTTGTTTGGATTTTCACTGTTTTACGATTCATGTCAGAAACTCTGAAGTGTTTTATGGAGCCCGCCTGAATCATAAGTTTTTCAATTTGAATTTGGCCAGGATAAACACGACATGTTTCACTTCAAGTGTGATTCAGTCCATATCAGTCATAAGGAAGGACTGTAAAAAACAGATAATCAGCCATGGATATCTAAGGAAATAAAGGAGGATATCAAATTGAAAACAAAATGCACACAAAGTGGCAAAGATTAGTGGGAAACTAGAGGATTGGGAAATCTTTAAATGTCAACACAAAAGCCATGAAAAAAGCTATAAAGGGAAGTAAGATGGATTACGAGAGTAAACTTGCTCAGAATATTAAGATCAGGTAGTCAAGGTTTCACCAAATATATAGAACATAGAACATAGAACAATACAGCACAGAACAGGCCCTTCGGCCTTCGATGTTGTGCCGACCAAAATAAAAAGCAATGCCCCTCCTAACTAAACCATTCCCTTCTCATCCATATACTTATCAACTAACCTCTTAAACGCCACCAAACTTGGCGCATCTACAACAGCTGCAGGCAGGGCATTCCACTCCCTAATCACTCTTTGAGTAAAGAACCTACCTCTGATATCCGTCCTATAACTCATACCCCTTAATTTAAAGCTGTGTCCCCTCGTGCTAGCTTTTATGAAACGAAAACATATGGCTAAAGTAAACGTTGGTCCTTTAGACGATGAGAAGGGGGATGTAATAACTGGAAATGAGAAAATGACTGAGACATTGAACAGGTATTTTGTGTGGGTCTTCACAGTGGAAAACACAATTACATGCCAAAGATTAATGACAAGAAGGCTACAGCAGCTGGGGACCTAGAAATGATCATTATCACAAATGAGGTAGTGTTAGGCAAGTTAATAGAGCTAAAGGTAGACAAATCTCCTGGCCCTGATGGAATGCATTCCAGGGTACTAAAAGAGATGGCAGGAGAAATAATAAATGCACTAGTGGCAATTTACCAAAATTCACTGGATCCTGGGGTGGTTCCCACAGATTGGAAAACAGCAAACATGATGCCACTGTTTAAAAAAAGGAAGTAAACAAAAGGCAGGTAACTATAGGCTGGTTAGCTTAACTTCTATACCAGGGAAAATGCTTGAATTTATCATCAAGGAAGAAATAGCAAGATATCTGGATATAAATTGTCCCATTGGTAAAACACAGCGTGGGTTCATGAAGGGCAGGTCATGTTTGATTAATTTGGTGGAATTCTTTGAACATGCACAATGGATAATGGGGAACTGGTAGATGTGGTGTACCTGGATTCCCAGAAGACATTTAACATGTGTCCCACTAAAAATTGCTGTATAAGATAAAGGTGTGCAATGTTACGGGTAATATATTAGCATGGATAGAGGATTAGTTAACTAACAGAAAGCAAAGAGTGGAGGTAAATGGATGTTTTTCTAGTTGGCAATCAGTGACTAGTGGTGTGTCTTAGGCATCAGTGTTAGGACCGCAATTGTTTACTGTTTACATAGATGATTTGGAGTTGGGGATCAAGTGTAGTGTGTAAAAATACACAGATGATATTAAGATGAGTGGCAGAGCAAAGTGTGCAGAGAACACTGTAAGTATGGAAAGGGTCTAAACGAGTGGGCGGGGGTCTGGCAGATGGAATACAATGTTGATAAATGTGAGGTCATCCATTTTGGTAGAAATAACAGCAAAATAGTTTATTATTTAAATAGTTAAAAATTGCAGCATGCTGCTGTGCAGAGAGGCCTGGGTGTCCTTGTGCAGGAATCTCAAGGAGTTGGTTTGCAGGTGCAGCAGATAATTAAGAAGGTAAATGGAATTTTGTCCTTCTTTGCTGGAGGGATGCACTTTAAAAACAGCGAGATTATGTTGCAGCTGTATAAAGTGCTGGTGAGGCCACATCTGGAATACTGGCACTCAGGGGCTGCAGATGAGATTCACTCGGTTAATTCCAGAGTTGAAAAGGTTGGTTTATGAGGAGAGCCAGAGTAGACTGGGGCTATACTCATTGGAATTTACATGAATGAGGGGAAATCTTATAGAAACATAGAAATTATGAAGGGAATAGATCAGATAGAAGCAGGGAAGTTGTTTACATTGGCAAGGGAAACTAGACCGAGGGGACATAGCCTTAAAATAAGGGGGAGCAGATTTAGGACTGAGTTGAGAAAGAATTTCTTCACACAAAGTGTTGTGAATCTGTGGAATTCCATGCCCAGTGACACAGTTGAGGCTAACTTATTGAATGTTTTTAAGGCAAGAATAGATAAATTTTTGAACAGTAGAGGGATTAAGGGTTATGGTGAGCAGGCGGATAAATGGAGCAGAGTCCACAAAAAGATCAGCCATGATCTTATTGAATGGTGGAGCAGGCTCGAGGGGCTGAATGGCCGACTCCTGCTACTAGTTCTTATGTTCTAAGATTTTCAGATAAATTATCTTGAAAGCCTTGATGTAATTTTTTACTTAAATTGATTTATCTATAGTTTACATAGAAGCAGAAGTTCACCCTATTCTGCTATTTGCCAGGTTAACCTGCAGCGCTCAACAGGCAGATGAGGTCCTTGCATAAAGTGAGAGTTTAGTCAATTTATGGTGATCTTATGTGTCGATATGCCACAAGGTAAATCACTGCTGCTTCTGTTCCTGTCTCCCTATGTTATCCTCCTGCAAGAAGTGTTCTGCAAACTTACCCAGTACAACTTACTTCACAACTCAACAGTGAGAGAGAGCTACTCAGTAACTCCCTGCTGCAGAAAATGCAGATGTATGGGATAGAGGGTGATTTAGCTAATTGGATTAGGAATTGGCTAGCAGATAGAAGACAGAGGGTGGTGGTTGATGGGAGATATTCATCGTGGAGTTCGGTGACAAGTGGTGTACCTCAGGGGTCTGTTTTGGGGCCCCTGCTGTTTGTAATTTTTATAAATGATCTGGATGAGGGTATTGAGGATGGATTAGTAAATTTGCAGATGACACTAAAGTCGGTGGAGTGGTAGATAGTGAAGAGGGGTGTTATAGTTTGCAGAGGGACTTGGACAAGTTGCAGAGCTGGGCCGAGAGGTGGCAAATGGAGTTTAATGTGGAAAAGTGTGAGGTAATGCACTTTGGCAGAAATAATAAATGTGTAGAGTATGGGGCTAATGGTAGGATTCTTAGTAGTGTTGATGAACAGAGGGATCTTGGTGTGTATGTGCATAGATCCCTGAAAGTAGGCAGTCAGGTCGATAAGGTTGTTAGGAAGGCATATGGAGTCTTGGCTTTTATTGGTAGGGGGATTGAATTTCGGAGCCGCAACGTCATGTTGCAACTGTACAAAACTCTAGTGCGGCCGCACTTGGAGTATTGTGTGCAGTTCTGGTCCCCACATTATAAGAAAGATGTGGAGGCATTGGAGAGGGTACAGAGGAGGTTTACCAGGATGTTGTCTGGTATGGAGGGCAGGTCGTATGAAGAGAGGCTGAGGGATTTGAGGTTGTTTTCGTTAGAGAGGAGGCGGCTAAGAGGAGACCTTATTGAAGCATATAAGATGATTAGAGGTTTAGATAGGGTGGACAGTGATAGCCTTTTTCCTAGGATGGAGAAAGCTAGCACGAGGGGACACAGCTTTAAATTAAGGGGTGATAGTTATAGGACGGATATCAGAGGTAGGTTCTTTACCCAGAGGGTGGTTAGGGAGTGGAATGCCCTGCCTGCGGCAGTTGTAGATGCGCCAAGTTTGGTGGCGTTTAAGAGGTTAGTTGATAAGTTTATGGAAGAGAAGGGAATGGTTTAGTTTGGAGGGTCATTGCTTTTTTATAATGGTCGGCGCAACATCGAAGGCCGAAGGGCCTGTTCTGCACTGTAATGTTCTATGTTCTATGGTGAGCCACTCAGGGTGGGAATGGATGGGCTGCTATTGCACCCAGCCTGAGAGTGGAAAATCCCATCCTCTCTCACGAGCAGAAAATCACCTCATCAGCAGAGTTTCCGAAATCTGCTCTGGGTTAAAATCCACCATAACAAATAAACATGAAGAAGTATATTGTTAGTATATACAAGAAGTATTTAGTGAATTACTTTAAACTAAATACATTACTATATATAAAATTTTAAACTTCTGGCATGCCCAGCACAGTGGTACAGTGGTTAGCTTTGCTGCCTCACAGCATCAAGGTGACTGTCTGTATGGAGTTTGCACATTCTCCCTGTGTCTCTGTGGGTTTCCTCTGGGTTCTCCAGTTTCCTATCACACTCCAAAGATGTGCAGGCAAAGTGGATTGGCCACACTAAATTACTCCTTAGTGTCAAAAGGTGCGTAGGTTAGGGAGATTAGCCGTGGTAAATGCGCAGAGTAACGGGGTGGGGTAGAGCAGAGAGCTTGGGTGGGATATCCTATCAGAGAATCAGTGCACATTCAGTGAGCCAGATAGCCTCTTCCTGCACTGCAGGAATTAAATATGAGCAAACAGATATCAGAGCAGCAATCACCATTCACCGATACTTCCATTTTATTTTATTCCCAAATGGCTGGATTTTGGTTTTAAAATTGCTCCCACATATTCAGTATTCCTCTACCGGAGGCCATCTTTTTTTCATATTGACTCAATCAAATCCCTTTATTACTTTAAACACCTAAATTAGACCATCGCTCAAACCTTCTCAACTAAAAAATATAAAGTAAAGCTTATTTATTAGTCACAAGTAAGGCTACGATGAAGCTACTGTGAAATTCCCCATGTCACCACACTTCAGTGCTTCTTTGAGTCAATGCATCTAAGCAGCACGTCTTTCAGCTTGTGGGAGGAAACCGGAGCACTCAGAGAGAAACCACTCAACCCATGGAGAGAACATACAGGTTCTACACAGACAGTGTGGAATCAAGCCTAGGTCTCTGTCACTGTAAGGCAGCAAAGTTAACCACTGTGCCACCACATGGACCAAGCTTAGGTAACCTGTCTTTGTGACTTAATTCTTTAACTCCGGGCCAGAATTCTCCAGCTGTTGATGTTGAATTTTCGCTGCCCAGCGAGAATGGAGATTTTGGCGCACAGCCAAATCTTCATTCACTGCAGCGAGACCAGAGAATTTCAGCTGCAGATGAAGTCGGGGAATCCCAGCCATGGAAAATGTCAGAGAATCCCAGCTGTGAGCGAGGTCGGAGAATCCCAGCTGCGAGCGAGTTCAGAGAATCCCAGTCAGAGTCTAGACAGAGTTCTAGATAACTGAAGCCCTCTCCTCTGCGAGAAAACTTTGATTACTTGTACCAATGCATTAGATTACAGTTGTGTTTGTTACGTCATCAACATCCACGTTCTTTTGCTTTTCTGTAACTCCTATCCTGATGAGTAGAAAAATCATCAGGAGACAGGGAACTGTAGGTGTGTAAATAAGCTCTTCAATTTAGTCTACACAAAATGATGTTAACTGTAAGATAAGATAGGCAAATTTCAGATCAGGCCTCTCACAATGCTTGCTAAACTTAAACAACAATAAGAATCACTACTGACAGAATTGAAGATTGTTCCCTGATATGTATTAACATTTTCATAGAATCATAGAATCCCAACATTGCAAAAGGGGACCATTTGGCCCATCGAGTCTCCACTGACCAATTAGACCCCATCTCCATAATACCATCCATTTACCCTGCTAGTTCCTCTGACGCCTAAGAGCAATTTAAAATGGCCAATCAACCTAACTCGCAAATCTTCCAACTGTGGGAGGAAACCGGAGCACCTGGAGGAAATCCACGCAGACATGGGGAGAATGTGCAAACTCCACACAGACCCTGACCTGAGAACTGAATCCGCGTCTCTGGCGCTGTGAAGCAGCCGTGCTAATTACTGTGCCACTGTGATACCCATTTTCAGTCCAAGGGATCAGATACAGGACAGTCACCTTTTTATTGCATGATTATTCTCACTCCAGAAATATCTTCTACTGATTTGATGCAAAAAAAAGAATAAGGTTCAATAAAGTGATCTGGCCCATTGATGTGGAAAATGCTACAAGATGTTCTGACATGTTCTAACTAGTTCAGATTACTTTGGTGGTTTCCTCACGGCATGCATCTTCCAGGGACATTGATGCCACGCTGGGCCAGAGAAATGACTGCAGAGAGGAACACTCTGTCTTTACTATCTGAGTTGCAAGACACTGCCAAGTGGTTTATTTCACAAGTGGAAAAGACTGTGCCTGCCTTGAACTGGAAAGGACACATACACCTGACTGCTTATGCCTCAGGTTTAAAGGGTAATTGATGTGACTGAAGGCTGTCCTGTCATTATCTTTTCATGTCCTTGCTGTCTGCTTAAAGAGCAAATGTAGACTTCTGCAGCTGAGAAACCAGGAAGGTTGCTGGACTGAGAAAAATGTGAAATTTTTAACTTCTCACCTACTTTCTTCTTGGTGTGTCGAGTTAAATCTTGGCGGGAAACCCATGTAAGCTTTGTTTGTCTCCAACCCTTACAGTGCCAGGGAATGAAAAAAACAACCACCAGTCTTTATTTGTATCTTCCACCTTCCTTTTGATATTAAACTGATACAAGATGAGATCAAAAGAGTAAATTTTTCACAAAAAAGCAAAACTGTCGAACAAAATTAGGCTCCAAAGCAGAACAAGACTAGGATTTGTACCCTGACAAGGATATTCATCAAGGATCTAGATGAATCTTTTACCCCTTTCACCTTAACGTTTTGTGAAGGAAATCTCTGAAGTTTACTATCCAACCTCTGCATATGAATTAATAATGTCAAAACGTGACTTGTCAAACTGTTTTACATCAAGCATTTTAATCATGTTTGTATTTACACTACCAAGTGAAATAGTAAACTGAGTGAAAGCACTGGAGAAATTTGCATTGTCGTTATTTTCTTTTGTTATTGGGAAATTCAGAAAACCAATCAATTAATACAGATCAAGTCTTCAGACAGAAGTTCCCAATGTTTTTGTTTCAGGAACAAAGTAAAAGCTGGAAATTTGCATCTGCGACTGACACAAATCTCAAGGACATTGTTAGGAATTCCGTTCAGTTCTATAGAAAAAAAGATTATTACAATTGGCGTTTGTCCAACTCATTTGAATGTAATACTAATTTTAGTGTTTTCTTCTGATTTGAGCTGATTCATTTAGTTGCCTCTCGTCCGGATCAAAGGAAACACGCTGAACGTGATTCGCTTTCTTTCAGCAGCTAATTGCCGTCGTAACTCTTGATTTTCCTGCAAGATTGTCATTGATATTAAATTGCAAAGAGAGTTTGGGCTGTATTCGTTGAATCAACTAATGAATGTAGCTTTGTTAATTAGGACATATTATTCAATCTTGTAGCTGGGTATTGAAAGGTTAAATGATGCATATAGTACCTCAGATAAATAAATTAAGCTCACTGATGTAAGTCTTAAACGAAATACATTTCTTTTGGTTCAAATTAAATTAATCTGTGATGCTTTGAAATTTATTCCACTTGAGATGTGAATGGCAAAAAGCTTCAGATGTCCTGGGGTAGAGTTTCATCTTGGGTGGGATGCGTGCAATATGAATGATGATTTAGCAGCTCATTTGCATTCTTACGGTCTTTCTTTACCAGTGATTCCAACAGAAGCTGAAATTGGATAGAGTGTAAAGTGAGCTACTGGTTCAATACTATTTGGCATGTGTCTCTTGCGCCGCAAGATGAGTTTATCCCTGGCAGACTTTCAAACTAATGCATGTTCAAGTGCAATATGCAATGTGCTTTTCATTCTTTCCACATTTTTACAGTTCCCAAGTCACTGGAAAGTGGTTGTTCCAGCAATGCCGTCGATTTTTGAATTCTCATTCATGTATTAATATTGATGGAAAAGACTGGCCTTTTTTATGGCTGTCTTTCCTCGAATGGACGGGTGCTTTTCTGATTGGCAGAATGTAACGAGTGGAGTCCCCCAAGAGTCTCACCTTCTTGTAGTTTGCATCAATCACTGAGGTGAGGGGAACAAAGACATGACAGCTAAACTCACAGCTGACACAAAGACAGGTACAAAAATATATTGCGAAAAATGCACAAGGAGGTTGCCAATGGACATAAATAGGCTGTGAGTGGGCAAAAATCTGGCAGTTGGAGTGCAATTTGAGAAAGTGTAAAGTTGTTCATTTTGGCAGGAAGAATAAAAAAGTAGAGTATTACTGGAATGGAGAATGGCTGCAGAATGAGGTGTAGAAGGATCTGGGTGTCCTAGTGTATAAGTCACAAAAAAAATTACTCTGCAAGTACAGCATGTAATTAAAGTAGCTAATGGAATGCAATCCTTTATTAGGAGAAGAATTAAATATGATTATAAGCATGTTATGCTTCAGTTATACAAGGGCGTTGGTGAGATAACTTCTCAAATACTGTGTGCAGTTTTGGTCTCCTTCTATAAGGGAGGATATAAATGTGTTGGAGATGTTTCAGAGGAGATTCATGAGACTGATCAGCAGCAGCTTGTGAGCAACAGGAACAGGAGTGGAAAATCCCACCATTGAACCATTTCCAGTGCCACAGAGGATGCTGCTGGAGTGGGGAGGGTGGGGGGAGGATAGCCATTGGTGTGTACATCATTTAGAACAGAGTGTAGCCAAACAAGCAATCTAAAATGGTGTTTTGTAACGCACCCTGGGACAATTGGACAAGAAACTAAACCAACAGGCTGCAGTTTAAAGACAGACAAACAGCTGCAACCCTGATGAGTGAATACACAGGATAGGGGCCATCTCCGGGATGAGAGAGACTTTCTGGTTACACTGGGTTGTGTACCAGATATAAAGGCACCGGGAATCCTTATTTAGGGGGAAGGTATGTGACCTATGTGCCTCCAACACTTACAGCCATGGCCACTGGGGACACACCCAGAGATCGGTATGGTAGCACCTGATTGGACTCTTATCGATCAGGGGGATCAAGTCCTGATCGATTCATTTGCAATGGCCAAAAAGGGGCGTGAAATCAAACGGAGTATAAAGGGTGCTACACAACCAGGAATCTCTCTCCCTGACCCCACGAACGAGCTACAACGACAGAGAGCCACCACACCCGAGAAGGAAAGAAGATCAGAGCCAGAGTGCCGCACCAGACCAGAGGACCAGACTACGCAGACGACTACTGAGACCAGCGCACAGATAAAGGCTAATATCTGGTGGGCACTTATCAATCACACAAAGTTAAGTCAAGGTCTTGTTTTGTACTTGAATTCTAGTATTTCCTGTAAGATAACTTATTGTTGGTCTGGCGGGTGATTATTGATTGTGTGGGTTTAAATAAATATTGGTTGTACTAACAAGATGTCTACTCAAGTTATTTGTTCATCGTATAAGGGTTAAAACAGACTGATTTTTACAACAGGGAGAATGAAGAGAAACGGAGTGTGTGGGCAGCCTGTAGAATTCACTACTTCTAAAAGTAGTTGGGGTGAAAACATTTCAAGAAGCAATCAGATACAGCACTTGAGATGAATGGGATTAAAAAAAATGGGGGGAAAGATGGGATCAAGCTATTGGGTTGGATAGAGGCCCAACAATGTCAATCCCACTGGAGTACAGAAGAAGCTACCTGGGAATGTGACTGTAATGTCAGAAGCGGTTGTGTGAGGGAGAACAGGGATTCATACAGGGGATAGGAAGCACTGGGAGGGAAGTCCCGCTCACATGGAGTGATTAGTAGTTGTGTGAACCATCCCCAACATGCCACACTAACAGACACCCCCACCCATCATCTCTTTGTGCATCCTCTTGCAATAATATTTGTGCTATCCCTTAGGCCTTTTAGGTGCAGTACTAATCTGAGATGGTGATACAGGAAGGTCTGTGAGTCCAACAGCATGGTGCTGTCCATGAAGACCCACTCAGCATGGAGGGATGGAGAGCAGGGAATCATTACAGGATGTCAGTGGGCAGCTATTTTAAGCAACATTTATTCGATGCAAGTGAATGCAAAAGGTGTTCGTGCCACCATGAACCCATCATGAACCCAACATTGGGAATATGATTCTATTCCCATGGTTTCCTGATTTTTTTTGGCTACTGTGAAATTTCACGCTTGTCCGTCACCAATCCAGCTGCAGGCGGAATGGGAGAATTCTGTTCTTTGCTTCCAAGATTTGCAGGCATGGTTGCGCGCAGTCAACAATCTGCCTGTTGTGGACAGGATGAGTGGAATTTTATCACCTCACTCGGAAATTCCTGCCTGAGGTCAGCGGACATTTCTGTTGACTGCCCCTTGCCTGCTCCGAATCCTATGGTGGGTGAGGCAGCTGCATTCTAACACACGTCTCTTTTTCAGTGATACTCAAACATTCAATTTTTCTGATCCCAGAGTTATTGCATAATTTTCTGATACGTATCAACATGATAGTAAAAGTGAAATAACTCCACCTGGACCAGTGGTTCTTCACCAAATTTAGAGTTATTTCTACATTTAGCAAGTCAGACAGCTACTTAGAACATAGAACAATACAGCACAGAACAGGCCCTTCGGCCTTCGATGTTGTGCCGACCAAAATAAAAAGCAATGCCCCTCCAAACTAAACATTCCCTTCTCTTCCATATACTTATCAATTAACCTCTTAAACGCCACCAAACTTGGCGCATCTACAACAGCTGCAGGCAGGGCATTCCACTCCCTAATCACTCTTTGAGTAAAGAACCTACCTCTGATATCCGTCCTATAACTCATACCCCTTAATTTAAAGCTGTGTCCCCTCGTGCTAGCTTTCTCCATCCTAGGAAAAAGGCTATCACTGTCCACCCTATCTAAACCTCTAATCATCTTATATGCTTCAATAAGATCCCCTCTTAGCCGCCTCCTTTCTAACGAAAACAACCTCAAATCCTTCAACCTCTCTTCATAGGACCTGCCCTCCATACCAGGCAACATCCTAGTAAACCTCCTCTGTACCCTCTCCAATGCCTCCACATCTTTCTTATAATGTGGCGACCAGAACTGCACACAATACTCCAAGTGCGGCCGCACTAGAGTTTTGTACAGCTGCAACATGATGCTGCGGCTCCTAAATTCAATCCCCCTACCAATAAAAGCTAAGACTCCATATGCCTTCTTAACAACTTTATCCACTTGACTGCCTACTTTCAGGGATCTATTGACACATACACCAAGATCCTTCTGTTCCTCAACACTATTAAGAGCCCTACCATTAGCCCTATACTCTACACATTTATTGTTCCTGCCAAAGTGCATTACCTCACACTTTTCCACATTAAACTCCATTTGCCACCTCTCGGCCCAGCTCTGCAACTTGTCCAAGTCACTCTGTAAACTAAAACACCCCTCTTCACTATCTACCACTCCACCAACTTTAGTATCATCTGCAAATTTACTGATCCATCCCTCAATACCCTCATCCAGATCATTTATAAAAATTACAAACAGCAGGGGCCCCAAAACAGACCCCTGAGGCACACCACTCGTCACCGAACTCCAGGATGAATATCTCCCATCAACCACCACCCTCTGTCTTCTATCTGCCAGCCAATTCCTAATCCAATTAGCTAAATCACCCTCTATTCCACACATCTGCATTTTCTGTAGAAGTCTTCCATGGGCCACCTTATCAAACGCCTTACTAAAGTCCATATATACTACATCAACCGCCTTACCCCCATCCACCTCTCTGGTCACTTTCTCAAAAAACTCAATGAGGTTAGTAAGGCATGACCTACCCTTCACGAACTTCCTGGTGCAGAGTATAAACCCAGAGTCCCAATAACCCTGACACTCCACATTATATACAGATGCTGGGCTCTCTGATTGGGCAATCCATTACTGCCTTAATCAGGGAGCTCGTATTCAAAGAGGTTCTCATCATCATGGGCATCATTAAGGTCATTAGAGAAAAACTTCACCTAAGAGTCATAAAGCCTTATTATAGAAATAGTAACAAGATTTTTGTTCCTTCCTGCCTTGGAATCATACTGGGCAGGATAAAAAATTTGGAGGGCCACTTAAAGGTAAGTTGACCTCGGGCTAGAATTTCCGGTCTTGGGGAGCGTGAGGCTGGACCTATCCATCATTTTAATATTTATATTACTTAGCAATCTCCATTGCATCACAGATAACAAGATCATTCCGAGAGAAAGTTCATCGGGTAAATTTGAACTGAGTGCTAACCAGGTCATAGCATTGTGGCTCAATTGGCCATTATAGAATTCAGCCCAATATCCGATTCCTGTGCACCTTGTAATCTTGGATCATTTACATTGTGAATGACATTGATGATTGCAGCATTCTTTATAATATACCAACTGATTTTATAGTTATTCCCAGGCTGTGTGGGTAATGAGTGCAGTATTTCTCTTGCCTGCGCTATCTTACAGTGTGTGCAGCAATGTAGTACGCTGGGGTGAGTGCTCTAGAGCCCCAACCAGAGCAGAGATCCAGACACAATCTTAGAAAGCAACATTTCCATCAGGCCGGGAATGGGTGGTGTTCCACCCGCTGCCCCTTTCCCAGCTTTTGGAAAGATGGCCAAATACTTAAAATCAGGATTTATCTTTCCTAAAACTGAAATAATGGGCCAGGTTTTAAATCTGTCACTGGTTAAACTTTTGTGCAGTACATTTCAGCTCAAAATATTTTTATTATAAAGGTTCAGAAAGCGAGAGCTGACACGTTGCAGCAAGGGAAATGGACAAGTGAGTGATCAGAAATACACCGGATTGAAAGCTTGAGAAACAGTGCAAGGGCTGAGAAGCAAACATCAAGCAGAGTAATTCAATATGATAGTGTGACCGGTTCTATTCAGAGGGACAGGGCAGCAGATATGTGGGAATATCACCACCTGCAGGTTCCTGTCCAAGTCACTCAACATCCTGACTTGGAAAGGCATCATCGTTCCTCCACTGTCACTGGGTCAAATTCCTGGAACTCCCTCCCTAACAGCATGCTGGGTGTACCTACACCACATGGATGGTTCCGGAAAGCAGCTCATCATTAACTTCTCAAGGGCAGTTAGGGATGGGCAATGAATGCTGGCCTAGCCAACGATGCCCACATTCCATAAATAAATTAAAAAAAAACTGAAGAGAAATAAAAGGAGGAAAAGAGAGAAGCAAGGGGGCAAAATGAGACAAAGGAAAAATAAGTAAGTTTTGCAGGTGTGACCATTAAAAATTCTCCAACACATTAATAGCTGAATGAATGAGATATCAGTGTTTAACGCTCATTTCCAGAGAGTCCTTTAGAAAAGGAAATCTGCCATCCTGCATGTGACCCACAGCAATGTGACTGACTCTCAACTGCCCTCTGAATAAGGGTAACTGGGAATAGGCAATAAAAACAGCATCCACATCTCATGAATGAATAAAACATACGCTATTACATTGTTAAAAGAGGACTTAGACTTAAAATGAAAATTCTGTGCTGAGTTTATTTCATATCTAGCTACAAGTAAAGCAACTCAACTATTGACTGCATACCAATAGTAAGGCTAAGAGAACAGCAATGAAACTTGAAGAGAAACTTTTGGATATTAACATTAAACAAATATTTGCTTCTTGACAGCAGTTCCTGTAACAGGTTTAAGTAATGGGAAGTGACTTTTGTCTCACGCACAATGAAATCTAGGCTGGAGTTGCATAAATTATTTCAATTCTCCAATCTCACAGAGTACTGACTATATTCAGTATGCATTTTGCTCATTGCCATTAAACCCCTGCTCTGCCATGCCAAGACTCAAATATTCCTATTTTCAAATATTGTGGGAGGTTTGGGTGAGTGGAGGATTGCGACAACAGGCAGTATTGAGACACAGATTCGATTTACAAGATAATCTTTGGAATGTGAGTTTTAACAGGTAACCAAGTCTTTACAAGTGCAGACAATGTGCATGGAGAGAGAGTCAAGTACAGGTAAAAGGGATGTGAATTGTCTCAAACCAGGATGGTCAGGAGATTTTGCAGCCCAGGCAAATTCTGGGGTTGCAGATAGTGTAACTTGAATCCAAGATCCCGATTGAGGCCATCCCCATATATACGAGAACTTGGCTAAAAGTTTCTGCTCGGCAATTCTGTGTTGCTGTGTGTCTTGACGGCTGCCTTGGAGAACACTTACCTGAAGATCAGAAGCTGAATGCCCTTCACTACTGTAGAGATGTAGAGATGCCGGCGCTGGACTGGGGTAAACACAGTAAGAAGTTTGACAACAACAGGTTTAAGTCCAACTGATTTATTTGATAATGAACTCACAAGCTTTCAAGGTTATCCACTTTGTCAGGTGAATGAGGCGTTCCCGACAGGAAAGGAACACTTCTACCTGATGATTATTGAGCAGTGTCCATTCATCCATTGCCACAGCATCTGCATGGGCTCCCCAATGTACTGTGTCTCGGGACATCCTTTCCTGCACCGTATCAGATAGACAATGTTGGCCGAGTCACAAGAGTATGTACTGTGTCCCTGGCGGATGGTGTTCTCACGTGAGATAATGGCAGCTGTGTTGATGATCTGACACATCTGGCAGAGATTGCTGTGCAAGTTGTGTGGTGTGCTGGGTATTTTGATGTGAGCAATGGTCTGTTTGAGGATGTGCAGTTGTTTGAAGGCAAGTAGTAGAGGTATGGGGATGGCCCTGGTGAGATTTCATCGTTTTCACCGATAACATGTTGAAGACTCTGGAGAAGATGTCATAGCTTCGCTACTCTGGGAAGTACTGGACGCTGGCACCTCCACATCACAGCTGAAACCTGCATGGGATGAGCCTGCTACACTGACCTTGGTGAATCTAGAAGAATAAACTACTTTTGAAGCATGTTTCACTGGCAGAACAGGCAGTTAGATAGGATGTGCACATCAGAAGTAGGTGGATGGAAGCAGTAAGATTTGATACTGGTTATAATGACTTCCCCGACCATTGGGCAAGTTATTAACCCATCAGAGCTGGACGTCAGTCGACTGAACAACAACATCACCATGTTAAAAAATGCCAGAAAGGGGCCTTGGCCACAGATACAATAATCTCAGTCTGAATAACTAGTTCATAATTTTCATTTATATTCAGCAGCTGATAAATTATATCCCTTATTTGAGCTCTGCATTACATATCATAGAGTATATTGATTTAATGATACATCGTTTACATAGGTTTCTCACAAATTCCCATTAAATTTGTGTGGACAGGTTTTTATGATACGAGTTTCATGCAGGATAAGAGATGGTTCGTCCTGAGCTACAAGCAATAATTCTGCTATCAGCTGAACTCAGAGCTGAGTAATTAGGCAGAATCAATCTGCAGATTTTCTAAAGTTTGGATCAAAACCCAAGTGTTAACTCTGCTGGCAATGCCTGGCCCCCTGTTTTGGGATATACCCACAGCTGGCCAACTAAGGGACAGCCTCTGGGATCACCATCCAATGAGGAATATCGAGTGGAACAGGCACCTGGATAGCCCAATGAAAGGATCTTCAGCAGCAGGCTGGGGAAACACAAGATTAAGGCAAAATACTGCAAATGCTGGAATCTGAAACAGAAATAGAAATTGCTGGAAAATCTCAGCAGGTCTGATAGAATCTGTGGAGAGAGAATAGAGCTAAATTTATCAATGACCTTCTAGTGCGAACCCTGAGGAACATTAACAGACAGAGGGATCTGGGCGTGCAGGTTCACAATTCTCTAAAAGTGGCAACACACGTGGCCAAAGTGATTGAGAAGGAATTGGCACGTTTACCTTCATCAGCGAGGACACTGAATACAGGAGCTGGGAAATCATGTTGCAGCTATATAAAAATTTTGGTTAGGCCGTTTTTGGAGTATTGTGGGCAGTTTTGGTCACAACAGCACCAGAAAGATGTGAAAGTTTTGGAGACAGTACAAAGAAGGTTCACCAGGATATTGTCTGGTGGTACGAGAAGGGGTTGCTATGAGGAGAGATTGAATAAATTAGGATTGTTTTCACTTAGGGAAGTTGAGGACAGACCTGATAGAGATCTACAAAATTATGAGGCATAAATAAAGTGGGTAGTCAGAGGCTTTTCCAAGGGTAGAAATGTCAATTACAAGGGGGCACAGGTTCAAGGAGAAAATTTTAAGGGATATGTGGGGATGTAGAGAATGGTGCGTGCATAGAACGTACTGCTAAAGGAGGTGGTGGAAGCAGTCACATTAGCAACAGTTAAGAGGCATCTGAATGGGTGGATGAACAGGGAGGGAATACAGGGATATGGACCAAACACGGGCAGAAGTTTTTTTTTAGTTTAGTTACAGCATCATGATCAGTACAGGCTTGGAGCGTGAAGGGTCTGTTCCTTTGCTGTACTTTGCTTTGTTTTTTTGTTCTTTGGAACATTGGTTGGAATCTCTCTCCACGAATGTTGTAAAACTTGCTGCAAGTTTCCATCATTTTCCTTTTTATTTGTGTGTGGGGAGCACAATTGGACTGCAATATGGAGGTGCCCTTGGATGACATGTGAAATTTTGAAACAGTATTTGTGGCCACAGGTGTCATTCTGGATGGGGACCTCAGCTCAGCTATTGTTCGTATCTCTGACTGTGCTGCTCAGGGGCCTAACATCTGTTTTCAGACCAATTCACACCTCCTTTGAATGGGATTGAATGATGCGAGTTGTAACTGAAAAGAATGGTCACCTTCACTGTCACCCAGAGGACATCATTGGTGTGTGGCTGACACTCCTCATCATTATTGCACTGATCACACAGGTTATACTGCAGTTGCTTATTAAATCTAAATGTCAGTTTAATTAATAATGTGATTAATAATGTATACAAATCCTACGAGATGCTTCTTTTTCTATTTCCATATGCCCGTTGCAACCTTACATTGTTCATTAATTTGGCATGTAATAAAACCAACAATTCTAAAGGGTTGAACGTAGATCTTGTTGTGACTGATGCCATTTTTGATCAGGTATCCAGAGATTCTTATTTGATTTGATTTGATTTGTTACTGTCCCATGTATTAGTATATAATGAAAAGTTTGTTTCTTGCGTGCTATACAGACAAAACATATCGTTCACAGAGAAGGAAAGGAGAGAGTGCAGAATGTAGGGTTACAGTAATAGCTAGGGTATAGAGAAAGATCAACTTAATGTGAGGTAGGTCCATTCAAAAGACTGATGGCAGCAGGGAAGAAACTGTTCTTGAGTTGGTTGGTACGTAACCTCAGACTTTTGTATCTTTTCCTCGACAAAAGAAGATGGAAGAGAGAATGTCCGAGATGCATGGGATCCTTAATTGTACAAGGCAGTGGGAAGTGTAGACGGAGTTAATTGATTGAGAGGTTGGTTTGGTGATGGATTGGGCTCCATTCATAGAATCATAGAACTCTACAGTGTAGAAAGAGGCCCTTCGGCCCATCGAGTCTGCACCGACCACAATCCTACCCAGGCCCTACTCCCCATATCCCTACATATTTTACCTGCTAATCCCTCTAACATAAGCATCTCAGGACACTAAGGGGCAATTTTAGCATGGCCAATCAACCTAATCCGCACATCTTTGGATTGTGGGAGGAAACCGGAGGAAACCCACACAGAAACGAGGGGAATGTGCAAACTCCACACAAACATTGACCCAAGCTGGGAATTGAACCCAGGTCTCTCGAGCTGTAAAGCAGCAGTGCTAACCACAGTGCTACCTATGACCTTTCATGACTTTCTGTAGTTTCTTGCGGTCTTGGGCAGAGCAGGAGACATTCTAAGCTGTGATACAACCAGATAGAATGCTTTCTTATCCTACATTAAGGTACATCAATTTTCAGATCTCCTTCATAGTCATCTGGAAGAAGATTTAGATCCTTACATGTTAATTGAAAGAGTTTTTAAAAGTTGTTATGGATTTTTCTTCACTTGGTATCATATCAAGGAGTGCAGTCTCCCTTATTAGCACTCTGCAACCCCTTCTTCTGAATATAACCCTGGGCCACTGCTGCAGGCAAGAAACTTGATATTCTTTTCTTCAGCAGTCTTGATGTCAGTTAAGGCACAATAGGTGCTTATTTTTTAATCATAATTAAATCCATGAAGCCCGAGGCTTAACTCTGATCAGTTTTTGTGCAGAAACTGTACCGCTTATAATCGCTGTGTGATTAAAAAATAAGCACCTGTTGTGCCTTAACTGGCATCAAACATTGCAAAAGTTCTGGTCTTAAAGCTGCATCAAAATCTTTTCATTCCACAATTGAATATATCTTCATGCCATTCCCATATCTCTAAGGGTGGCATGCTAGCACAGTGGTTATCACTGCTGTCTCATAATGCCACGGACCTGGGTTCAATTTCAGCCTTGGGTGTCTTCCTGTGTTGATTTTGCACATTTTCCCCATATCTGTGTGGGTTTCCTCCAGGTGCTCTGGTTTTCTTCCACATTCCAAAGATGAATCGATTAAGTGGTTTAGCCATTTTACATTGCTGCTTAGTATCAGTGTGATTGGCAAGGTAAATATGCAGCGTTATGGGGATAGTGCCTGGGTGGAATTGTGGTTGTGCTGATTTGATGGGCCAAATGGCCTCTTTCTGCACTGTAGGAATTCTATGATTGAATGGAAATCCTTGAAATCAATTCCTTGGGTTTAATGGGTGATCTGTCGAGAAGGTCTCAATTTTCCAACCAAGCATTTACCTGACACGAAATAAAAGATACTTAATTTGCAAGTAATAAGCATAAAATTGTCTTTACTTTTCAATTTAAGCCTAATTAAAATACTATGGGTAATTTTTGTAAGTTAAAAGATTGGGAGCTTATCTGCTTAGTATTGGAAAGTAGAACATAACTGCAGGATTGGAAAGATTGCTGAACCTTTGACAGTCAGTCAAAGCCATTGGTATTTCCACTGAGAACAATGTTGCTCACTTCAGAATGGTTGCTGGCTCTGCAGACAAGCTCCACATTCTGTAATATATCACGAACAAGTTAGCGGGTGAAAACTGACTCCTTCCTCTCTTTGTCTTATTCAAGTGTTGGTTACACGAGTTTTTTTCTTATTTTAAAAAAGGTCATATATTTAACTGTGTATAGCTCAGTGCAAGAAATAAGCCAGTCAAGTTCCTAGCTAATAAGTAAAGAGTTAGTCTTATTGTTAACATTCACTCAAGAAATTACACAGAAATTGTTACCAAACGGTTTGAAATATGAAGGTGCAGGTCGGAGTTCTTTGACCACTCCCGCCAGCATGATTCCCCAGTCCCGCTGCAGCGCACTCCTGTCGATCTGTTTTCCTTGCATAGGGATGACGTCAATGGGAATTCTCATTGACAGTGGTGGGACCAGAGAATCCCACCGCTAGCAAACAACACGCCACCTCCCGCCAGGATGAACCACACAGCTGGGAGATTGGAGAATCTTGCCTTCAGTGAAATATGTGCTAATGCCAAAATAATACACACATAATAGCCCTTACTCTCCTACTGAAACATGCAGAAATGAAGGAGAACTGTGCAGAGCTGCTTAATTAAGTAATTAGTAAAGTAAGGACATGATTGTTCATTGATTTTCCAGAGGCTTATTCAGCTGAAGGATCCAACTCCACGGTAAGTTGACTCCTGGGGTTTCTCACTTGATACATTAGTGTTGATTGGGAATCCTCCTTTTGGCTTGCAGCAATGAGGTCCTCTGGTGGGTTTTATAAAATCACAAGTAGGTCAGCTAGATGAGAAAGAATTCAGAAGAAAGAGAAATGGGGTTATGCCCTTTGACAGTGCCCCTGACTATCCAAAAATCCAGTCCTTTCTAATCAAGGGTTGGGTTATCTGATTGATCTCTGAAAGTTCCAGGGCCCAGTGTCTCTGTAAAAGGAACTTATATTCTTTGCAATCACCACCTGGTAGCTGCTATAAGCACATGTTCTTTGCTTAGAAAAGGTGTTCTTTTTGAAAAAGTCCAATATAAATGTATGGCCCAACTGATGATATTCTAAATTAATATTTTATACAATGCATACCTAGTCCAGTTCACAGGGTATTAAACTTGATGACGGGCACATTTTACTGCAGGATACCAAGAGAGTCATTCCTTTTTTCAGCAAAAGGGTTTGGGTGGTCCCTGTATCCCTAAGTTTGACCAAGGGTTCACCTGCCTCATTTGAGGGAAAATGAATCACTGTTTCTTTAATCAAGAAATCCAGAGAACTTCCAGGGATCTTTCTCACCTCACTTGTACCCACAGTGGTGTTTTTATTAGAACTTTCCATCATGGTCAGAGCCAGGGTTTTGTACACTCTGTTCTTGGTTAGGGTTGCTTCACTTCCACTGACCTGCAGTAACCTGACAAATCCCATTGTCTTTCCTGAAACTTGCAACAATCAGCTTGTTGCCCATTGAAGGTTAGGTGGCATGGTGCAAATATTCTGTTACAGAAGAACATAAGAAATAGGAACAGGGGTAGGCTATCTAGCCCTTCGAGCCTGCCCCGCCATTCAATAAGATCATGGCTGATCTGAAGTGGATCCATTCCACTTACTCACCTGCTCCTCATAACCCGTAGTTCCCTTATCGATCAGAAATCTACTTACCATGACTTAAACATATTCAAGCAGGTAACTTCCAGTATTTTAACTGGCAGAGGTTCACCACCCTCTAAGAGAAGAAGTTCCTCCTCAACTCTGTTCTAAACTATCCACCCCTCCTTATTTTGAGGCTGTGCCCTGTTATTTTTAAAGGGGCCAAGATTATCTGTGTATATTTTCTGTCTGTCTGCTGCACCATCCGTACTGCACCAACAGTTATCACAGGCAATTATTATCTCTATGTTCTCAACAGAAAGAAAAACAGAATCTACCAGCCATTATTGAAGCAAATGGCTTCTTCATGGAAACAGCATTGAGTGAAACCCAAGTAATCAGGAAATCTGTAAATAGTTTGCATCATAATTAACATGAAGGTGGTGGAACTGTGTAATATGAAACAGAAAGCAATCATTTGTGTTTCTTTTTAACTAAACCAAGTGTGAATTTATGCTTTAATTCTTAAGCAACGGAATAGAATTAGTTGGATTATCAGAAGCTTTTTCCAAGATTGGGAAAATCAATTACTAGGGGGCATAGATTAAAGTGCCAGGAGCAAGGTTGAGAGGAGTTCTATGAAGCAGGTTTTTTATACAGATGGTGGTAAATGCCTGGAGTTGACTGCCATGAGAGGTAATGGGAGCGGATGCGATGATGACTTTTAAGGGATGTCTGGATACATACATGAATAGGATGGGAATAGAGGGATATGGTCTCTGGAAGGGTGGGGTGCTTTAGGTTAGTCGGGCAGCATGCTCAGTGCAGGCTTGGAGGGCCGAGGGGCCTGTTCCTGAGCTGTTATTTTCTTAGGTCTTTGCTCTTTGTTCCAAAGCATTGATTTCAGGTCTGTTAATCTGGGCTTGCCTAAGGTCAGCATTCATGATCAGCTGACATGTCTGTGACCCCAGTAGATGTATGAGAAATTCTGGCGAGTTGAAGTGATTACTGAGTGCATGTTGCACCATGCTAAGCGTGTATGTTCTTCCACTACAAGAAACAGTTATTCGCCAAAGTATGGGAACTCTGAATAATCTGTCTGAATTCAATGTTAGTCACTTGCTGGGCAGATTGAGAAACTTGTTTAAGGAAGCAGATGGGATTGAGAAATATCGATGGGAACATGTAATAGAAAAACAAGACAAATCTTTATAAAACACTCAATCAGCCTTGGAGTATTGTCAGCAGAATTTTCTGGGCCTTCCCAGTGATTGGATCCCCATGACGGGTTCCCTGCTGGTTTGATGGGTGAGTCACGCAAAATGCCATAGACATTGGCAGATCCAGAAGATTCAACCAGTGACCAATGGCGAGCTGCCTCCATTGCTGGAAAACATGCCACAGGAGAGCTGGAGAATCCCGCCCTGTGTCAAACTCAGAACACCACACATACTACGAAGAATGTGGAGGTGTTGGACACAGTGCAGAATGGCTCCAATGTAACGAAACCTCAGTTATTTTGAATAGTCAGCACATTCAGCACTGCTCTTGTTTGAGAACCAAAATTTGAGATACGATTTATTAAAAATCACATGATCACAGCCTAGACAAGGAGAAAGTGTTCCCATTGGCAGAAGAGTTAATCACCAGAAGAAACAAGTTCATTTATTGGTTGGTTGGGATTCGGAATGCACTGGCTGTGAGTGTTGTTAAGCTAAATTCAATCATTGTTTTCAGAATGGAACCAGATTAACAATGAAGAGAGAATGATACAGGCTATGGGGGAAAATGCCACCTCAATGGGATCAGCTTAGTCCTACAGAGAGCTGGCAGTTCCTTGGTGCCTGAATAGCTTCCTCCCATCAAACTATTGCTCATAGCCTGCAGGATCTGTCTCTGGTTTGGTGATGTTCCATTGATACTGGCGACTCTCTGATACTTAGCTACAGTATTGGCATTCTAAAACAATTCTAAAATGGCAGGGTTCTAAGGAATGTGGAGGAAAGAGAGATCTTTGGGTTCATATCCATAGATCTCTGAAGATTGCCACTCAAGTCAATAGAGTCATCAAGAAGGCTGATAGTACGTTAGCGTTAATTAACAGGGGGTTTGAGCTTAAGAGCCATGGGGTTATGCTGCAACAA
Organism: Sphyrna mokarran; assembly: GCA_024679065.1. NCBI lineage: Eukaryota > Metazoa > Chordata > Chondrichthyes > Carcharhiniformes > Carcharhinidae > Sphyrna > Sphyrna mokarran. Next base: position 122,873,987 of record JAGIQG010000008.1, on the reverse strand, counting down.
TACTGGATGTTGGTGAGACCACATTTGGAATATTGTGTTCCGTTCTGGTCACCTCACTATAAGAAGAATGTGGAAACATTGGAGAGAGTGCAGGGGAGATTTACCAGGATGCTGCCTGGTTTGGAAGGTAGGTCTTATGAGGAAAGGTTGAGGGAGCTGATGCTTTTCTCTTTGGAGCAGAGGAGGATGGGAGGCGACTTAATAGAGGTTTATAAGATGATGAGGGGGATAGATAGAGTGGACGTGCAGAGACTATTTCCTCAGGTGGATGTAACTGTTACTAGAGGGCATAACTATAAAGTTCACGGTGGAAGATACAGGAAGGATGTCCGAGGTAGGTTTTAGAGAACGGTTGGGGTGTGGAATAGACTGCCTGCTGTGATAGTGGAATCGAACACTTTAGGAACTTTCAAGCAGTTATTGGATAGACACATGGAGCACACTAGAATTATAGGGAGTGGGGTAGCTTGATTTGGGGATTAGACATAGCTCGGCACAACATTGAGGGCCGAAGGGCCTGTACTGTGCTGTAATGTTTAATGTGCTATCTATGTTCTATGTTCTAATTAGTGCAGGACATCACACTGAAATCAATCTGGTCACACTGTGGCATACAGATACATAAACATCCTCATAGAGATGAAAAATGGAAATTGTGGTTGTCTTTATCTTACCCAATCCCAGACACACTGCCCCCACTGTCTCTCTCTCTGCCTTCCTAACTCAACCACTCTCAGAGGAGATCTAAAAATAAACACAGCCCAACGTTGAACACATACGCCTTAAGCTCAAAAGATGTTTTAAAATTGATCTCAAATGATTACTAATGAAACACTAGTGTGAATTTTTCAGATCAATAAAGGAAACAATGTGAAACTAGCCTATTCTCTGCCTCACTGTGAGTTTTGCTTCATTGTAATCTACACAAGTATTGCTTGTTGAATAAATCTAGATTGAAATCTGGAAGAAATGATAGCTTTCAGATATTTTCTGGCTGGGAAAATAATTCAGAGGATTAAGAGTCACATATGAGACATTTAGTTAGTGGTGTAAAAATTAATCTTTGATTGCAAGTTAACAATGAGATATATTCATCTGAGAAGGGTAATCTCATCATTTAACAAGATAAATAACTCTTCTGTTCCAAATGAATTGACTCAATACAATACTCAATTAAAAACATTTGACAGTGAATAATGACATGGATTGAGAATATATTGTGCTTACTCTGAATAACACTGCAAAATCAATCAAAAAAGTTTAATATTGGAAAATGATAAAGAAATTCCAGATCAAAATCTCACAGATGTGTTCAGTAGCAATAATGTCAAAGTAATGGATGAGAAATTGGGATTGTTTGTTGATTTTTTTGGGGTATTACAAATACCTTTGGCACTTCATAATGACTCACTGTCACAACACACAAATGTGTGTGTGTGTGTGTGTGTGTGTGTGGGGGGGGGGGCACACCTGAAACTTATCCACCATTTACAAGACACAAATCAGGAGTTTGATGGAATACTGCCCATTTGTCTGGATGAGTGCAGTTCCAACAACACAGAAGAAGTTTGACACCATCCAGGACAAGGCAGTCCTGCTTGATTGGCACCACATCTATAAACTTCCATTCCCTCTACCATCAATGCTCAGCAGCAGCAGTGTACATTATCTACAAGATACATCACAGAAATTCACCAAAGATCCTAAGACAGCATCTTCCAAACTCATGATCACTTCCATCTAGAAGGACAACGGCAGCAGATAAATGCGAAGCACCACCATTTGCAAGTTCACTTCCAAGCCACTCACCATCCTGATTGGGAAATATATCACAGCTTCTTCACGGACACTGGCTCTATATCCTGGAATTCTCTCCCTAACAGCACTTTGGGTCAACCCACAGTACGTGGGCTGCAGCGATTCAAGAAGGCAGCTCACCATCACCTTCTCAAGGGCAACTAGAGATGGGCAATAAATGCTGGCCAGCCAGCGATGCCAATGTTCCATGAATGTATAAATAAAATAGACATGGCCAGAATTTTGTGCATATGTGACAGAAGTATGTCAACATTAAAGAGCTAATTCAGGCAAGTAAATGCAATTGAAGCAATCTTGAGTGGTCTGTCCACATTGCTGCTCACCAAATAAGCAGGTGGTCTTCATGTTTATCATTCTACATCCAGAGTGGAATAAAAGGCTCACAGGATGTTGGCAGGGTGAGGAGTTGGAAGTTTTGTTGTGAGTTGTTAGTACTTGGAATGAAGGTCATTTCTGGTATCATTTTGGTATTTTGGAAAACTTTCCTTTTTAGGCATTTGCAGATGTTTTCTTCAGATGGATCCTTCAGTGTGGAAAGCTGTATGATCAACTAAACAAACATGGGAATTGCTTACTCAGCTGGAAAGATCTCCTCAGAATAGGAAAAGGGTGCCAGAAGGAAGGGGTGGGCAATCGTCCACATACTCTGCCCCAGTGTCTCCCCAATGGACTGAGGGGCCAGAAGGGTCAGAGGGCCAGCAAGACGTGCAAGGTCAGGAGAATGCATCGTTACCCAATGGATAGAGTGCAGGCAGCCATTATGCTACTGAGACATGTCGAGGCTCAGTGCTAATGTAGGCTCCGCCTCTCCAGTGACACTGTCACTTCTATAAGAGAAACAATTGGCCCCAAAATTACATGCAATTCTACAGGTGCACCCCCCACCATGCCACTGGTTTTGGAGAGAGTTGAGTTGGAAGGACTGAGAGGTGCACCTGTTCCCATATTTATGCAGGAAGTAATATGAGTGCTTGTAATAAAAGAAGATAGATGCTTATTGTATCAACTATTTAAAGAAGGATTCATCTTTTGATTTGATATATCCTCCATAGGTTAATTCATCATGCATTATGTTAATTTTAGTTGGTTTGTTACAATAAATCCTATCCTGCAGCTTTCTTTCTAGTGATGTCATGGGAATTCCTTTCTTTCACAAAATTATCAGACTCTGCAATGTGTAGAACCGCGCTGAAATCATTGTAGTGAATAAATGTCAAGAAGTCCATTGCAATGTCTTCCCATTGATCCGCTCAGGTTACTCACCCACCTCAATCCCAATTTCAGGGGCAACCAAATTTAGTCCCCTAAATAAACAGAAACTCTAACAATGGGATTTTCTGGTACCACTAATATCTACGGTGTTTACTGTGGTTTGTGCCCTCTGCTGCTGGGGAAGCCATTGCTGGCAGTGCCACCATTGGCAGGACTGGAAGATCATGCCACCAGGGAAATTCATCCCTAATCTAAACACCTCAGTTAACCTATCCAGCCAATGGCCTGTTATCGAACAATTGTAGTAAAAGTACTAATGTCAGACCATTAAAGGCTAGTTTCCCATAAATCATCCAGTGGCATATAAGAAAAATTAATTTGATAAGTTTGTTTGCATTTGTAGGCAAGACATTGAGGTCTTGACCTACTTCTGTTCCCAATTCTTGTGTTATTGTGTGAAAGGCCAGTGTCTGATTCACTATCTCAACTGTCCCTATAGCTCTTCCATTTGAGAAGTTCATCAGATTTTTATACGGTCTTTTTTTTAAGCTCTAACTGCTTTGACTTTTTGTGCAGCATGGCGGGAAATCATATTGTAATTTCTTTGCTGCTGGCTCACGTCCCAATGCATTCACACCAGCACCAAGTGACAACACTGACATTAATTATGCTCATAGTTTGAAATATGCACATTACTAATAATCTTCTTAGGCTGGATAGACTTTATTTGTCCTGTAATAGTTCTTTTGTTTAAAATAATTAGGGAGGAATGATACATCTTACAAAATAATTATTTATAATTTTGTGAATCAGTCTTTTGTGAAAGAAAACAAAAGGACCATTATCCATAATTCTCCACTCCATATCCGACTGTAGCTGTGCTTTATTTAACTCCCGATATTTGAGTTATGTCTCTATAATCCATACGACCAGTTATTTTTTGCAGTATCCATGCAGCTTGATCTGTTACCAACAATGGAATGACACATGATTAACATGTGATTAACATGTTAAAATTCAATTTACTGTCTTTTACACAATAAAATTCCATACATGAATCAGTTGTGTGAGAACAATGTGACACCAAAACCAAGCCTGATGTACAGAATAGCAATTCCGATTCTATTTGATCCCAGAACACAGTAGAATACTTGCCTGACTATACTGTCATGGAATACACAATGAACAATAGGACGTTACAAAGTACAAGTAACCAGAGGGACCTTGTGGTGCATGTCCAAAGATCCCTGGAGGCAGCAAGACAAGTAGATAAGCTGGTTAAGAAGGCATATGGAATACTTGTCTTTATTAGCGGGGGTATGGGATGTAAGAGCAGGGAGGTTATGCTGAAGTTGTATAAAACACTGGCTAGGCCACAGCTAGAGTACTGTAAGCAGTTCTTGTCAGCACACTATAGGAAGGATGTGACTCACTGGAGACAGTGCAGAGGAGATTCATCAGGATACTGCCTGCACTGGAGCATTTCAAGCATGAGAAGAGGTTGGTTAGACTGGGGTTGGTTTCCTTGGAGCAGAGAAGGCTGAGGGGGACCATGTTCTACGTTCTAACTGAGGTGTACAAGATTATGAGGGGCACAGACAGGGTCGACAAGAAGAAATTTCCCTCTTAGTAGATAGATCAATAAAGGGCATGTGTTTAAACTAATGGGCAGGAGATTTAGAGGAGATTTTGCAACTGGAGTACTGTGTGTAGTTTTGTCCCCATATTTGCGAAAGGATATATTTGCCTTGGAGGGAGTATAGAGAAGGTTCACCAGGCTGATACCAGAGATGAGGGTCTTAGCTTATGAAGAGAGATTGAATAGACTGGGTCTGTACTCATTAGAGTTTAGAAGGCTGAGGAGGGATCTTATAGAGACTTACAAGATAATGAAGGAGCTAGATAGGGTAGAGGTAGAGAGATTCTTCCCTCTTAGAAAGGATAGCAGAACTAGAGGGTGAAGCCTCAAAATAAGGGGGGAGGGCAGTTTAGATCGGAATTGAGGAGGAACTTCTTGAATCAAAGGGTGATGAATCTCTGGAATTCTCTGCCCATTGAAGTGGTGGAGACTACCTTGCTGAATATATTTAAGTCATGGATAGATAGGTTTCTGATAGACAAGGGAATTCAGAGTTATGGGGAGATAGTGGGAAAGTGGAACTGATCCACTTCAGATCAGACATGATCTTATTGAGTGGTGGGGCATGCTTGAGGGGCTAGATAGCCTACTCCTGCTCCTATTTCTTATGTTCTTATGATATTTAAGGAAAAGTTCATTCACCCAGAAGATGGAAGGAATCTGGAATTCACTGCCTGAAAAATTGGAAGAGCTGATGTGGTATTTTAAAAAGGTTGGCTTGCAGGCCACAAAGCTACAACACACAAGAGCGTTACTAGAAGGATGTTTACTCTACACGCTGCTAGGTTAAACCACCTATGCAAATGGACAAAGATGTCATCAAAACATCACACATTCAATCCCTTAAAGGGACTTTGTTTCAACAAGAAACAAACGTGAATACATAACTCTTTCCTCCCCATTTACCTCAGAGATTCCTGCAATGAAATACAATAAATGTTAGAGATCAAAATTCTCAGCATGAATAATTAATAAACACAAACAGAGAATAGGTTGGATGTTTTGAAAGATGTCAGTTTCTTTGTGGTTGACTGAGAACCTCAGACAATTTGTTTGGACTGCAATCTCTTATTTTTGGCTTAGTTTGGATGTGATCCATTATTATCTTCACTGAAATCAGAGGTTGTTTTAGTGATGTAGTGTTCTCTACTGTGGCACTGTCTTCCCCAATTGTTTTGGGTATTTTCAGATTCTCAGGAATTTCCAACTCTTCATTTGGCACAGCTTGTTGTGGACTCAGTTGACTCTGTCTCTGGAAAACTAGTCAGTCTGCCTTCTCCACATGACTTCATCCTGAGTTTGAAGAGTGTAGGAGATGGATCCTGCCAATGTTAAGACAATGACAGGTATCCACTTCTCACTGCTGGTGTAGTTCCTCACCAATACTTACTGACCTTTCTGAAAAATATGACATTTAGCCCTGTTCTATTGTATAACCTGACTTTACTGTTTTTTTCTCAATAATTTCTCATATCTTAGCAGGCTTCAGCAAATCAAATGCTGAGCATGATTGAGATTTTATCATGAATAATACTGGAGGGCTTTGAGTTGTCTAATGTGTTGTATTCTTGGATGTCATCAGGAAATGGCTCAATCATTTTGAACGTTGCTCTTGAGTGACCTTCAATGCATGTTTCATCATCGGATCATTCCATTCTGATACCTCCCTGTGGCAGGGGGATAAGGAATGGATCAGATGTGTTGAATCCAGTTCTCCATTAAATTGATTGTGAATTCTTGCAAAATAAACTGAGGCCTACTGTTACTCACAAGTTTTCAGAGAAACAGAATCTTCCAAAAATCTTATCGTGTTTTTTACCGAGTTTTACCACAATGAGAAACATTTGTCCTTTAAATGATCTGGCATCAGCTTTATCAGCTCTTTACCATGATCCTTCTGGCAGGATCTGAGTGCTTGTCCGGTACTCCATCTGGGCCAGTCGCTTTCCTTGGATTGACCTTCGGGAAAGCTGCTCCGACATTTGCTGTCCAAAATTTGGAGATGACACTAAGATGAAGTGTACAGAGGACGCTGAAAGTCTGCAGAGGGAAATAAATAGTCTAAGTGAGTGGGCGGGGGTCTGGCAGATGGAGTACAATGTTGATAAATGTGAGGTCATCCATTTTGACAGGAATAATAGTAAAATGGATTATTATTTGAATGGTGAAAAATTGCAGCATGCTGCTGAGTAGAGGGACCTGGGTGTCCTTGTTCAGGAATTTCAGGAAGTTGGTTTGCAGGTGCAGCAGGTAATTAAGAAGGCAAATGGAACTTTGTCCTTCATTGTTAGAGGGATAGAGTTTAAAAACAGGGAGGTTATTTTGCAGCTGTGTAAGGTGTTGGTGAGGCCATACCTAGAGTACTGTGTACAGTTTTGGTCTCCTTATTTGAGAAAGGATATACTGGCACTGGAGCGGGTGAAGAGGAGATTCACTAGGCTGATTCCAGAGTTGAGAGGCTTGGCTTATGAGGAGAGACTGAGTAGACTGGGGCTATACTCATTGGAATTCAGAAGAATGAGGGGAAATCTTATAGAAACATGTAGGATTATGAAGGCAATCGATAAGATAGAAACAGGGAATTGTTTCTATTGGTGAATTAAACTAGAACTAGGGGGCATAGCCTCAAAATAAGGGGAAGCAAATTTAGGACTGAGTTGAGGAGGAACTTCTTCACACAAAGGGTTGTGAATCTGTGGAATTCCCTGCCCAGTGAAGCAGTTGAGGTTCCCTCATTGAATGTTTTTAAGGCAAGAATAGATAAATTTTTGAAAAGTGAGGGAATTAAGGGTTATGGTGAGTGAGTGGGTAAGTGGAGCTAAATCCACAAAAAGATCAGCCATGATCTCATTGAATAGCAGAGCAGGCTCGAGGGGCCAAATGGCCGACTCCTGCTCCTACTCTTATGTTTTTATGTTCTCATGCAACGTTGACCCCAGATACAGGTTCATCCAGGGCTTTCAGGGTTGAGAGCATTCTTTCGCTGACCTCTTACTCAATATGGATATAGAATGCATTGAGGGAGGAGTGCACTGGAGTTGGTGATTTTACATGCCATCGTCTTGTAGCCTGTTATGTCTTGCAGACCTTGCCATAGTTGGCTGGGTCGCTGTGACTAGCCTGGGTCTCTATCTTGGTTCGATATTGTGTGTGTGTCTTATCATTTCACCATCTAATCAGCAAACCATGGAAGCCTCCACATGCTCAGCAGGTTCCTGTCATGAACTTGTAAACTCCTCACCAGGAGCTTGGAGCACTGCTGTGGCAACCATTAAAACCAGGTTAGTACTGAAAAAAACACTGCTGTGGAATACAATCTCATTTTCCAATGTTTTATGGAACGCAGAAGTCATTAAAAGGTCAAGTTCAGCAATGCTTCAAGGAGAACTGGTCTTCTTATCACTCCAGGATACTCTTCCTGCACATGTATATATGAAAAAAAACACATAATGAATTTATGTGTAAAGAATATTTGAATTATCTCCTTCAGCTGACATTGTTGTACATTTTGCTCCTCTGTTTCTGTAGTCCTTTGTTATACTCCAGCTAACAGTCACAATGGTACAGAAGCTGACAATACCATCTACTACTTGGGCTAATATTTTGAGAGCACTACTCCACAGGAGATGGCAATGCATTTAAAGCATTCACTACATAAGCTTATTTATTTCTTCAGGTGTAGAATTATTCAGACATTATTTATGAAATGATCACATTTGGCAAATTCTGCATGAAAATAACTATGACATAAATAGGCTTGAAGCCACCGAGACAGAAGGCTGGGAACGGTGGTTCTGCCAAGATTGGCAATGGATGCTTCTCTTGAACACGAGTCAATTTTGTTTCACCAACAGATGCCAATGAGTTACATCTGGATGATTCAAGTTATGGCAAGAAATGTCACTTGTTGTAATCAAAATGCATGCACACATTGGTCACTCATCATCTGTGGTACTTATACACAAAGCATACTGTTCCCATCTGCTGTACTGAACAGAAACCTGTTCTTTGTCAACCTGTCACTCTCTCAAATACCAGCATCTCTTGATGATAATATTTTCTATTATACAGTGTGACTTGTTCTCAAATATCAGTCTTGCTTCTGTGTCCACATATATCATTCCTTTAGAGTGAATACAATGCAGTCTTTAATCTGGGAGAGTCAACACACAATGTAAACATTCATATATAATCATTTAAATGTATAGCAAAGATACATTTAAATAGTACCAGGTGTACCTGAAATCTTAACTTCAGTTAACATGCTGCACAGATTCCATTTTTTCTCCATCAGCTCACAGGTTCCTGAGTTAAGTATATTTATTTATAAATTTGCATGTCTCAGGCATTTAATTCCCTGTAGCTTAGTGAAACAGATGTACAGAAATATTTAATTGCTCTTCCTAAGGAATAACATCCATTTTAAAAATCAATAATACTACCGTGCACTGTTTGCAGGAATGTGATAATGGAATACAAAAATAATTATTGTATTTCCTTTCCGCAGTATTTATTTTAGAATTTCTATGGCAGAATTCAAACATTCCAACTCACTTTCACCTCCGAATAAACCAACTACATGATTTAGTGTACGTGCAGCTGGTAGATCAATATAGGAACAGGAGGAGGTCACTCAGCCCCAGACACTGTGCTGCCATTCAATGGGATTGAGTTGGATCTGTATCTGAATTCACTTTATTTCGATTTCAATCCTTTAAATAAGCACTTTCAGAAAAAGTCTATGGATTTCGGATTTAATAATCACTCAGTGAACTAGAATCTATTGCTTTTAGTGGAAGGGAGTTCATTTCTACTATGCCTTACTCAATCTCTCTCCAAAATAGCCTGGCTTTGACCTTTTGCTGATCTCCCTTCCAGATTCCCTGGTCAGCAGATTCACCCTATATCCCATATCACCTGACAGTCAATATGTACCTGATATTGTCAATCCACTCTGTAGCCTACATCCATCCTTATCCTATATCCATTCATTATCCCATATTCACACAATCAATTTCTTTCAAAATCTTACAACCTCAAGCAACCTCAACAATAACCTGTTCAGTGATTCCCAGTTTGGGTTTTGCCAGGGTCACTCAGCTCCTGGCCTCATTACAGCTGTGGTTAACATGGAAAAAAAAGCCTCCAGAGGTGAGGTGAGAGTGACTGTCCTTGACATCAAGGCTGCATTTGACTGAATGTGGCATCAAGGAGCCCGAGTGAAACTGGAATCAGTGAATATCAGGGGGGAAACTCTCTGCTGATTGGGGTCACAGCTGGTACATACGGTGAATAGTTGGAAGCTTTTCCCCAGGGCAGAAATGACAATTACAAGGGGGTGCAAGTCCAAAGTAAGAGGGTAAAGGTTCAGTGGTGATGTGTGGGGAAGTTTTCTACACAGAGGGTGGTGGGGTCTGGAATGCACTGCCAAGTGAGATGGTTGAGACAAATACGTTAGCGACATTTAAGACATATCTTGATAGACACATGTACAATCAGGGACTAGAGGGACATAAGCAGTTGGTTTAGATAGGTAAGCAGATTTGGAGGCTAAGGGCCTGTTCCTGTGTTGTGCTGTTCTTTGTTCTTGTTCTTGAGACTGGATCTGCTGCAGGTGGTGAGGGAATCAACAAGAGAGAAAAACCTGTTGACCCCATTCTCATCAACCTGCCTGCTACAGATGCATCTGTTATGACAGTAGCAGAAGGAGTGATCACGGCACAGTCCTGTGGAGACAAAGTCCCATCTTAATATTGAAAATACTTCCCATTGTGTTGTGCGACTCTACCACCATGCTAAATGAGGGAACAACAGAATTTTACTCAGCCACAATCTGTAACCTCATAGTCTGGCATGTTCAAACTCTGCAATTACCGTCAAAGTAATGACTCGTTAACCCCTGTAGTCTGGTTTTGTATGTTTTAAGTTTTTTCTTCCCTTGTTTAATGTGTGTATCTCATATTTCTATGGAATTATAAAAGACTGACTGTAATCATTGCATGTACATTTGTAATCAGGGATTGTGAGTTTGCGCTGTCTTGTCTTCAAATATCTATAGCTGTGAGAGAAAGCTGAGAATGGTCTGTTTAAATTTACCAATATGAGAATCTGTTGATTGCTTCTGCTTCACATTGATGTTCACGAGTTTGTTAATAAAATTAAGAAGATTATAACTGATAATAGAGGACTCACTCGGAACCACAGAAAAGTAAAATAAATTGTGGGAGAGAAAATGAAAGGGAAAGAGTCAATGGATTCTGTGTAAATGTTGCCTTGAAATGTGTCAGTGAGGTTGATCAGAGATAAATAATTGCTGCTTACTGAGGAAAAGGACAGTTACAAAAGAGATCGAGACATTTTGATCTGGAATTTCCTACAACAATATAAAAGTCTTTGCAAAAGGGAGTTAAGTCTTTCCTCTTGCAGCTCGAACCTTTCTTAAACTGATGAATTAATTGATTTCATCTCAGACATAATGGATGTGTTTTTTTTAGAGATTTAGCAGACTTAAAGAAAATGGTTCACAAACATTGCGGAGATCATTTTTAAATCGAAAGTCAGGGATAATAATTTAGTGGATTATCTCTGAAAAAAAACTTTATTCAAGGGAAAGAGAGAATAGAATCAAAATGTGCTAATGCCTGGAATCAAAGTGGGATGTTCAATTCCTGTTTCACAGAAACTGCGAGAGTCCATTAATAGAGTGTAAAGAATCTCCAGACAAATGGTATAAGACAAGACAGTAACTAATGTCGATGTAAAGTGTTATGATGGATTAGGAAATAAAGTTAGGGAAAAAGGACACAATATACAAACCTTTAAGAGAATTGAATTGATAATCTGGCCATTGCCTGACACATTGGAACTGCCGCAGGGGGAGAGAAGCTAAGATCTAGAATCAGAGCCCCATTGACATGAAACAGTTAATATGGCCTAAATTATAAGAAAAAAAACATTCTTTGAAAAGTAAGAGGAACTAACCTTAAATGTGGGAAAATGATCTTAAGGTGATTGTGGCGAGAGAGAAAGTTAAACAAAAGGCATTTTTGGTTGATACAATTTGAAGTTCAAAGAGAGCAGAAAAAATATTCATGACAATTGACCACAAGATGGACTGAGGTAAAGGAAGAATAGGAAAATGGGAAGAAGCCTTTCTCATATGAACCTCTCAGTGTTCAACACTGTGGCTGGAATAATGTCGGAGGGAGTAATTCCCTGATTGAATATCCCAATGCAGATAGATTCAGACCAGGGCTCACATTTCCTGGGGCAATTGCTTAAAGAGATCCATAAATTGTTTGGAATGAAACAAAGCTCCCACATTCCCTGACCACCCCCAAAGTTCAGCTATGGTTGAAAAAACGAATCAAACATTAAAGGAAGCAATGGTTAAAGTCATTCAGAACACGAGGCAAGGTTGGGCTGATTTAGTACCCAGGATTTAGAACAACACCCAGCACTAATTCTGTATGATGTTCATCTCATAATCAGGAACGGCATAGGACCCTAATCAGCCAACTGTCAACTGAAGCAGTTCAGTTCAATCAAGGACCGTGACTGGTCCAATAAGTTCCAACTCAGTGATAATCAGCTCATGGTCACTCAGTTTGGGTTCCACCAAGCCATTTACATCCTGACCTCACTACAGCCTTGGATTAAATATGGGCAAAACAGCTGAGTTCCATAGGTGAGGTGAGAGTGACTGCCCTTGTCATCAAGGCAGCATTTGACAGAGTGTGGCATCAAGGAGCCCGAGCAAAACTGGAGTCACTATGAATCAGGTTGGTTGTCACATTTGGCACAAAGGAAGATAGCTGTGATTGTTGGACATCAATCATCTCAGTCTCAGGATATTATAGTAGGAGTTCCACATGGTCCTAAACCCAAACATCTTCAACTCCTTCATCAATGACCTTCCTTCCATTATAAGATCAGAAGTGGAGATGTTCGCTGATGACTGACAATGTTCAGCACAATGTGCAACTCTTCAGATACTGAAACACTCCATGTCCAAATGCAGCAAGACCTGGACAATACTCAAACTTGGACTGATAGTGGCAAGTAACATTCACGCTGCGCAAGTGTCAGGCAATGATCATCTCCAACAAGAGAGAATCCAATTATTTCCTCTTGCTATTGATGTTCAATGGCATTATTGGCACTGAACACCTCCACTATCAACACTCTGGGAGCTAACATTGATCAGAAACATTACCTCAACTAACCTCATAAATATCATTGCTGCAAAAACAGATTAGAGGCTTGAAATTCTGCTCTGATCTCGTGATTCCCCAAAACCTGTCCATTTACTTAGATGAGTGCAGCTCCAAAAACACTCCAGGAACTCAACACCATTCAGGACAAAATAGACCATTTGATTGGCAGTCCATCTACTATCTTCAACATTCATTCCCTTCACCATCATTGCATAGTGGCAACAGTGCGCACCACTTACAAGGTATACTATAAGACTCCCTCAACAATAAGTTCCAAACCCATAACTTCTACAACCTAAAAGAATAAGAGCAACAAATTCATGAGAACACTGTCAGCTGGAGGTTTCCTTACAATCTAATACTGTCCCGACTTGGAAATATATCACTGTTCCTTCATTGTCAGTGGATCAAAATCCTGGAATCCTCCCCCTAACAGCGCTGTGGGTGTACTTACACCATATGGACTGCAGCGATTCAAGGACGCAACTCACCAGCACCTTCTCAAGGGTAACTAGAGATGGACAATAAATGGAGGCCCAGCTAGCAGTGTTGCACATCCCCATGGAAACTGGAAAAAAATATATTTTGATCCAGCATTGATGACCTCTTATTCACCAGCGATGAAACCCACCTGCCAGTCTAATTCACTCAATTCATTTTGCAGTGACAAAATTTTTTGGCCTTGCTCAAGTGAAACCAGAAACCCCTGCTCAAGGTGAATGGACATTTTCATTGTCCACCCCTCGCCTTCTCTGATTCCACAACTGGCAGGTGCTAGGGTCTGGCGAATGTTGCTTTGCAATGTAATGCTCTCATCTACACTGCTTATTCTGCTATCAATCTTTGTGACTTTGACAAACTTGGGACACCTGCCTCAGTGGGTGATAGGTGATTATCATGAACAGTCTGGAACCCAACACAGATCATTGTTTGTGATGAAACAATGTTATTTATGTGCCAAAAGCAAATGCACCTAACAGATGTTGGATCAGTAAGTAGTCTCACAATACCAGATTAAAGTCCAACAGGTTTATTTAGTAGCATGAGCTTTCAGAACAACACCCCTTCATCAGGTGAGTGACAAAGTGGCATCACTCATCTGATGAAGAAGTAACACTTCAAAAGCTTGCCCGACAATTTAATGTACCCACCCCAGTCGAACGCCGGCAAATCCACACAAAGTTGGATTGTTGAAACCTGTTCACACATATACTTAAGAATAATGCCCTAACCTTTCTCCAGTTAACATTAGCTGTCCTCACTTTAAACTAGAACACACATTGAGTTGTGTGATGTCGGATGATATTATTTTAAATATTTTGAGGGTTTATTGTTTTGTTCTGTGAAGTAAATGTGTGTGCCAGTGTGTGAAAATAATTTAATTAAACTGAAGACAGATTGTCTGCAAGGTTGACAATATTAAAAGAGCTTAGGTGTTAAAAACATGTACTTGAAGCAGGGATATCCAAGTGAAGCAAAAAATAGCAGGTAGAAATTTACATTTGGTGTTAAGTAAAGGTTTAGGTTTTTAGATGTTCAATTTCAAAGGGGAGCAAAAGGGTTTACAACTTGTAAAAGATCACAAGTAAACAGAGCAAGTTTATTGCACTTTATTGGACCCAAAAGTGTGGGCAATAGAAAATGCATGAAAGATTTGGGGAAATAAGTTCAAAGAACTGTTAAAGATAATGGAATTGAAGATGAAAAATAAAAAAAATAAGGAGAGATGTTGAGTGTTTTGGGTGGTGATTCCTATATGAGCTCTCCTGGGGTGCTACTCTGTGTGTTGGGGAAGACATGTGAAGGTGCAATGTTGAAAAAGTACTTTCAGCCAAGCCAGAATACTGTTGGGTTTTCAGTGTTGAAGATTAACCGTGGGTAATTCGCTTTCTTTATACTAGTCTTCCCTACAACATATAACATTAGATTCAGCATTTTCAATTGTGAAAAAGGGTGCAATATTATGCTTTGATGCAATATTTCTTAAATTAGCCATCATTAAATGAAAAAGAGGGAAAATTAGGGGAGTAATTTAGCATTAACGATGAAATATTCACATTCCATATATATATATATATGGAGCCATGGTAATTATCGAGTGCAGTCATCTTCTGTATCGCTTTAAATAAACCTGGATTTACTGGAGACTTGCTTCACTGTGTATCATAGAACATAGAACAGTATAGCACAATAAAGGCCCTTTGGCCCTCGATGTTGTGCTGAGCTATGTCCAACCCAAGATCAAGCTTTCCCACTCCTTATCATTCTGGTGTATTCCATGTGCCTATCCAAAAATCGTTTGAAAGTTCCTAAAGTGTCCAACTGCACTATCACAGCAGGCAGTCTATTCCACACCCCAACCGCTCTCTGAGTAAAGAATCTATCTTAGACATCCCTCCTATATCTCCCATCCACCAAAGAAAATAGTCTCTGAATGTCCACTCTATCTATTCCCCTTCTATTAAGTTACTTCTCATCCTCCTCCGCTCTAAAGAGAAAAACCCCAGCTCTTTTCCTCATAAGACCTACCCTCCAAACCAGGCAGCATCCTGGTAAATCTCCTCTGTACTCTCTCCAATGCTTCCACATCCTTCTTATAGTGAGATGACCAGAACTGAACACAATATTCTAATTGTGGTCTCATCAAGGTCTTGTACAGTTGCAGCAAAACTCCATGGCCCTTAAACTCAAACCCCCTGTTAATAAATGTCAACACACTACAAGCCTTCTTCACAGCTCTATCCACTTGAGTGACTATCTTCAGAGATCTGTGGATATGAACCCCAAATCTCTGTATTCCTCCACATACCTCAGAACTTCGCCGTTGACCCTGTAATCCACATTCAAGTTTGTCCTGCCAAAATGAATCACCTCACACTTATCAGGGTTCTGGTCGCCTCACTATAGGAAGGACGTAGAAGCGATTGAGAGAGTGCAGAGGAGATTTACAAGGATGCTGCCTCGATTGGGAGGCAGGCCTTATGAAGATAGGTTGAGGGAGCTGGGACTCTTCACTGGAGAGACGTAGGTTGAGAGGCGACCTGATAGAGGTTTATAAAATGTTGAGAGGGATAGATAGGGTGGACTCTCAGAGACTATTTCCCCGAGCTGAAATGGTCACTACGAGAGGACACAGATTTAAGGTGCAGGAAGCAAATACAAAGGAGATGTCAGGAGTAGGTTTTTCACTCAGAGGGTGGTGAGTGAATGGAACCGACTGCCGTCGGAGGTTGTTGAGGCAAACTCACTGGGGTCTTTTAAAAGACTTCTGGTTGAGTATATGGAAACAAATAGGATAAGGGGTTATAGATAGGTCTGTGGATTGGTAGATGTGATCGGCGCAACTTGTGGGCCGAAGGGCCTGTTTGTGCTGTATTGTTCTATGTTCTATGTTCTAAACTCCATTTGTCACTTTTCAGTCCAGCTCTGCATCCTATCAATGTCTCTTTGCAGCCTACAACAGCCCTCCACCTCATCCATTACTCCACCAATCTTAGTATCATCAGCAAATTTACTAATCCACCCTTCAAACCCCCTCCTCCAAGTTATTGATAAAAATCACAAATAGCAGAGGGCCCAGCACTGATCCCTGTTGTACACCCGCTGGGAACTGGTCCCCAATCTGAAAATTTTCCTTCCGCCACCACCCTCTATTCTATGAGACAGCCAGTTACTTATCCAAGCAACCAAATTTCCTCCTATCCCACACCTCCTTACTTCCTTCGTGAGCTTCCGATGGGGAACCTTATCATAGAACATAGAACATTACAGTGCAGAACAGGCCCTTCGGCCTTCGATGTTGCGCCGACCAATTAGGAAAAAGCCATGACCCTCCAAACTAAACCATTCCCTTTTCATCCATAAACTTATCTACTAACCTCTTAAATGCCACCAAACTTGGCCCATCTACAACTGCCGCAGGCAGGGCATTCCATACTCTAACCACCCTCTGGGTAAAGAACCTACCTCTGATATCCGCCCTATAACTACCACCCCTTAATTTAAAGCTGTGTCCCCTCGTGCTAGCTTTCTCCATCCTAGGAAAAAGGCTATCACTGTCCACCCTATCTAAACCTCTAATCATCTTATATGCTTCAATAAGATCCCCTCTTAGCCGCCTCCTTTCTAACGAAAACAACCTCAAATCCTTCAACCTCTCTTCATAGGACCTGCCCTCCATACCAGGCAACATCCTGGTAAACCTCCTCTGTACCCTCTCCAATGCCTCCACATCTTTCTTATAATGTGGGGACCAGAACTGCACACAATACTCCAAGTGCGGCCGCACTAGAGTTTTGTACAGTTGCAACATGACGTTGCGGCTCCGAAATTCAATCTCCCTACCAATAAAAGCTAAGACTCCGTATGCCTTCTTAACAACCTTATCGACTTGACTGCCAACTTTCAGGGATCTATGCACATATACACCAAGATCCCTTTGTTCATCAACACTATTAAGAGTCCTACCATTAGCCCTATACTCTACACATTTGTTATTCCTGCCAAAGTGAATTACCTCACACTTTTCCACATTAAACTCCATTTGCCACCTCTCGGCCCAGCTCTGCAACTTGTCCAAGTCTCTCTGCAAACTATAACACCCCTCTTCACTATCTACCACTCCACCGACTTTAGTGTCATCCGCAAATTTACTAATCCATCCTTCAATAACCTCATCCAGATCATTTATAAAAATTACAAACAGCAGGGGCCCTAAAACAGATCCCTGAGGTACACCACTTGTAACCGAAAACTGCTCTATCTTCATTTACACACTTAGTTACCACCTCAAAGAATTCAATCAAATTTGTGAGGCCTCTCATGAAACCATGTTGACTATCCTGGATTAAACTGCATCTTTCCAAGTGGTAATATATCCTATCCCTCAGGATCCTTTCCATTACCTTACTGAACACCGACGTAAGACTAACTGGCCTAGAATTACCAAGGTCATTCTAATTTCCTTTCTTGAACAGAAGAACAACATTCCAATCCTCTGGCATAATCCCAGTGGACAGTGAGAACCCAAAAATCAAAGCTAAAGGCGACACAATCTTATCCCTTCCCTCCTAAAGTATCCTAGGATATACCCCAGCTGGCCCAGGAGACTTATTGACCCTCAGGTTTTTCAAAATCACTAATGTATCTTCCCTCAGAACATCTACCTCCTCCATCCAATCAACCTGTATCACACTCTCATCCTCAAAAACATGGCCCCTCTCTTTAGTGAGCGCTGAAGCAAAGTATTCATTCAATGCATCTCCTATTGCTTCTGACTCCATGCACAAGTTCCCATTACTATCCTCAACTGGCCCTAATCTCACCCTGGTCATTCTTTTATTTCTCACATAAGAGTAAAAAACCTTGGGGTTTTCCTTTATCCGACCTGCCAAGGGCTTCTCATGCTCCCTCCTTACTCTCCTAAGCTTTTTGTTTAATTCATTCCTAGCTACCTTGTAACCCTCAAGCGACCCAACTGAATCTTGTTTTCTCATCTGTACATACACTTCCTTTTTCCTCTTGACAAAACATTCAACCTTCTTTGTGAACCATGGTTCCCTCACTCAGCCATTTCCTCCTTGCCTGACAGGGACATACCTATCAAGGACTTGCAGTATTTGTTCCTTGAACAAGCTCCACTTTTTATTGTGCCTTTACCTTTACTTCTCATCTTACGCCCCCTAATTCTTGCCTAATTGCATCATAATTACCCCTGCCCCAATTATAAACCTTGCCCTGCCATGTGACCCTATCCCTCTCCATTGCAATAATGAAGGACACCGAATTGTGGTCAGTATCTACAAAGTGCTCCTCCACAAACAAATCTAATACTTGGCCCAGTTTATTCCCCAGTACCAAGTCCAATGTGGCCCCACCTCTTGTCGGCTTTTCCACATATTGTATCAGGAAACTCTCCTGCACACTTTTTGTACAAAAAGTGTCCCATCTGAACTATTTGACCTATAAAGGCTCCAATCAATAGTTGGAAAGTTAAAGTCACCCATGATAACTACCCTGTGACCTCCAAAACTATCCATAATCTGCTTTGCCATTTCCTCCTCCATATCTCTATTACTATTTGGGGGCTTATAGAAAACTCCTAACAACATGACCGATCCTTCCTTATTTCTAACTTCAGCCCATATTACCTCAGTAGGCACATCTCCTTTGAAATGCCTTTCAGCAGTTGTTAAATTATCCTTGATTAATAATGCTACTCCTCCACCACTTTTACAACCTTCCCTACTCTTACTGAAACACCTATAATCTGGAACTGCCAACAACCATTCCTGTCCCTGTTCCAACCATGTCTCTGTAATGGCCACAATATCATAGTCCCAAGTACCAATCCATGCTCCAAGTTCACCTATCTTATTCCAGAAATCGTGTTCCTTTTTATTCTTAACATTTCTGGAAAATAGCCTCAGAGTTATTGATCTGCTCTTTAAGTTTGCTGTGAAGTTTTATTAAAAAGCATTCCAAAAGGAATACCCAGTATTTGAAGTCTTCATTTCAGTGGAATAGTTCAGCCTTGAGGGTAGCGTATATAATTCATGTCAAATTTAGAAATGATCGTGTGTGATATTAATGGGAAAAATGCTAAACACACTTGAATGACATTTCACCATCTGCTATGTTAATGTTAATCAATTTCTTTCAAACATTTTAATGCCCCATTAAAATAATGGACCCAGGAATGTCAAACGAACACATTAAGCATTCATTTACAAATGTTGCCAGCAGCAATTCCTGGTCCTCCTGCAAAGGAATTTTATCTCTACAATGACCGCCATAACATTCTGGGATTAGACAATGTTCCAAGTTTTCATGCAGTTTTACAAAGGATTGAATCACAACTAAAATTAATTGAGCAAATAAATAGGATAAACAACTTATTTTTAACATGTAGCTCATGCTAGGCTTCTGCTGTACTACGCATTGGCCAGTTTATCAGCAAACTCTCTGAGATGAAGAGCTTGTCGTATAAGGAACGGTTGAGGATTCTGGGTCTGTACTCATTGAACTTTAGAAGGATGAAGAAAGATCTTACTTAAACTTACAAATACTGCGAGGCCCTGGATAGAATGGACGTGGAGAGGATGTTTCCATTAGTTGGAAAAACTAGGACCAGAGGCACAATCTCAGGCTAAAGGGATGATCTTTTAAAGAGGGATGAGGAGGAATTTCTTCAGCCAGAGAGTTGTGAATCTGTAGAACTCTTTGTCGCAGAAGGTCTGTGGAGGTCAGGTCATTGAGTGTCTTTAACACAGAGATAGGAAGTTCTTGATCAATAAGGGGATCAGAGGTTATGGGGAAAAGGCAGGAGAATGGGGATGAAAAAAAATTCAGCTATGACTGAATGGTGGAGCAGACTCAATGGGCTGAGTGGCCTAAATCTGCTCCTATTTCTTATGGTCTTATGGGATAATAGCATTTCTTTTGTGGGATGAGATTTAGTGGGGTCGTCCACCATGGGTGCAAATCCCATGATGGCTACAAAATCTTGCAAGAAAGACAATTGGATTTGCACCAGCAAAGTCTTGGTTTGAGATCTTTCCTGCATTCCCCCCACCCCACCTCCCTGCACCCGCCGCAACTCCAACTCCCACTCCTGTCTGTGATGTAATTCAGTTCACAGCCATTGATTTGCATGGATTTAACTTAATTCAAATATTTCTAAAATGTCCAACACTGCACCAATGGCCCAATGGAGTATTCTCCAGTAATGTAACATCATTCTGTACAAATCGACCATACTGGGGAGCAGCGTTGGGGAGCAGTGCTGGAGACAATGCTGGGGAGCAGAGCTGGTGAGCAGTGCTGGAGACAGTACTGTGGGGAACTAATGTGGTGGAATTGAAGTGGGGAGATAGCAGTGGTGATGAAATCAACACTTTTTAATGTTGTGTTACTTAGCCAGAATTTTCTGGCCATTCCCGTCAGCGGGATGCTCCAGTCCCGCTGCAGTGAACGGAGATTTGGCTGAGCGCCAGATTCTCCATCCTCAGTGGCAGCAGCAATGGGTCATGAATGGGCAAAGAATTCCAGCTTTTATGTGCTACAAAGCAGCGAGTTCAGTTCCTCACAAGGATTTCTGCTGGGCTGTCATCAGAAGAAAAATGAATAGTGAGTCACTGAAAAAAAAATTAACTAACAACTTAAAAATGAGCAGTGAGCAACAGAGAAAGCTGATATGCAGCGTGTAGTGTTACAGTCATAGATAGGGTGTAGAGAAAGATATCTTCATTAAGCTGAGTTTCTGTAGGAAGTCCATAGTATCATGACAAAAACTGGGGGTGCTTTGTACAATGGGTTTCAGGATACATTGATGTAGCTAGAGAGATTCTCCCACAGGACTCAATTGCCTGATACGATAGGGTAGCCAGGTGTGTTTGCTTTGTGTATCTTCAGGAGGCAGTAGTGATCTCGAACACAAGGATTACGTGAGATGAGAGCATGGAGAGTGCTCTGAAGGTCCTCATCAAAGGTCTTGATCAGAGTGTTGAGTTGATGGGTGTGTTCTTTGGTCTGCGGGTAACTGTCTGTTGTGTTCCTTGTTGTCCGGTTGTCGACACATTTCTAAGCAGTAATCCATTCTGTTCAGTATGATGATGGCCTCCCCCTTGTCTGCTGGTTTGATGACAATGTTGCAGTTGATCTTGAGAGCGTGAATGGTGTTGCACTGTGCTTGGATGATGTTCGGGATTGTCTTGTGAGAGTGGAATGTAGTGTTACAGTCATAGCTAGGGTGTAGAGAAAGATCAACTTAATGCAAGGTAGCCCATTCAAAAGTCTAATGGCAGCAGAGAAGAAACTGTTCTTGAGTCAGTTGGTGCATGATCTCAGACCTTTATACCTTATTCTTAATGGAAGAAGATGGAAGAGAGAATATCCAGGGTGTGTTGGATGCTTAATAATGCTGGCTGCTTTGGCCAGGCAGTGGGAAATGTAGACAGAATCAATGGATGGAGGCAGGTTTGTAAGATATTGCATTAAAGCTATGCGCCATTTGTGCATGTTATAATAATGTAAAAGGACCAATTGCTGATGAGGGATCATAAAAAGTGTGTTGGTTATTGACTAATTCTTGGCAAATGTGACCAGCTATACATGGACAGAAAACTTGAAGAAGCAAGCTACAGAGCTGTGTCTGCTGTGCTCTGCTCCAAGTCAAAGTGACACTGAAGCTGGATCACATGACACATTTCACATAAAGTGATGTCATGCTGCAATCCTTTAGCGGAATACTAAACTGTGTCACTCTTAAAAAGCCTTCTGGCCTTGGGTGACTGACTGTGTGAATTGCCTCTGGGTGCTAGAATCAAACCTGGATCCCTGGTGGTGTGAGGAACTAGTGATAACCACTGTGCCATCCTGCCACAGACAAATGAATGGCACTATTTGAAATTGAGCAGGAGAGCAGTTGTGAGGAGCACAATCCAACTAGCAACAGTACTGAGGGCTGATTAATTACGACATTCATGTTTCTGAAACCATTACAGGGGTGATAGCTTGCTTCTTTGCAATGCCACTGGAATTTACACTTCAAAAACATTCCAATGGCTGCAAAGCACCTTGAGATGCTCTCAAACCAGGAAAGGTTCTGTATCATTGCAAGATCTTTCTTTCTAACTGGGACATAGCATTAAATAGTTATGAAGGGAATGAGGTAATATGTTCAGAGAAATTTCTTTGGAGAGAAGGAAATAGAATGTTTTGCCACAGGCAAATATTCGAAGCAGAGCAGAATATTTTTGAAAAGTTGATAAACATTCAAAGCAGAGGGAAATACAGGACAGGGGGAAAAAAAGAGGGCAGTGGGAATATTTTTAGATGACTCAGTAAAGAGCTAGCCCTTGTACAAAACGGGTAAATTATCCTCCTCCTGTGCTGCAAGCCTCCACGGCTGTCCATCATCAGATTGCCTGCAGCAAAACTAAAGAACAACACTCACATACATAAAGTTACTTTGAACACTGAATGTGAGGAATAAAAGGAGAAAATGTGAGATTGTGACTTGCCCAATAGCATCTCCCTCAGTCTGATGAAGGGTTGTGACCTGAAAAATCTTTCTCATTTCATATGGTCACAGATATACTTTGCATTCTCTCTTTGTATTTCATATTTCTCTAACACAATTTTCTGTGTTTCTAATGCATCAAGAATTGAGTTTTGATCTCAACATGACTCAGCCTATCTATCCATCATTTCCCAGACTCATTATCCATCAAATCCTTCTCTTCAGTGAATAGTGACGCAAAGTACTCATTTATATCCCCCATTGTATATGTCTCATCTCAGCCTTTCATCTCATCTCTCTCTTCCTTTTTTTCCCCACTGGTCAATTTTAATTTCTTATTAAAAGAATCTAAGCTGTTTGCGTCCAGGCCAATAGATAGTCCAAAATGAAAGTAGCAATCACTGAAACAAATATGAACCCTTAAGGGCCTGTTTCCCGTGCTGTTTTATTCTTTGTTCTTTGTTTGTTAATGGTCTTTAATAAACTTGCTTGAGTTTTTCGACAAGTACCAGAGATTATTGGTTAGGGGCCTTTGGTTGATGGGGTGCACATGGACATGCAGAAGGCATTTGTAATGTGCCACATGACAGGCTTGTTAGCAAAATTTGTCTTCAACGTTTACCTCACTTTCAGTTGAGTTGCAGTTCTCTGAGAAAGACTCTGTCTGAGGGCAGCTGTCAATATCTTTTTCTCTCATTGATTTAAAGCACATCTGTACAGACTGAGGACAGTGGATGTTGTCTACATGGATTTCAATAAGGCTTTAGGCAAGGTCCCTCATGGCAGACTGGTGCATAAGGTGAAGTCACTTGGCTCAGAGGTGAGCTGGCAAGGTGGATACAAAACTGGCTCGTCAAAGAAGACAGAGGGTAGCAGTGGAAGGGTGTGTTTCTGAATGGAGGGCTGTGACAAGTGGTATTTCTCAGGGATCAGCGCTGGGACCTTTGTTGTTTGTAATATATATAAATGATTTGGAGGAAAATGTAACTGGGTTGATTAGTAAGTTTGCGGACATCACAAAGTTTGGTGGATTTGTGGATAGCGATGAGGACAATCAGAGGATACAGCAAGATATTTGTAGATCAGTTGGAGACTTGGGTAGAGAGATGGCAGATGGACAAATGTGAGGTAATGCATTTTGGAAGGTCTAATGCAGGTAGGAAATATACAGTAAATAGCAGAACCCTTAGGAGTATTGATGGGAAGAGGGATCTGGGTGTACAGTTACACAGGTCACTGAAAGTGGCAATGCAGGTGGAGAAGGTAATCAAGAGGCATATGGCATGTTTTCCTTCATTCATTCCTTCATCATGAATATCCTTCATCATATTGGGTTTAAAAATTGGCAAGTTATATTGCAGCTTTATAGAATTTTAGTTAAGCTGCACGTGGAACATAGTGTGCCTACCCGAATTGAACACTATGATGAGAGTTTAGAGAAACTTGGTTTGTTCTCACTGGAATGACAGGGGGTGAGGGGAGACCTGATAGAAGTCTACAAGATTATGAGAGGCATGGACAAAGTAGATAGTCAGAAGCTTTTTTCCAGGGTAAAGAGTCAATTACTAGGGACAAGGTTTAAAAGAGATGTACAAGGCAGATTTTTACACAGAGAGTAGTGTGTGCCTGGGACTAGTTGCCGGGGGAGGTAGTGGAAGCAGATATGGTAGTGACTGACAAGTACATGAATAGGATGGAAATAGAGGGATATAGTCCCCAGAAGTGTAGGGGTTTTTTGTAAGTCGGGCAGTATAGTTGGTGCAGGCTTCGAGAGCCAAAGGGCTTGTTCCTGTGCTGTAATTTTCTTTGTTCTTTGATTTTAGTGCCTTGCTCATCCGGAAGTCATGAAATCTTGCTCAAGATCAACAACCTTTCTATGGTCTGCCTCTCACTTATTCCAATTTCTGTGGTGGGGCAGGATGGTAAAATTCCAGCCAATGTTTTAAATTATCTTTTGGGGTTTTGAGACATTCTCGCAGGTAACAACAGCAGGGTTCTTAACAAAATTAAGAGATCTTGGTCAGGATTTTAAAAAGCATAATTGCATTTGGATGTAGGGGATTTGTGACCTTTTAAATGGAACAAGAGTGAGGAACATATGGAACCAAGTGAGAGTATGTTAAATAAACTAAGGAAACTGCACAAATGGCTCCTTCTCTGGCATATGTAGAAGTAGACAATGAATGGGATTTTCCAGCCACATTCACTCCGAAACTGGAAAATCCCGCCAGAAGTCACTGGATCTTTCTGTCATACATCCCTTGCCTGCTAGGATTCACGTGGTGGGCAGAGTAAAAAAAATGCTCCAATGTAACCTTAGCACATTTGAAAAGTGTGCCTAAAGCTAAATTGATGGAATTGGCAGATACACTGGAATTAGGATTACCTACACAGGCTAAGAAAACTGAGGTAATTGAAAGCTTTGCAATACTTTAAATGTATAAACAGTGGCAGACTGATGCAACATTTTGAAAAATGAGGAAATTGAATTAGCCAAAATTCAATTACAAAGTGAAAGGAGAAATTAGAAATGCAAGAAAGAGAGAGGTTTCTAAAAGGAGTGAGAATATAGAGAGAGAGAATTTTGGAAACACAGAATTAGCAATGGCAGAAAGAGACAAAGATCCAGAAAGAGAACATCAAATTAAAATGCAGCAAATTGCCACGGGATCAGTGGGGCTAGTTGAGGAGTTCGAGACATGAACCTAGTGGGGAGATTTGGACAAAGGCTTTCAACATCTGATAGAATGGAGACTGAGGCATTTTTTTAATGCCTTTTGAGAAAAAGTTAAATGGCTGCAGGTTATTTGGACACTGCTCTTACAGACTAAAAGAAAGTATGTAGGTAAGGCTAATAAAGGCCATGCTTCTTTAGCAGAGGATAGGTCTGAGGAAAGTGACACAGTCTTATCTTCACATTGAGAACACTCTCTACTATATTGTGTGGCACTGCCACCATGCTAACAATTCACAATACAGTGTATATAAGGCTCTGTGGGCCAGCAGGATTGTACTCACAATCTGTAACCTCACGGCCCAGCGTATCTCCCTGTCTACCATTACCACCAAGCCAGGGATTCAATGCTGGTTCAATGAACAGTGCAAGAGGGCATGCCAGGAGCAACATTATATGTGAACCTAAAAATGAAGTGCCAACCTAATAAGCTACAGCATACAATTACTTACATGCAAAAAAATCATTCTGAAAACAAAACCGAATTATTTGAAACCATCTTCAGCCAGAAGTGCCGAGTGAATGATCCGTCTCGGCCTTCCTGAGATTCCAGAATCACAGATATCAGCCTTCAGTCAATTTGATTTATTCCATGTGAATCAAGGAATGGTTGGAGACACTGGATACTGCAGTGTCTCAGGATGGCTCTAGGTCTTGACAATATTCCAGCAATAGTCCTTGAAGATGGGTGCTCCAGTCTAACCAGGCCCCGAGCCAAGATATTCCAGTTCAGCAACAATGCTGACACCTACCCAGCAATGGAAAATTGTCAAGGGATATCCTGTCTACAAAAAGCAATTACCACCACATCAGTCTACTCTTGATAATCTACAAAGTGATGCAAAGGTCATCAACAGTGCTGTCAAGTGACACTTACTTGGTAATAACCTGCTCACTATCAGTCAGTTTGGTTCTGCTGTATTCACTCAGCTCCCGACCTCATTATAGCTGAAAGTGACTGCCCTTTACATCAAGGCAGCATTAGACCGAGTATGACATCAGGGAGTTGTTACAATTCTAGGCTCAACAGGAAGCAGGAAGATCCTGCCCAATTATCAGTCTTAATTGGCGCAAAGCAAGTTGATTGTGTTTGTTGGAAGTCAATCATCTCAGACTTGAGGCAGCATTGGGCAAGTTGCATAGGGTAGTGTCTGTAGCACAACTTGTCCTGCTAATTCATTAATGAACTTAAACTGTCATGAGGAGAGAGGTGGGAATGTTCATTGATGGTTTGCATAATGCTCAGCACTTTTTGCGACTCCCCAGATACTGAAGCACTTATGTCCTTTTGCATCAAAAACCAGATAACATTCAAGCTTAGAACGATAAGTGGCAACAAGGTTTGTGCCACACAAATGCCAGGCAATGACCATCTTCAACAAGAGAAAACCTAACCAACATCCCTTGACATTCAATGACATTAACATAACTGATAATCCCAATATCAACATCCTGGAGATTACCATTGCCCAGAAACTGAACAAAATCAGCCATATAAATTCTGTGGCCAAAACAGCAAGTCCAAGGGTGAGAATTTTGTGAAAAGTAACTCACTTCCTGACTCCTCAAACTCTATCCATCATCTACAAGGCACAAGTCAGGAGTGTAATGGAATACTCTTCACTTGCCTGGATGAGTGCAGCTCCAATAGCATGCTAAAAGATCAACAACACCCAAGACAAAACAGTTCATTTGATTGGCACCCTGTCCACCATCTTAAATATTCACTCTTTTCACCACAAGCACAGAGAGTCAGAGAGTCATAGAGATTTACAGCATGGAAACAGGCCCTTTGGCCCAATTTGTCCATGCCACCCTTTTTATTTAAACCCATACACTAATCTCAATTGCCCGCATTTGGCCCATATTCCTCTATATCCATCGTACCCATGCAGTTGTCTAAGTGATTTTTGAAAGATAAAACTGTACCTGCCTCTACTACTACCTCTGGCAACTTGTGGTCCAGACACTCACCAACCTCTGTGTGAAAAAATTGCCCCTCTGGACACTTCTGTATCTCTCCCCTCTCATTTTAAACCTATGCCCTCTAGTTTTAGAATCCTCTACCTTTGGTAGGAGATATTGACTATCTACCTTGTCTATGTCCCTCATTATTTTATAGACCTGTTTAAGGTCACTCCTTCAGCCTCTCCTTATAACTCAATCCATCAAGTCCCAGTAGCATCTTGGTAGATCTTTTCTGCACTCTTTCTATTTAATAATATCCTTTATATTTTAGGGTGACCAGAACTGCACACAGTATTCCAAATGTGGCCTTACCAATGTCTTGTACCGCTTCAACAAGATGTCTCAATTCCTGTACTCAATGTTCTTACTGATGCAATCAAGGATGCCAAATGCCTTCTTCACACTCTGTCCATTTGTGTCTCTACTTTCAAGAAGCTATGAACATGTACCCCTTGGTATCTTTGCTCTGTAACTCTCCCCAATGCCGTTAATTAAGTAAGTCCTGCCCTGGTTCAATCTATGAAAATGCATCACCTCACATTTGTCTAAATTAAACTCCATCTGCCATTCATTAGCCCACTGGCCCAATTGATCAAGATCCTGTTGCAACTGAAGATAACTTTCTTCACTGTCTCAGAACAGAAGACCAGAACTCTCCACTCACCTGACAAAGGGACAAACCCTGAAAGCTTGAGGGCTACAATCAAATAAACTAGTTGGACTTTAACCTGGTGTTGTGAAACTTCTTACTGTGTTTACTCCAGTCCAATGCCGGCATCTCCACATCATGGAAGGAACAGGCCAGGTTATTGGTGATCTGGACACCTAAAAACTTGAAGCTCTCAACCATTTCTACTTCATCCTCATTGATGTTGACAGAAGCATATTTTCCTTCCCACTTCCTACAGTCGAGGATTGGATCCTTCATTTTGTTGACATTGAGGGAGAGATTATTGTTGTCACACCAGCTCACCAGGTTCTCTATCTCTTCCCTGTACTCTGTCTTGTCACTGTTTGAGAACTAACCTACAACAGTGGTGTCATCAACAAACTTGAAAATCGAGTGGGACGGGAATTTGGCCATCTAGTCATAGGTGTATAAGGAGTATAGTAGGGAGCTGAGAACACCTTGTGAGGCCCCTGTGTTGAGGATGATTGTGGAGGAGGTGGTGTTGCCTATCCTTACTGATTGTGCGGGTGTACCTACTTCACTGCGACTGCAATGGTTCAAGAAGACAGCTCAGTCTCAATTAAGGATGGATAATAAATGCTGACCTAGGAAGCAAGTCCACATTCTGTGAAAGATATCAGAGAATCCTTACAGATAGCTGTAATCTCACAAAGTGATGCATGTGAATTTTTGCAGTTTCCTCGCATGTCTATGTGCATGGAGACTGGTATTGGGTACAGCTTTGTACATATAACCAGGCAGAAGTTTATCTTCATTATTTTCCATTAGAGTAAATTTCTAACTTTGAATGTTAACTGCAATTAAAGCAATTTCAGCAAAGATTTCTTGATTCACCAGAATATTTTACTGCCTCACCTGTCCAAGTCTCAGAAGATCTCCCCAGAGGCTAACAGAAAAAGCCGTTCTACGAACCTCACCTGCCCCAATTCTGGAACAGCCAGGCCGGTAAAATTCCAGCCATGATGTAATAAAATGTTGACCAACTTGATTTTTAGTGTAAATTATGTGACGAAAATAATTGTAAATCCACCCGTTCATACACAGTCTATCCCAGCCTATTTCATCACAACAGTGCAGAATTCACCAAGCTTTACTAAGCTTTCAGCACGGGATATGATGTAGATGGATTGCAATAGAAATGAGCATGGACCCAATTCTCTCCACATTTATTATGATGACAATTTATCTCCTGACAATCTGTTCACTTTTTAAACTAAAACTCTTTGCTTACTCTAGCTTTTGCCAAAAATGTTAATTGAAAGTTTTTTTTGGAATAATAGAATCATAGAATGCTGACAGCACAGGACACCATCCTCTGAAAATATAACTGAGATCCTCATCATTGCCTCCTTAAGAGCAGGAGTGCTAACTACCTCATCCTATTCTCTCACTGACCACACCACCCAACCTCCCAGTGGGGACTAAAGTTGCAAATTTCTTTCCCATGAGAGTCACCCTGTCCCCTGCTTCCACCCCCACTCTTGCCCCCAGTTAGAATTTTTTTGAAGTGGTTCATAGAACCAATAGTATTGCTGCAATATTACTGGACTAATAATGCAGAGGCCTAGACTACGAATCTGGAGTTCAAATCCCACCATGATGTCTGAGGAAGTTTACAATCATTTAATTAATAAACCTGCAATAAAAAGCTGGTTTCACTAATGATTATGAAATTGATTGCTGTAAAAATACATCTTGCGTCCTTCAGGGAAAGAAATCTGCTGTTCTCACCTGGACTGAACTATGTGTGAATCCAGACCAACAGCAGTAACCAACCATCATCTGAAATTTCCCAGCAAGCCACTCAGTTATAACAAACTGCGATGTCTTGTTGAAGTTGTACAAGACATTGGTAAGACCATACTTGGAATACTTGGACAGATTTGGTTACCCTATTACAAAAAAGCTAATATTAAACTAGAAAGAGTACTGAGAAGATTTACTAGGAAGCTTCCAGGACTTGGTGATTTGATTTATAAGGAGACGCTGGATAAACTGGGACTTTTTTCTCTGAAGCGTAGGAAGCTTTGAAGTGATCTTATCGAGGTAAAATAATGAGGGGATAGATAAGCTAGATAGTCAATATCATTTCCCAAAGGTTGAGGGTGTAAAACTAAAGGACGTATGTATAAAGCGAGGGGAGAAAGAATCAAAAGGGTCCAGAGGGTCAATATTTTCACACAAAGGGTGGTGAGTGTCTGGAACAAGCTGCCAGAGGTAGTAGTTGAGGTGGATACAATTTTGTCTTTTAAAAAGCATTTGGACAGTTACATGGGTAATGTGTATTGAGGGATATGGGCAAATTGGAACTAGCTTAGGGGTTAAAAAAGGAGTGGCATACATAAGTTGGGCTGTAGGGTCTTTTTCCATGCTGTAAACCTCTATGACTCTATGACTATGATAGAAAATGAAATAGCAATAAAAATGGATGGAATTTGGCACCAGAGGTGACAAAGGCATATTCTGGAACTGCCTGTTCTGACATTTCAAATTCCTCCCCACTAACAGCTGGAGACCTGTGCCAAAACTGAGAGCTGCCCCAAAGGTTAGCAATGGCCTGGTGCAGTCACGCGTACTGCTTCACACCTTACAGCCAGTATCTAGCTCCTCTGTCCTGCGATGGTGACAGGAGGGTCGGGAGTCAAAGAGTACTGAATGGTTGAGTGAGGAGTTTGGGAAGACAGATTAAGATATTGGAAAATTGAAAGGAAATTGAGTGGAATGACAAGTACCGAAGGGAAATGAGAAAAGAAGATATAACATCTGAGAGAATTGAATTCCCTTCACATCTGTAAACTAACAAATAATTAACTAAAGATAAGAGATGCAAATGTGGAACTGAAAATAGGCAGTTATTGATTTAAAAGTATTTGTTAACATAAAACTTCTGATTGCTCCTGATTGGATAAAAGTGAGAACAGGAAAACCACGGACACAGGGAATTTGCTCAAAATTGGGTCACATATTTTGCACGTGATTTCTGTCCTAAACAGTCTATCCTGTATCCAACAACTATTTTCCCTTGTTCCTGGACACCCCCACAATTGGGAACATCCTTTTGTCATCTACCCTGCCTAATTCTGTTAGAATTTTATAGATTTCTATGGGACCGTCCCCCACTTCCCAGCCCCCATCCCTCCTACAATCCAGAGAAAAAAATCCTAGTCTATCCAACCTCTCCTTGTAACTCAAACCATCAAGTCCCGGGAAGATCCTACTACATTTTAATTCTTCTGAACTGCACC
The DNA here is from genome assembly GCA_024679065.1 of Sphyrna mokarran. NCBI lineage: Eukaryota > Metazoa > Chordata > Chondrichthyes > Carcharhiniformes > Carcharhinidae > Sphyrna > Sphyrna mokarran. The sequence continues at coordinate 122,842,443 of JAGIQG010000008.1, read as the reverse complement.
AAATATAATCCAACTCTAATTGACTGGATCTCTCCTCATACGTTAGTCCTGTTATCTCATGAATCAGTTTAGTAAACTTTCTGTGAATTTTCCCCAAAACAAGAACATCCTTCCTCAGATAAGGAGGTCAAAACTGCACTCAATACTCCAGGTGTTGCCTCACCAAAGCCTCTTGTACAATTGCAGCAAAACACCCCTGCTCCTGTACTCGAATCCTCTCAATACAAAGGGCGGCATAATTGGCCTGCTGGAGGCCAACTGACTTTTACTTGGAACAGTAATTTATGGGAAGATTGAGGTGTAGTGGAATTGCGACTGGTCTTGTGTTCCAAAGACCCAGGACAAAATCTGGAACTGCAGCAATTATGCTGTAAAGTCCATAGACCTAGAACAAAAAGGCCTTACAATTTCCCTTCAATATTCACATCAGGATGTCAAGTGAAATGCCAGTTTTTTGTTTCTCTAATGAAAATGACTTTGTGCTTATTTGGCTCCAGTCTTATCATTTTCCAACGGTTGTAAAAAGTACATTAAAAAATGAAGTGGCGTGACGATGGTAATTCAATGTCTGATTCAGGTGATAACCCTTCAAGGGAATGACTCCAATAACATCTATAATGAGAAGCCAGATGTGAGATCAATACTGACAAAATCTCTGATGAACAAAGAGCTACTCCGGATCCAACATAAGAAATGGGCATTATTCCTGAGTGGTCATCCATTCATTTCCAAATTCCCATTTTCCGGTGTGGACTTTGAGCATCTTCTCGTCATGGATGGATGATGATACAGGGTGAAGGGTATTATACAAGTGCCTATGAACTCACTGACAGAGTACCATCAGGTTATTTACTGTGATGGGTCATTGATTATGAATAAAAAAGAACTACCCCTACTTTGGGAAAGAGGATTTAGTAGGGACTTTTCAGGATTCATACTTCTTTTATCTGAAAGAATTACCACCCATATCCCTTAATCAGCACAGTATGCTGAAGTGCTTTGCTTTAGAAAGAGGTAAATCCTATTAAATCCACTTTGTTCTACATCGATAATGGGGGTGATTTTACTGGAATTAGGCAAAGTGTCAGTTCTGGTGATAAAACTGAAATGGAACTCTTCCAATTCACTGCTTTGTTATCTCTCCAGGTCAGTTAATGAAAGGAGTGAGTTTGGTTCCTGGGCAGGGACTCTTTGAACCTGGAACAGGCTCCACAAAAATCGAGACACCCTTTTTTAAATAACACCCCGATCATAAAGACGAATAAGCTCCCCCTGACATCAAGGAGTTACCTGGAGCCTCTTTACCTGCTACACCCCTCCCCCCAACCAGTCTTCTTTCCAATCCCCATTCCCTCTCCCTACTGACCATCCCTCCCACACATCCCCTGTCCACCACCACCCCGGTATCCCTAGCATCCTGACACATACGTGGTACAAATAATGGGGCCCCTGCCCATGAGGATATCCCTGAGAGTCTGTCTCTGGCATTGCCCCTGGCACAGGTTGGCACTGCTAAGTTAGCACTGGAGTGCCAAAGGGGCAGTGTCAGGTCACTGTCTGGCCATATCCCTCTTCCCTGGGGGCTTTACTGACCTTTGAATCTCTGCTGCAGTCACCTCAACATGTTTACATTTGGGTGGTGTCAAGTTGGCAAGCTGTGAAACTTTAGTGAGTGGGGAGAGCAGTAATCTGGCAAGGGGGAGTGTAGAATTATCTGTAAATTTTCTTAAATATATAAAAAAAAGTTACGTCATCGGTACAGGGATGGGGAAAATCTGAGATCACAATCTCGTCGGAGAGATTTGTGATTTCTGGTTTACGCTGGGGTTTGAGGCTCACATCTGATCTCACAGATGGACAGTGAAGGCTCAAAATCCCACCCAATCACTGTTGTATGAAGAGGCTAAAACCAGGACTTAGTGTTCGGGAACAAACAGAATTTACCAATATGAAGAGTAAAATTATAAAACTTACGTCGCTGTGTGTGTGGACATTAGCTGCTTGAGGACAAAGAAACCAAACTTTTGGATTATCCATGTAAACAGGCTAAACATTGGCACACCACAGACAGAACAGTGAAATGTTGAGTCTACATCACACTTCCCTGAGAGACAGGCCTCCGAAAGTTCTTGCCATCATCAGAGTAACATGCAACTAAACAAGATGAGGAACCAAGGCAATGTTTCTATCCAAAGAAAGAGAATTCCTCAGAATATCCCTCAAAACACTTAGAAACACCTACTGAAATTATTCTATTTAATTTGCCCAAGGTAAACTGAAAGTACCCCAGAGTCATCAATGAGAACAATTTATAAAAGAAGCTCAAAAGTGTGTTGCTCAAACCCATTGTGGTACCAGAGTTACATGCTGCAAATGAACTGTTTTATATCAGTGGCCAGGCATGTTGAAAGCATGTAAAATGTATAAACTTTTTTAAAAGTTCATTTATTAGTGTCACAAGTAGACTTACATTAATGTTGCAATGAAGTTAACATGAAAATCCTCTAGTTGCCACAGTCCGGCACCTGTTTGGGTACATTGAGGAAGAATTTAGCACAACCAATGTACCTGACCAGCCAGTCTTTTGGACTGTGGGAGGAAACCCATGCTGACATGGAGAGAATGTGTAGATTCTGCACAGACAGTAACCCAAGCTGGGAATTAAACCTGGGTCCCTGGCGCAGTGAGGCAGCAGTGCTAACCACTGTGTCAGCCCATCTCATTTAATTAATAAGTTATGAGCTATTAAACCAGCACCATTGTCGCCATTAAATCGGACTCAATCTATGAGGGCATTTTTTTGTTGATTTCATTGAACAGCTTGTCTCATCATTGGGATATAAACATGTCCTCATTCATATCCATATATTACTGTTCCATACTTCTTTTCCTTCAGGGAGAGTTAGATCAGTTCTTCAGACACAGTTCAAGTGTTTGTGAGGCCCGTCTTACTCAAACTTAAGTGAGAGTGATCATCTGAGAAGTAATCCAGATCTAGAATAGTCCCAAAAAAAGGGCTAGATTATAATCTGCTCCAAAATAGCATTGGGAACAAGTGGGAAATTGAATAATGGAAAGTGTGAAATACATTACATGAGGTGGTGTTGTCCTGTCTAATTTAGTCCATGATGTGTATTGTTTGTGGGGGCATTTGATTTGATTGAAGTGTCCAGTCAGCAATAAGTGAGTAAAAAGCAAGCCAGAAAAACAACAGTTGTGCTTACATAGTAAATAACCATCAAGACACAAATCATGTAAAGTGATTGGCTAACACAAAAACACCTAGCTAAAAGCTGTGGATGCTGGAATCTGAAACACAAACAGAAAATACTGGAAAATCTCAGCAGGTTTAACAACATCCGTGGAGAAAGAATAGAACCAACATTTCAAGTCTGGATGACCCTTTATCAGAGCACAAAAGTACATAGGTTCAGTTATTAAGGATTTGAAAAGCTATTAACAATATTACAAAGTTGGAGAAGGAACACAAACGACAGTGTTGGTCACTCTGAACAAATCTCTGAATCACATAATGCATTATGTCATTTCCCCTTCAGTTCTACGTACCCAAAACACAACCTCATGACCAAGTGCATTGTAGAACTCACCATTACTAGGTATTAGATCAGACATTAAATATGGGCAGTTGTCTGGCCAAGAGATAACAAGGCTTGACTTCACAATTCTAACCTGGTAGGTATGCAATGTGTTGAATAAGTCTCAGTGAGGTGAAGTTACATTTCTACATAAATCACTGACTACAGGATGCTAGTGAAAACACAAACCAAGAGGGGAACAAATGCATCAAGCGTTTTCTTTTATATTTAAGAGAAATGATCTCATGTCGCTTTTCTTTCGCGTTTATTTATTCTCATTTTCAGAAATCTGCTTTTAACAGAATAAGACAGTTTTGAA